>CM035434.1:101852047-102404547 GCA_020310875.1 Ceratopteris richardii
GTCTATCAAACATGTGATTATCCCTCATATTCTCTCTTGCAAAACAACAAAGGATGTTTGGTATACACTTACCACTTTATACCAAGCAAGAAATAAGGCTCATGTTGCTTATTTTCGAAAACAGTTGGAGAGTGAGAATATGAGTGAAGGACATTCTATGGACAATGTTTTGACAAAGATCAAAGATTTCCAGTTGATTTCTACTAATGAAGTGTTGCTAGATAGTTCACTTATAGTCTCGTCTTAAAAATCTTGTGCATTCATATCAAGGTTTTGCTTCTGTTGTTCGATTGACGATGAAAGGAAATCCAAATGCCTTAACATTTGAGGAGTTGGTGTCAGTTTTGTTGCAAGATGATCAGTCTAGATAGAACAGGTCCATTATGCGTGTTGCAAATCAAGCTTTCCTAGCTAGTCAAAAGATCAAAAGTAAATAGAGCTCATCTACTAGTAAGCAGAAATGTTAATGGTGCAGAGTCAAAGAAGACAAAGATGACAAAGAAGGAAGACAAAGATGACAAGGGAAAAAAAAGCAGAAACAGTTTTACAAATACTAGAAAGGAAGTAATCATGTCATAAAGAGTTGTCCAACATTGGCTGTAAAAGAAGGAAAGAAGAAAGAGGCTAAAATGGTTGGTGCAGAAGCCTCATGCTTAAAACAAAGTTTGCTAATCTTTGTTCAAAATGAAGAATGGGAATTTACTATTTTATGTAGCTATGACCCATCTTCTCATGAGAAGCTTATGCCTTCAATAGACTCAGATGTTTGGTACTTTGAAAGTGGGGCAACAAAACATTTTACTTGTGAGCGCAATTTTTTTAGTTCACTTGAGTCGTCCCCTACAGGGAATACTATTACATGCGCCAATAACTCCTCTTATCCTATAATGGGAGTTTGTAAGATCATTCTGACTACTACTTATGGTGGTTCTTTCACATTGTTAGATGCTTTGTATGTACCAGGGATCAAGAAAAATTTGTTTTCAGTATTAGCATTAGCCAAGATTGGTTTGGTTGTCAAAATTTGTTGATGATAGATATGCAGTCATGATCTCTCAAATGGCGATGTTTTCATCTAGCATTTTATGGTCCGGGTTGTATAAGCTCATTGACTATACAGAATCTATGAATCTTCAAGCATGCGCATTTCAAGATTCTCAGGCTATCTGAGATGCAAAACTTTGGCATTCACACGTTGGTCATTCGAATTTCGCTAGTTTGCTATGGCTCCATAAATCTGAAACAGTATCCTCTCTGCCCAAACTTGGTCACCTTGTAAACATGTCTCTGAAGGCTGTATTTTGGGCAAAATGCTTCGTTTTCTTCTTCCCAAAAGATGGTTCAGTTTGAGCTACTCATAAATTGCAGTTTGTTCATAGTTATGTATGTGGTCTTATGCAGACACCTTCTTTAGAGAACTACCTTTACTTTGTGACTTTTATTGATTATTTCTCTAGGCATGCATGGATGTATCCATTGAAAAACTACAAATTCCGAAGTGTTTATGTGGTTCAAATAGTTTTTAGTTATGGATGGAAATCTGTCAGCATGTAAATTGGGCACCCTTCGTATCGAGGGGAGGAATACATGACTTCTGAGTTTAATGCATTTCTGGCTGAGCCTTGGATAAAACATTGGTGTACATTATAGTTTACACCTCAACATAGTTGGTATTCGTACTCGTACGGATATATCCGTACGTACCTCCCGATCCGTACGTATCCGTACGTACCGTACGGTTTCGTACGATTTTTTTTTTTTAACTTTCACAACTTGATCAGGCCTCAACAGATCCTCATTTCCCTAATTGTCTCATGCCCAAAGCTTCCTATCTCATAAACATTTTGATGCATTTTACTCATTAACATGATGTCTATCATGTTACATATGAAATATATAATTTTTAGCCCCAAAAAAAAAAATTCGTACCTTATGGACGTACGAATACCGTACGGGAAGCCCCAAATCTTAGGGTACGTACGTAGTACCGTACTAATACGTACCGTACTAATCGTACGGATCGTACCTTACTAACTATGCACCTCAACAAAATGGAGTTTCTCAAAGAAAGAACAAGTCTCTCATGGAGATCGCGAGGTGGATGTTTAAAAGTTGGGCTTTACCACATAGCTTCTCGCTTGAGGCTGTTATGTGTGCAATACTGAACATGTGTCTCATCAAAGCATTGTAATCTCATCTGTCACTCATCTGTGTGTCTTTGGTTGTCTTGCATATGCATTAATGCATGAAGAACAACAATTGGATGATAAGCTAGTGAAATGTATTTTTGTTGGGTACAGTTCTGAAAGCAAAGGCTATTGTCTATCATCCATAGACTAAACACATTTTGGTTAGTCCTGATGTTTTTGTGGAAGATGCAATTCAACCATTACTTTCATGTACCAAGGAGACTTTAGTTAGCCCTAGAGATATGTATGACACTTTGCTTCTGCTTTTTACAGGTACACAGTCAAGTCAACTGCTCATCCAATTCAAGCAATTTCTCAACCTTTACAAGTTCCACATGATGATGATGATGCACATAATTCCATTTGTGATGCACTTGTTGATGAGAGGGCTGATATAGAGGAGGCAAAAACTATGCCTAAATGGATGGTGCAGACTTTGAGAGAGAGCAAATTAGATCCATCTCTGTCACATTGTACTCATTCATGCTCTCATAGTGCTTCCTTTGCATTAGATTGCTATGCGATGGCTTCCTCTAGTTTTTGTAATGAGAATGAGCAAGTTGTTTTTGATGAAGCACAAAATTCAAAAAATTGGATGGCTACTATACAATGAGAATACGATGCTATTATGAAGAATGGTACTTGGTCTTTATGTGATTTTCCTGGAGGCAAAAAGGCCATGGGCACTAAACAGGTATATAAGCTGAAACGTAAGCCTCAAGGGACAGTTGACGGATATAAGGCTACGCTTGTTGCAAAATGTTATCCTCAAAAGAGAGGCATTGATTTTGATGAGACCTTTGCTTCCACATGCCAAACGACCACCGTTCATAGCATCTGTGCACTTGGAGTTCATCATGGTTCGAATGTATATCAATTGGACATTAAAATTGAATTTTTGAATGATAACTTACATGAAGAAGTTTATGTATTTCAGCCCTGTGGTTTTGAAAACAAAGTGTGCAGGTTGAAAAAGACATTATATGGTTTGAAGCACGTGCTTGGTATGAAAAGATACATGCCTACTCTATTGCACATGGTTATGAGAATAGTCCAATTGAGAGCACCTTATATGTTAAGAGTGCGGATGATGTACTTCTAATCATTGTAGTTTATGTAGATGACATGCTTCTCACTGGTCCTAAAGAGAAGCATATTGCTGAGTTTAAGGCTGATTTGCATGCCTCTTTTGAGGTATCAGATTTGGAGCATTTGCATCATTATTTGGGTATTCAATTTATGCAAGTTGATGGGGGAATAGCTCTATGGCAAATAAATATTGACACATTATTACAACGTTTAAGGCCTTGAAGATTGCAAACCTATTGTTAGTCCTATGGAAACAAGTTAACGGTTTAGTTTTCAAGATGTTGGAGATGCATTTGATGTTGTTCTTTATCAATAGGCTATTGGATGCTTGATTTACTTACGCATAACTGATATTCAGTTTGTTCTCTCTGAGATGAGCAAGTTTATGCATTGTCCAAGTATCAAGCATTGGAAGGTGGTTAAGTGCATCTTCCACTTGAGTGGTACCCAACGACTTGGATTGGTTTATCCGAAGGGGGGGATCATTACCGTCACATTTACATGCTTTTTCTAATTCAAACGGGGCTTGAAGCCATCACACTCGTGTGTCCACGAGTGTTTTTTGCTTCATGATTGGTAGCTCATGCATATCTTGGTCGAGCAAGGAGTGGCCTACTGTGAGTATAAGGAAGCTTTCAAAGCGACTTTGTAGTGTGTGTGGCTCAGACTCCTTTTGGTTGACTTGGGTGTTGGCTTCATTGAAAGTTAGAGTGCATTGGCAATTGCAAGGAACCCTATGTTCCATGCTCGCATTAAATACATTGAGGTGCATTATCATTATGTCAGGGGGAGGTTCTATGCATGAGAGATTAGTTTAACGTGTGCCCACATAGGATAATGTTGCAGATCTTTTGACAAAGGCTCTACCAAGGGAGAAGTTTGAAGATTTCTACAAAGCTTTGGGCTTACTTCCTTTTGTGGATTGGTCTCTTTCCACATGGCTTGGCACTTCCTTATACATGAGTGCCAGATCCTTGTTGAGGGCATCACTTCCCTCTTTATGAGGTTTTTTCCCCCCAGATTGTATATATGCCTATAATCCTAGTAGGTCACTTATCTTTGTACATTCACTTGGTAATACATCATGTATTGTGTTGTGCTCCAAGCTTCTTCTTCTTCCTTGTGCTATTCATGTGTGCTTCCCCATACCTCAAATTACAAAAAATTAGATTTGTCTCCATAAAATCATGGAGGTGTTTGAAATGTCACATCCCTGTGCATATCACTTTCCCATGTCTGTTATAGACAACAAAATGGGACAATAAAACAAGTTTTCCGGAACCATGGGTTTATCAAAGATTGATGGCATGAATTTCTCTCTCTTTGTTGTGCATCTCTTTGCACATGGCTGCCAAGTATGAGCCCTCTTGTTAATGCTATCTTGGCCTACTCACATGCAAATGATAGACTGCTATGGGTTTCAGATGATCTTAGATATTGGATTCCTTGGTATAGATGGGGGTCTAGGAATGTACATTTATTGAGGGCAAAACTCTCTTTTAAGAGGCTGTACCTCAAGAAATTCTAACAGCATGTCTCTCCAATTCTATAAATAATCTAGCTACTAACCTTAGAAGCCATATACTTTACTAATCACATTTCTTGAACCTCTCGACAATTGTATATATTACTTATCTGGGCTTTGTTCTCTTGTAATTATCAATAAATATAACTCATCTTTTTCTTAAAGAATCCATAAAAGGAAAACCAAAATCGGCTCAGGATTCATATCTATCATATTGATGTTGTTCGCTTTTTTATTCTTGTTATTAAACATAGGGATAGATAATCATCAAATCATGGACACTTCTGAAGCTTTGGCTACCTGCAACCCTTTGAGATCATCCCGTGAGGTTGCCCAAGCAATAATTGCTCTTCTGCGAAGGATACGATACTACAACAAGTTGTCCTTCTACACAGGACCTGACCCTTCCCCCCCTATTTTGAATTGCTGTCCTGAGCAATTTCCTCCAGTAAAACCAGAGAACTGATCCTTCAACATCTTAATTGACTCCCATGTCATACAGGCTCATGCTCATGCTCTCACTTATTCAATAACCTCAACAAGGAGTCCGCACTAGGCTTCCCTCTCATCTGATCAGAACCATCTCACATTCTAGTGAAACATCACAATCCTTCAAGCTTCAGACCTTGGCCTGTAGTGTCACCACTCAATCCTTAGCTGCGTCTCTAAGCAGATCATGTGCTATATAGGTGTCATGAACCTTCGAGGCAAATCAAGCTCAGTTTACTACCCTTGGAGTCTTCTCAGAATCTAGAACTCCTCTACAAGAACCACCGAATCATCTTGCATAAGCCACTACTCCAAGCAACGTATGTGCAATACTAGAACATGACCTCGAGGAAAATATGGCTCATTCGAAACCCAAGTTATCTTCTTTGTGATCTATCAAGGACCACATGTCCTAGAAGATGACTCCCTATACGTCAGTTTTGGCATATTGCAAACTACGGATTACCTTAAGGTACACCCCACTATGGAGATCGCGAGGTTAATAGAGTAGCCTGAAGTGCTAGGCTATCTTCTGAGAAATTGACAAAACTGCATGGTCGTCTTCATGCTCCTCTTCCTCTCTTTCATTTTTGCATCCCTATGGAGGTGCACACATATACACTTCAAAAGACCTCATGTGAATCTATTGGCACTAACATGCTACTCATGTGGATTCCCTAACACTAACTCACCAGTTAATGTTAAGTATCACCAAGAGCAAGCTATACATGGGAAAGGTTACTCACCCAATCAGGTTCTAGAGAGGGTATGTCAAGTATATCCACATACCATGAGCTACCAGCACTCGCAAATCATGAAGAGGGCTGCCAATGAGGGCAACATCCTCCGTTAGCCCCTATGGATCACATCATCCTACATGGAGTCATCCCTAAAGACCTCTTGAAACTCCTACTCCGTGGCCTAAATCATCCCCTCCAACAATGTATAGGTCGTATAGCCCCGTCCCTATGGCCTCACTCTTTCCCTCACATCACCTCTAGGGTTCTGGGAAGGAAAGGCATTGGACGACCCCGTGGAAGCAAGCAAGGGCTGGTATATTGGGGATGCCCTTGCGCTCAAAATGAAGAAAGTTCTCCCTTCGGACGTAGTCTCTGCAAATGGATAGGCATTGGAGAAGCTATCTCCTATCATTCTGCTGGACTTTGTGCCGTAAATGGGCTCAGAACTCATGGGGTGGAAAAAAACTTCCATGGAGAGTATGTAGGAGATGGTGACTCAAAACAGAAGAGGCGTGAGGAAAACTCAAAAGTGAAGAAGGTGCTATGCTCCTCATGACTGCAAGCTTTCAAATGAGCTGAATGCTTTGCAAATGAGAGGGTAGCTCCTTTTATACAAAGTTTTCAGCCCAAGATAGAAACGTTTGTTAGGAGCCTCCTCAAATACTTAACCTCCTTCCAAAAATTAGAAGGTTGTCCATGTAAAAAAGCTACTATTTTTTACCGAAGTATTAGTGAAGAATTTTTTTATGGCCCAGAATAGTACAGAATTGCAGAAAATGATTTTCCACAATTAACGGAGGACTTTGGAATCCACCTCCTCAACTCTCAGCCTTCACCCTCAAAATTTCTCTGTGGCTGCCATGGAATCGTAGCCAACTCCATACCCCCCCTCTCTCTCCCCCCTTGCAACTCTCAACTCCCTACCGTACATGCAAAGACTGATATTGGACCAAAAAGAAGGCACCCAACATGCTGTGGTAGAAGAAAGCTCCGTCTCCTCCCAGAATCAACAAGGAAGCTACAGGATACCTATTCTTCGTGCCCTCGCTAGGCGCAAGCACATATGCGGAAAAATATTACTTCAGCTTGTGCATCTTCCTCTCTAGGTGCCTACCTGTTTGGAGGGAATTCATGGCAACTTCGAGGTGAAGAAGGATCTCCTATGATAGGAAAAGAGGGTTTCCTATCTCTTCTCCATCCAACCAGGAGCACACAAAAAGGCTTTCCTCAAGGGAACATGTTTCCTCCCCAACCAGGGGCACACAAAAAAGGCTTCCCTCAAGGATGTGCCAAGCTCTGCACGAACATGTTTTCCATCTGTTGCCCCACCTTTGGGCTCTAAAACAGCACCGTCTGAGGGACAAAACAGCGCTGCCCTACGATTGATGCCAGCGACCTGCTATTTTTTCCCTTTCCCTATCCATAGGCTTCCCTGCCCTACTGTATGGATCAATCACCTATCAAAGGGCTGTTGCCACTGTGACAATATGGATGGAGAAACAAAGGGCAAAGCGCATATTCTTCCCCTAAAGACTGCCCGCTTCCATTACCTCCTTCCTTCTCTGATAGGTGGGTGGTGATGGCATGGCATACATCCATGGCAGGTTTTGGCTTTAAAAGAAATGCTTATCAATTTATTAGAGAAGTTACTTACCTGAGGAGACCATCCTAACCATCGGATTGCATGTGCTCCCCTTGTTTCTTCCTCGTGCTGGATGCATCCCATACCACCTCCAACGGGTGGTTCAGAAGCGTTCAGAAGCATGTCAAGCTGAACCATCCTAGCTTCATAAGCTCGAAAAGGATTATGCTCTCATAACAATGTTAGATCCCTCCAACGTGAGCCGTGCAACACAAAAATGACACAAGCCATATTCACAATCAGCAAGGTGGACAATATACTCACTTCCCATATCACCATACCCAAACTATACAAGTACACGGGGAATTCCACAAGAGCAAGAGTCCAAGAGCCTCATAAGAGGAATGGACAACAAATGATCCCATGGATCCTATTTATAGACTCTTTTAAGGAGGTGACCCTCTTCAGAATAACACTGCACTTGGTCCAACATTTTAATTACCAGCACCCATCTTGATGTCTTTTGGGTATGGGGACATAGCAATGATGTCCTCCCTTTTATGTCTATGAATATGGCTCGTGTCTTGTGTTGTTAGCAAAAAGGATCTTGGGATAGCACCAACGAGGTGTTCGTTGTTACATAGGGGCTACAGGCAGGGGAAGTCTGAACCCTCCCTTTTATGTCTATGAATATGGCTCGTGTCGTGTTGTTAGCAAAAAGGATCTTGGGATAGCACCAACCAGGTGTTCGTTGTTACATAGGGGCTAGAGGCCGGGGAAGTCTGAACCCTCCCTTAGGATCACACACACATAGGCTCTCACATGAGTGCCATGTGTTCCTCATGTGAGGAGCCATATAGATGCCCACTATATGGAAAGAATAGAGAACTATATGGAAAGAAGAGAGAAGTATTAAGTATGGGTACATGGATGAGAGGAGAACACTTGTGAATCTGTCATGTGTCTCAAGATATCTTCATCTTCTTGGGCTTAGTCTGCACGCTGCCTATGCTATCTTCCAAAAAGATGGTTTTATTGAAGAGCTAGATACTTGATACTAGTATAAGAGCGAATTTTGAATAGGTAATATCTCAAACCCTATGGACATCCTAGCTGCACGTGCTCACAAGGAGAAGCCTCCCTCTTCTCTTCCATGTCCTCAAGGTGGGAGCACATTTTCTAAAGCTTGATATTTAGAGGCTCGAAAATGCCAGTATGCTTTCGTGTATGGGACAAAAGAAGGCCAGCTATGAGCCCACTTGAGACTTGGATGGAGAAAGGTAAGACATCATATTAGGTACACATTATTTGTGGATTTGGTGAAAGTTTGTATTTAGGGCAAGAGATATTGGACCCATTTTGCAAGAGATCAGAGAAAAAATTATATAGTCTATAGTGTAGACGATAGTGGGTAGATCTTTAAGGGCAGTGAGACACAATAACTACTAATAATGCGCCCGCAATCAATCACTTGGTACAACAATGGAACATAGTTTCACTCAAAGTACAAAAAAGTACACTCAAAATACAAAGAACTACAAAGAGAAGTATACAGAGAAGTACACTTAAAAGTGTAAAGAAGTATGCACGAAAAGAAAAGAGTCGATTACATGAACTAGTCATAGTGCAACCAAGAATGGGGAAGGCACCAAGAGATCCTCTTGTTTCATCTTTGAGTACGTATATGTGGTTCCACTTTATTCTTATATAGAGGGAAGTCACTGATGGGCATATCGTGCCATTCCATCATGATACATTGGAGAGAACCATTTCTTAGATTCTAAGTACACGAAAAATGAGGACAAGAGTGGGGAATTGTCGTCGGATTCAAAAAGATAGAGAGCTAGTAGTTTACATAGTGCTTTTGGAGATTGCATGGGATATGCCCCTCGGGAAGTGTGCACCTCTAGGTGAAGGAGATGCTCTAGAGAGAGAGAGAGCCACGTGGAAGTTGAAGAAGAGGGAAAAAAGTGCATATCGCATGGAAGTACCATGGAATCGATGCCACTTTGCACACAAGAAGAGTCTCGTATGCTTGCTTTTACATGTTGGGAGGAAGGAGTAATATATCAAAGGGTATACACCAAAAAAAATTTAGGAGGCGGCTTTTTTAATATACTCCACGTCCAAGTAGTACCTTAAGTACCAAGTATAGTACCTTACAGTACATAGTATTATACCTGCCAATACAAAATACCATAACTAAAGGTACAAGGTACCCTTTCAAGGACAAAGTACATTTCAATCATTTGGAAGTATGCTTCAATCATGAGAAAGTACCCTTCAATCATTGGAAAGTGCCTTTCAATCATTGGAGAGAGAGAGTGCGTAAATGTGGTTCTCGAGGTGCCCGACAATAGAGGGCTCTCTGTCTCGAACAGCATAAGGCCAAGGAAGGAGATGGAGAGGTTGTTGTAGAGAACAAGAACATGATCATCTTGAGAGAAAAACAACTTCATCACTTGGAGAGAGAAGAACTTGACCACCAAGAGAGAGAGAGAGAGATGACCATGTGGTTGTCGAGAGAGTGGAAGAACCAAAAGAATGTTAGAAGAGAGTGAGTTAATGAGTTAATCTACAGAGAGAAGAATTTGATCACCGCGAGAAGAATAAAAAAGAAATAAAGATAATCTAAAGGGAATCTAAGAGGAACTAAACCCTACTATAGAGGGTTGGAGTGAACTCTGGTTCTCTGATGCCACAAGTGGGAATGAACTCTAATTCTCTGATGCCACATATTTCCTTGGAGTGAAGTTATCAGTGCTCATCTTTTTCCAATAACAAAAAACGTAGTTTTACCACTTACATTTGAGGGGGACATGATGTCAGCAAAGAATTCCTTCAAGCCTATCCATGGTCTTCAAAATTACACCCTAATAACATCGAGAAGGATGGAGATACCGAGGGGAATAAACACAAAAGAACTAGATAGTGCAATAGGAAGAGAAGAAAGAGAAAGAAAGTAAAGCAACAATGAAGATTGGAGTATATGAGGAAGAGAAGGTGGAAGATGAATCCTTTGGGTTGCTTCCATGGGGGAAGCATTTGCATGTGAGAGATTACCTCTTGTCACTAATGAACTCGCCACTTCCTGAGAATGATTATCAATTCTTGTTTTATTGTGGACCAAAAGGAAGGGGGATGCTATCCTAGTAGTGGTAGATATAAGATGAAGTAAGATAAATCATTTTATACGCATGCAAGAGACAATAGAAGCTCCATAGGTAGTGTAGCTATTTATCCAGCATGTCTTCAGATTGCATGGGTTACCGATATTCATAGTTTAAGACAAGGATATTAGATTCATGGTACACGTTTGGAAGTTTTTCTTTGAAAAGCTTAAAGTTTCATTGAAAATGACTAGTGGCAACCGTACAAAATAGATGTTCAGATCGAGAGGATCAACTAGATAGTAGAGGAAATGTTGAGGGCATGTGTGTCTAAGAGGCAGATAGATCATTAGGGGAAAAAATGAACCCTGCATGGGCCTTTTAGATTAAGGAGGGATTAGGGATGGACCAATGAGAAGAGGGTGGTGGCCACAGTCTAGTCTCTTAATCACATAGGGTAGGCATAGGCTTCCCTTGTTTTTGTGTGGTCAAAGCTCCAAAAACCATTTAAAACTCGTGGGTTTCTTTAGAGAGAGGTTTTGAGAGGCTTCAAATTTAATATGAGCCCTTGGATTGCTCAAAGATCTAAAGGCCATGGTTCAATGAGAAAAGTCAAGGTATCTTTGGACTTGAACCCTTCGATTCTCTTGAGATCCAATGGTTCAAAGTAAAGCAATCATTAGAAATGCGGCTTGCATCATGCACCGTTGGATGGACTGCCATATCGAACAGGGAGATTTGAATTCTGTAAGTTTTTTGGCGCTTGAAATTGTGGCCATTAGATATAGCCAAGAATGGATGGTTTAGATTTGTCCTGCAAAAACTGAAGGCGCCTTTAAAAGGTAGCCATTGGATGCTCACTTTGATCTAACAGTTCTCCAACGCCTGCGCAAATGGATCAGCCCCAAAAGCGGTTGTCCATTGGATCTTTCTCCATCTAACAATCTCAAATCTTGCAGAACTTCGGCGCAGTCTTGTCCCCACTTCCATAACTTCTCACGCATTCTCTCTCTAGTCTTGTATGAGATTTAAAATAAGCCATTGTTTTGAACAATCCAAAGGCCCAAAATACTCACTTTTAAGACATGAGATTCGAAATTTTTTATAGTATTATTTTATTCAACAATACCATGGTGGTTTGAGATGCCTCCCCAAAACCACAGATTAAGCTTTTTAATTCCTGAAAATTAGGGATCCTTACAAAGCCCATGCAAGGTTCACTTTTTCCCCTAATGTTGGGATAGTTATTTTCGATCAGTAGAGTTTGCATATAATAATAGACCTCATAAGATGGTTGGGGTGTCTTCTTTTGAGATGAATTATGGTATGAATTCCACTTCTCTCACTACCATAGGAATGCCAAAGAAATGTCCTAGTGCTATGGAGTTCTTAGCAAATCTCCAAGAAAATTTAGAAATAGTTGAACCCAAGATGCAGCAAGTAGTTGATAGGGCTAAAGAGCATGCTCACAAAAAGAGATCCCCTAGAGTCTTTGAACAAGGAGAGAATCTTAGTGATGTTGCATACCAATTAGAGCTTCATTCAGATTGTAGAGTCCATTGAATGCTTCATGTCAATAAAGTTAGGAAGTTATATTTCTAGGGAGGATAATCTAAACGAGGGTATTGTTTCTTTGCATGAAAGTGACAACAAAGATCCTTGGAGACAAAAATGGTTGAAGAACCGTATCGTCCATGAGTATCTAATAGCCTTGAGAGGATTACCACTTATAGATTCTACTTGGAAATGAGAAGTTGTCATTCGAAGCTACTTTCACTCATTGATTATTGAGGAAGATGATATTTAGAAGGGGGAGAGAGTGTTAGACATCTCTCTATAGAGAGCATTATGTGTGTGTGTATGTTGGACAAGGGTTATATTGGTTATCCAAGATCCCTAGCTTGGGGGATATCCTAAGATACGAGTAATGAGAATGAGTGTGCATGATGGCCACATGTCCACATTAGAGCATTAGAAAGCATTAGTATCTTGGGTGCAAGAGGATATAATGGATGGCAGGTGAATTGCACACACAACCTTCTTGAGTATTCTTTTGAGTGATTTTAGAGAGAGAATCTTTCAGTGAGATTAAGTCCTACAATTAATGTTGTATCTAGGTTTTGAACTCGTGACTTGTCGGCTAGGAGTCCAAGGGGCTAACCAGTTGCCCCAAAAGCCATGGTATAGAATTACTTGCTAATCTTCCCTCTCAGGGTACTATGCTTCAACAATCTCCTGCTTGTCATTTCTTGAATCCAACACTCTCTCCCCCTTCTAGAGATCATTGTCCTCAATGTTCTGCTCTTGAAATCCCTAGGTGCCCTTGACTTGATGTCCTACCCCTTGCATAGTTCTTTTAACCTTTCTTGTTGCAACCTTGGTATCTTTAACCTCTTGTTCTTAACCTTGACATCTTGAACCTTTTTGTTTGCAACTTTTATGTCTTGAACTCTTGTTCTTGACCTTGGTAACTTGAAACCTTAATTATTAAACTCATTATCTTGAATTTTTTCTCACTCATGTAGGTATCTTGAACCCTCAATCAAGTGCTTCCCAAAGAAAGGTCATTCGAAGAGCTTTTCAATGGTACCTTACACATCTCAATCCAACGTATGGACTCCAATCTTTATGAGCGAATTTCTAAAGATGACCTGCATCATTTTTGTAGCTTTTCATATACAAAGTGCCCAAATGTCCTTTCTAGAGGCAATTGGGTGCCCACAACCTTTGTGGAATCCATCCACCTTTCCCAAGCTTACTTCCTAAGCTCTGCTATGAGTGTTGCATATTCCATAAGAGATTTGAACTAGTGACATGTCCTTTAGGAGTCCGATGGAATAACCACTTGCCCCAAAAGCATGGCTAAAGATTTCTTCCTAATCCTCCCTCTTAGGGTGTCGTTCAACCATCTCCTTCTTCTTGTTCATTTAATCTAACAGTATGTAAGTGTGTAATCATGCCTAGATGTACGTAATGCATGCATGTATCTAATGTACACATGTATATATTTACATAAATGCAAATTGATATGTGTGTATGTGATCATGCCTACATGTATGTAATGCTTGCATGTATGTAATGTATGTGCGTATGTATTTAAAGTGTAAATGCACATTGGTATGCATTGCATGCAACTACACACTCACTCGTTCTCTCTCCGTGCTCATATGTAATGGATGCATGCATGTTATGTATACATGTCTACACATACGTATGCATGTATGCACATACATATGCATATAATTATGCATGTTTACCTACACCATATGCAAGTATCTAATGTATGCATGCATGTAATGTATGCATGTTTGCATGCATCTATGTATGCATGTATGTATCTGATGGATGGATGGATGGATGGGAGCATGCTTGCTTGCTTCAATGTACACGTCTGTTTATATGGATGTATGCATAGGTGTAGGCATTTATGGATGTATGTATGCAGTGTGCCTCTGTGTATCTGTATAATGTATCCATATGTATACGTATTTATATGATGTATCTATATTGTAAATTGTAATATATGTGTATGTATGTATGCTTGTATGTAATATTTGCATGTTTGTATGCACACATGCATGTATGTTTGTGTGCATGCGTGCATGTATGGGTGTAGGTATTAGCTATGCGTGGATGTACGTATGTAATGTGATGTATGTATGCATGCGTTCATGTATTGTAATGTATGTATGTATGAAATGCATGCCTATGTTGATGTATGTAATGCATGCCTGTGTATGTATCTAATGCATGCCTATGTGTATGTATGAATATATGTGTGTGTGTATTCATGCAATGCATGCATGCATGTATGTATGTATGTATGTATGTATGTATGTATGTATGTATGTATGTATGTATGTATGTATTCATGCAATGCATGCCTATGTGTATGTATATATGTATGTATTCATGCATGTATGTAATGTTTGCATGTTTGTGTGTATTCATGTATGCATGCATGTATTATGTATTTATGTATGTATGTATGTATAGGATGGAACACACAAATCAAGAAATAGCTTAGTTTTTTTGTGTGTGAATGTATGTAGGAAGTTGGAACATATGTAATCTATACACATGCATGTATTTATGTATGCAAGTCTGCATGTATTTATGTATGTATGCATGCAATTAGAGTATGCATGTATGTGTGCATGAATGTATGTATGTATGCGTGCATGTAAGAACGTATGCATGCATGTTGCAGAGTTGGGAGCCGGCTTGCAAGTTAAAGATTTACCCCTAATGAGTACAAACTCACTTTATTTCGCCGAATTTTCAGGCTGTCCATATGTCCTTCAATATTGTCATCATTGTGTCCATCATAAATCCTTTTTCTGTTAATTATTTATAATTCATATTATTTTTTAAATTGCTGTCACTAAGGTCGTGACTTATCGTTATAGTCGTTGAAAATCTCCGTTGCAAACTTTTAGCGCAGGAAACAAATTCAGAGAAAAAATCTCCATTTTATGACACTCCTATATTGACAGTTTGATTTACAACCCTATTAGCACTCTTACCAACAAACCTTCTAGGGGAAAAAAAGGAGGAATTTTGCGGCTGATGTTGCGGCAAATCTAGTTTTCAACTAAAAATCTACTTATGTTTCTATTTATCTATTTAGGTTCTTTTATCAATTCAATTATCTATACACCTCTCCACCTATCTATCTATTAATCTATCTAAATATCTATCTATCTCAGTGAAATGGATAACAACTAAATTTATGAAACACAAAATTTGAAACTTAATAAAGTTTTTTTCATCCTTTCAAAATATTGCAAAATTGTTATACAAAATCTGCTTCTCTTGTTAAAATGAGGCATATATCTTTCTCAAACGTGAAGCATTACCTATTGTTCTATATTCTATTGCCTAATACAGTCCATGGTTTGGAATCACCAGACCTGTAGTATTTTTTTACGAGTCTCAAGTCCAGCTAATATACCATTGAGCGAGCCAACCCTACATACATTTTCTTCTCTTTTGCGTGTGAATTGCATGTGAATCATATAAGTAATGGCAAGAGATGTTCTGTGGATTGACAATTCTTAGTCATTTGGATACCTGGACAGAAGCCGGTATTGCATGGCTACCCTTTTAACCTTTAAAGGCTTCGTAAATTTGGCAGTCCAGACTTCATGTTAATTTTAAGTTTGTTGGGAACACTTCATATCAGTATGTGGTGGTCAAAACTTCTAATAAAATAGTGGACTTGCATCAAGTGAACATCTGAAAATTATCTCTGTTGTTTCACCTGTTTCTTGATCAATATGGCTGGTCTCTGTATCCTTGACATATGCTACCCCGAATGGTTATGCAGCAAGCAATGTGGTTTCAGTAGCTGAAGATGAGCTGATGCGTATCCTTATCCTTCTTCGTAATTTCCTACCTGGGTATCATCAGATTTGCAACGGAGAATGGGATGTCGCAGCTCAGTCCTATCGAGCCTATGACCTCGAAGGCAAGACAGTTGGAACCGTTGGGTGTGGTCGTATAGGTAGAGAGCTACTAAAACGTTTGAAAGTAAGTAGAGGATTCTATGTTTATTTATTTCTGTTGAATTTATTTCCCTTTTGTTGGTATTATTCTGTACTATGTTTGCATGATTTCGCATATGTTTTGGTTCACAAACACGCCAACTCATGCATGCGTTATCATTCTGCAGTCGAGTGTCATGAATAACGTATTTGTTCCGTCTGAATATACAGGCTTTTAATTGCAACCTTCTCTATTATGATAAATTCTCGATTGGTGAGGAATTCGAGAAGGAAACAGGTGCTAAATGGGAGGAAAACTTGGAAGAGATGCTTCCGAAGTGCGACGTGGTCGTAATTAACGTTCCACTTACTGAGAGAACCAAGTAGCCACTATTCTCTATCAAATGGAAATTTTAAAATGATATTATAAAGATGATGTCAGATGCTCTATGAATGGAATAGTCGTTTGTTGCTTGGGTAGGTTGTTTTCACTGGTTTAATGGCTTTTTTCTTATGTCTGCAGGGGTATGATGAATGAGGACCGCCTCAAGAAAATGAAGAAAGGAGCAGTTATAGTGAATAACGCTCGTGGTGGCATAATGGACCGAGATGCAGTTGTGAAGGCCATAGAAAATGGCCAGTTATCAGGTTGATCCTATCCTCATTCTGCCAATTAGAAATGTAGGTTACACATGCATTTCTATGAACTTAGAAATTGCATCTCATTTGCATACACGCATGCATGGTCCTTATTTCCATAGAAGTGCTCGTTCAGAGTAAGAAACCGAAGGCATTTGACTTGAATTTATGGTGAAACCCCCAACCTCGTAAGAGGCACCCATCTGTGAAGAACTCATAGATACATGTCCAGCCAAGACTTGAACTCCGAACTTCCTCCTTAAAACTCAAGGCGTCAAACCACTTGGTTACTTGGGCTTGGACCACTGTATATATGTGGTGAAACTGATTGAAAAGGGATTCTTTAAGCCGTGTTTTCTCTTCATTACAGGTTATGGTGGGGATGTCTGGTATCCACAGCCAGCGCCTAAGGATCATCCATGGCGTAGCATGCCCTACCATGCAATGACACCACACGTGTCGGGTACAACCCTTGATGCCCAGGTAGCTTGGTACACTTTCACACATCAGTTTTTTCCCCAGTTCTCCATTTCTTCGCTCAAATATGTTTGTGAATGTAGTTCATCTGCTTGCACGGGCTGAATTGTTAAGTTCTAAGCAGTATAGCATATCATATGCAGGTGCGATATTCAGCAGGGGTCAAAGACGTTCTGGACAAGTTTTTCAGAGGAGAGAGCTTCCCGGAGGAATACTACATAGTAAAAGAAGGAAAGTTGGCAAGTCAATATCTGTAAAACCAAGTTATGCCTTCAGGCATACCATCATCGGTAACGCTTCCAAATAACGTCAGGCTTTGATTTCTGACATCTTTATAAGCCTCAGTAAATATGCGAAATCTTGCCCTGACCTATGGAAGAATTGTGCTACTTTTGGCTCGGAGAGAATATCGAGGAGTAAAACGATGTTGATATTGTGAGATAGGCGATTGTATTCTTAATAAATACGAAAGTAATGCAGCTGTTTTTTTCACTCGTCCGAACAATATTGTTGAATTTGGCTGATGACGTACTGTTGCATTGCCTTACTTGCACAAGTTGGTCATGGCGCAAACCTTAATACTACTGTGCACTTCGTAGGCGTTGCCAATGAGCTTGTACAACTTATATTACGAATGCCTGTGCTTTTTAAATTGCGCCCATTTCAAAAAAGGCTTATTTGATACTTTTAGAACGCTAAGAATAGAACCAGAGCTCATGTTTGCGTTGCATCTAACTGGAAGGACGTGACTTCAGACTACTGGCATCAGCAGATAGTGTCTTCGGACTAATTTTGGAATTGTGATATGTTACATTGCTCAGCTTGCAATCTGACGTGATATAGACACAGAAATGTCATCTTGATATGTTGCACTAAATTATTTCTCAGATTCACGTAGATTGAAAGTTCTAAGCGTAGGTGCGGCTATGGCATTATGTCCTGTGCGCAGGGACCACTGTGGATACACAGGAGAGAGAGAGAGAGAGAGAGAGAGAGAGAGAGAGAGAGAGAGAGAGAGAGAGAGAGAGAGAGAGAGAGAGAGAGTCATTCAAGGAGAAGTGAAGCCGATACATATCAACACAAGTGGGAGACATCTTCACAAAAGCTCTTCCCAAAGACAATTTCAACTATTTTAGAGATGCTTTAGGAATTAAAAAGCTTTGATCTGTATCTAACTCTCATTTATGTTGATTTCATTTTGTATGGACATATCTTGTATTTCATGTTTCCCATATTTTGTAAAGTTTTTGAAGTAATGTAAAAATGAGACCATGTATCATGCAGCTGATGCCAATCTTTTCCCCGAGAGAGAGAGAGAGAGAGAGAGAGAGAGAGAGAGAGAGAGAGAGAGAGAGAGAGAGAGAGAGAGAGAGAGAGAGAGAGAGAGAGTATTGGAAAAGATTGACATCAGCTGCATGGTACATGTCTCCTTTTTACATTACTTCAAAAACTTTACAAAATATGGGAAACATGAAATACAAGATATATCCATACAAAATGAAATCAACATAAATGAGAGTTACATGCAGATCAAAGCTTTTTAATTCCTAAAGCATCTCTAAAATAGTTGAAATTGTCTTTGGGAAGAGCTTGTGTGTGAAGATGTCTACCACTTGTCTTGATATGTATCGGCTTCACTTCTCCTTGAATGACTTTCTCTTAAACAAAATGACTGAACTTTGATATGCTTCGGTCTCCCATGGTAGATTGGATTTTTTGACAACATAATAACCTTAAGATTGTTGCAAGACATTATTACCTTTGCATGCATCAATGCAAAATAATGTCTTCAAGAAGGTATCATATCCACATTGCTTCACAAATGTATTGAGTAATGCCTCTATATTCTTTTACTTGAAAGTGTGATGATTGGTTGCTTCTTACTAAATGAAATAGCTACACTTCCAAGTGAGAATCCTAATCTATTTTTACCTTCAATCCATGACATTTCCTACCCAATTTGAATGTGTGTATATGCATAGATACATGGTCGAACTTAACTCATAAAATGAGTCAAAATTGCATGTCGATTTTACATATCTTAATATCTTTATTATTGCATCCAAGTGCACTTTCCTTTGTTTAATCATCCATAAGTTTAACATTAGCATGAAGTGGCTTATCTATAGCTTTACAAGCACTCGTATCAAATCTTTTAAGCATGTCTAGCATGTATATGTGTTGTGTAATCCAACTTCCCATCATTGATATTGATTCAATTCCAAGAAAATATTTTAGCTCTTTCAAGTCCAATATCAGAATTTTAGCTTTTAGTTATCTTTTAGGATCAGTTATACTATTTTCATTTTTTGATTGATGGTCAAGCTGTCCATATATATCACTAGAAAAATTATTGCTCATGATTCCAAACAAATAGTGAATCATTAGCCTTTAATTGCATGAATTCAATATCCAATAGTTTTTTACTAAATCTTTCATACGATGCTCTTTGTACTTGTTTTAAGATAGAAAGAGCTTTCTTTTGCATACATATTGAAAATACTTCGGATGTATATAACCTTGTGGCTATGTCATATAAACCTTCTCATGCAATCTATTACTTGAGAATGTATTCTTAACATCCATCTATATAAATTCCAATTGTGCATAGTAGTTTATGTATTCACACTTCTCACACTTGTCATCTTTGCATTCAAACTAAACATTTCATCGTAATCTAATCCAAAGCTCTATGCATATCTTTTTCACACAAATGTTATATATTTCAATTGGATTATCAATTTTTCATATTACTTTGAAAAACTATTTGCATTTGATGGCTTTCTTGTTTTGCAACAATATGACTAATTGTCAAATATCATTCCTCTTTGATGCATTCATTTCCTCATCCATTTCCTTGCACCAATCTTCATATTGTGATACTTGAAAAGTCCCTTGGGCTTTTATGTTGTATTCTTGTCTTTCATATATGCATAATGAATCTTCATGGAGTTTTTGTAGAGATTTTCTATCTATAGGATAATACTCTCTCATAGAACTTCTCAAACCTATTTTTTTATTTGATATTAGTCTTGTATTCCTTCGTTCATATGGATTTTTTACTTTTTAACATTGTTGAGTGCAATGTCCATCAATATCTCTCTATGTCTATCTCATTGGATTGCATAAAAGCATTCATTCTATTAAAAAATGTCTTTATACCATATGCACAAGGATCTTTGTGGATACACACAATCAAAGCAGAGATAGAGAGGGAGAAGATCGAATTAGGTTTGCATCAGTGGCATAATACCCCTAAAACTCCTTTTTTCATCAATTAAAGACTTCTTATTTCTAGATATTACACTCTCACCAAGAGCATGCATCACCACTACAAGAAAAAGGGGGGCGTAGCGACGCCCCCGAATCGGGAAAAAAACGAAAACCGTCGCTTATGCGACGAAATCGTCGCATAAGCGACGGTAAAAATTTCGGATTTTTTTTTTTGGCCGAGCCTCGTCGCATAAGCAACGCTAGACCCAAGCGTCGCTAGTAGCGTCGCTGCTTAGCGACGCACTTAACGACGTTGGCAAAATGCAGAGCGTCGCATATGCGACGCTCTGGAATGTAAAAAAAATAATTTTCAATTCTCCCGGCACATTTGTGCCGGGCCTTGAACGCGAGGAAGAACACAAAGACCGAGAGAGAGAGAGAGAGAGAGAGAGAGAGAGAGAGCGAGAGGGGGAGAGAGAAGCGAGACTATTGACAGGTATGCGCGCACACACACTTACACACACACACACATGTACACACACATATACATGCATAGACACACACACACATACGCATAGACACATACACACAAATACACACAAACACACATACACAATGCATAATGCATACACATGCACACATGCACACATAATGCATACACATGCACACACATATACACATGCACACACATATACATGCACACACACATATACATGCACACACACATACATATGTACACACACATATACACGCATAGACACACACACACATACGCTTAGACACACACTCACATAATGCATACACATGCACACACATACACATGCACACACATATACATGCACACACACATACACATGCATAATGCATACACATACACACATGCACACATAATGCATACACATGCACACACATACACATGCACACCCATATACATGCACACACACATACACATGCACACACACATATACACGCATAGACACACACACACACATACGCATAGACACACACACACACACAAATACACACACATAGACACACATACACAATGCATAATGCATACACATACACACATGCACACATGCACACATAATGCATACACATGCACACACATATACACATGCACACACATATACATGCACACACATATACACATGCACACACACATATAAACACGCATAGACACACACACACACACATACGCATAGACACACACACACACACATAATGCATACACATGCACACACATATACACATGCACACACACATACACATGCATAATGCATACACATACACACATGCACACATAATGCATACACATGCACACACATATACACATGCACACACACATACACATGCACACACATACATATGTACACACACATATACACGCATAGACACACACACACATACGCATAGACACACACACACATACACACAAATACACACACACAGACACACATACACAATGCATAATGCATACACATACACACATGCACACACATATACACATGCACACACATATACACATGCACACACATATACATGCACACACATAATGATGCATTCACACACATACACATGCATACACACACATACACATGCATACACACATAGACACACATATACACTTACACATCCAAACATACACACTCATAGACACACATTCATACACACACACATCCAAACATACACACTCATAGACACACACACATACACATAGACGCGCACACACATACACACACATAGACGCACACACACATACACACACATATACACACACAGACACATACACACATAATGATGCATCCACACACATACACATGCATACACACATAGACACACATATACACACACACATATGCATACACACACACACACATAGAGAGACATACACACACATACACATACATGCATACACATACACACAAACACATACACACACAGACACATACACACATAAACACATACACACTCATAGGTACACACACATACACAGACACACACACATATATTATATACACACATGCACACATAGACACATACACACATACACATGCATACACACACATACACATGCATACACACATACAGACACATATACACACACATACACACATACACACACATATATGCATACACACACATAGAGAGACATACACACATAAACACATACATGCATACATTTGCATACATAATGCATATGCATATAATGTACATAAATACTTACATGCATACATAATGCACATGCATAGATACATACACACACACAGATACATACACACATAGACACATACACACACATGAACACATACATACTCATAGATACACACACATACACATAGACACACACACATACACACATAATGATGCATACACACACATACACATGCATACACACATACAGACACATGTACACACACATTCACACACACATTCACACACATTCACACACATATACATACATGCATACATATTGCATATGCATATGCATACATACATACTTACATGCATATGCATACACACACACATATGCATACATACATACTTACATGCATATGCATACACATGCATATGCATACACATGCATATGCATATGCATACATAATGCATATGCATATGCATACATAATGCATATGCATATGCATATGCATACATAATGCATATGCATACATAATGCATATGCATTTGCATACATAATGCATATGCATACATAATGCATATGCATATGCATACATAATGCATATGCATATGCATACATACATACTTATATGCATACATAATGCACATGCTTACATACACTGTCATAATGTATACACAAACACATACACACATAGACATACACACACATAATTATGCATACACACACATACATATGCATACACACACATATGCATACATACATGCATACACATACACACACATAGATACATACATACACATAAATACATACACACTCATAGACACACACACATACATATAGACACACACACATATACACACACATACACACATAGACACATGCACACGTAATGATGCATACACACATACACATGCATACATAGACACACATAATAATGCATACACACACATACATATGCATACACACACACATGCATACAAATATATACACACATATACACACACATGCATACACAGATATACACACACATATATACACACACATATACACATACACATGCATACACACACACATGCATACACACATACAAACACATATACACACACACATACACATAGATACATACACACGTAATGATGCATACACACATACACATGCATACATAGACACACATAATAATGCATACACACACATACATATGCATACATACATGCATACACATACACACATAGACACATAGACACACATAGATACATACATACACATAAACACATACACACTCATAAACACACACACATACACATAGACACACACACATATACACACATACACACAGACACATGCACATGTAATGATGCATACACACATACAAATGCATACATAGACACACATAATGATGCATACACACACATACATATGCATACATACATGCATACACATACACACATAGATACATACACACACATAGATACATACATATACATAAACACATACACACTCATAGACACACACACATACACATAGACAACACACACATATACCTACACACATACACACATAATGATGCATACACACACATACACATGCATACACACACATACACATGCATATACACACATACACGTATATATATAGATTTCTAACCATTTTGTTTTATATGTTAGGTATTACGGATCCCAGTAGAGAGAGAAAGGCGAAACTCGCTCTCATAAAAAGTCTTATGAGAGCAAGAGTTCCGTCAGATACTCTAGGGGCCATAATGCGGGACTACGCAGAGATGTCCGATGAGGAGCTGGATTATACGATCCAGATGCTTATGCGATCAAACGAGGGCTCTTCTGCGGATCCACACGCAGGAAGAGAGCTATCTACTCATAGGTATGTTTTTTTTCATAACTTTTTTTAATGATATTATAGCACATATTTTTATTTATTTCTATCTATCTATTTTCAGGACACCTATACCACCTCCAACACGTGATAACAGAGCAGAGAGGTTGCCTATGAGGACATGCATAGGCACGTTAGGACTAGAGTGCGACATAGAGCCAGAGGGGAATATTGTATACATAGAAAATGGATTGGAGTTCAAGAGGAGAATGTGTGCACTATGCGACTCTTACCTGCGCTTTATCCACTTACCGTGGAAGTAAGTAAAAGTTTTACATATAAATTGAAATATATATCTTATGTTTTATTTATATTATGTTTTTTATTTCTGTAGTGAGCATGATGAGAGGGATAAAAAGTACGTGCTCAGTTCACTTGAGACGGAGTTATGGGACAGGGTGGTCTCTTAAATGGTGTTTAAAAGAGATGCGGACACTTATGGTGCATCGTCGTGACAATGCACGGTATGTATGTATATGAGAGAGAGAGAGAGAACACTAATCTCGATATTAAGGTTTTGAAATCCCTAATTTAAAAACTCTAATTCAACCTTTTAGCCACATGTTTGAAATATATGTACACCTCCGACGTCCTACTAGAGAGATGTTTTTCCTCCCAACCTTATGCCTCTATATATAGCTACTCGAATCAACGAGGATCATGATTCATAATATATGTAAAGATATATACACATCATGTAGATAGGATACATAAATATAAAATGGAGTAGATATATTATGCATCACACATACATGCCTAAATGCACACATAAATATATATATACATACTAACATATTTACATGTACATAATTACACATACATGTACATGCCTACATGCACACATAAACATATATATACATGCATACATATTTACATGTACATATTTACACATAGACACATATACATATATACATGTACACAATTATAAACACTTGCATATATTACGTACATGAATACATGAATATTTTACATAAATGCATATGCATATATACACATATGCATATTTAACACATGTATACATATATCACACACATGCAAACACATACATATACATGAAATACATATATATGCATACTAATATATGTATACATATAATACACATGAATACACACACATATGCATACATACATGATAAAAATTTACTCCTCGAAGATAAAGCTATATATAAAATAATTAGGCATACCCCCGAGCTTCATGTTCTAACTTAGAAGAACATGATTTCATCTCTCTAGTAGGATTCATCGTTATTCAAGTTAATAAAAAAAACCTATTATCTGATATTCATTCAGAAGCTTCAAGTTACTATCTAATCTGCTCATATGTTTTCATTATTGCCATCATTTTGGTAAGACATCAATATAGTCTCATCTTCATTATCCTTATTGATTTCATTTATTTCTTCTATTGTTAAATCTATGTTCTCATGTATCACATCATCTATTGGTGGATTAATATCTATTTCTGGTAATTCCTCTTCCTCATCAGTAGAATCAGCATGTAGAGAATTATCCTCTTCATAAAAAAGATTAGTATCATTATCACGTATAATGAGTCTAATTTCTATTCCAGATGTTGATGTATCAGTATCTGATGCTGAATCATCAAGAGGACTTTCTTCAATCTCTCTAACAATAAACTGTTCAAACAATGACCTACCTCTAGGTTGCACATGAATGACTTGCCACCAAGGATGAGCATCTGGGTTTTTATAAAAAAATGCTTGTTCAATATGCCTAGGAAGAATATATGGTTCTTTAGTAGATCGCATTACCTTGGAAGAATCAATTGCCCAAAACCTAGATAATTCCTTTCTTATTGTACAATTACTACCTTTATACTCCGCTCGATACCAGTCAACCTTCAAAATGACCTATCAAAATATATAACAACAAAAACGTCCCATTATTAGGTGCTTAAAAAAATAACTAACTCAAAAAAAAATATATAAACTTTTTTCTACCTGTTTGAATGTACGAAATGAAATTTCGTAGATACAAACAATAGTTCCTACGTAACCAAGTTCGCTATCTATAAGGTTCGTGTCTTTTGAGCTAGCACGTGATAGTTTCTTGAAACAAGCAACAATACTAGAATCCTCTGTTTTACGTAAAGAATCAATGGCTTTGATTCTAATATGCTGTCCAAAAGCCCACATATTAGTGAACATTCGAGCCTGCAAAATAAATTCAATTAGTAAATAGAAACTAACATATATATATGAAAAAAAATAAAATATATATTTTAATAAAATTACCTTTTGTTCACAACATATCATTAACTCTCTTTGCTCATCTGAGATTTCTTCATTATTTGCGTTGGCGCGTTGCAAACGACTATATAGCCAATCCGTGAAAGAAGGTATATCTGTAATCTCATTATTATCGAGATTACGTCTAGATCTTTTGTTTTTTCGCCTTTTACTTTGGAGACTTTGAAGTTCCTCGTACTCGCTAACGAATGCTTGCATGCATTCACTATTATATGCTACAAAAGTAGAAACATCATTTTTTTCTTGAAATGTAAATAAGAATGGAACCCCCTTACCTGATAATACCTCATCTGTTATTTTTGAAGAAGACTCGTTGGTCCATGCACGTGGAGCTTCTTCATGAACTCTTTCAAGGTACTCACTAATGTAATACATGCACTCTTCAAGCATCCAACCCTTTGCCATGGATCCTTCTGGTTTTGCTCTTTGTCGCACGTAACCTTTTAGTATTCCCATAAATCGCTCGACCCAAAACATCCATCGAGTGTTGACAACACCAGCAATCTCTATCTCATCTACAAGATGGACTAGTAAATGAACTTGAATATCAAAAAATGAAGTAGGAAGTTCTTTTTCCATCAAACATAGTAGCTCTTTGCATTCACGTTTTTTTTGTGGGATCAAATTTTTATCTATCTCTTTGGATGTAATCCACCTATACAAATCATAAAAACAATTGTAAAGAAGTTAATTAAAAAATAAAAGATATCCAATATTCATACATATTAAATATAAAAGTATCATAATTACCTTATAAGTGATCCAAGACAATAGATCACATCTCGTACTCCTTTCGTTGTACATCCATCGATAACCAAAGGTAAAATATGTTTCAAAAAGTTATGCCAGTCATGGGTCTTTAATCCAGATAAGCTCTTATCATCCATAGTAAACATGTTTTGAAACGATGCTCCAATATCCTGTAGGAGTCTTGATCAATTGAATTCTATTGTTGATAGTCTGTATCTCTTTTGTTATAAGTACCCAAGGAGCAGATGCATAAGTCATTTCTTGTCGATGTCTATCAAAAACTGGCCATAACTTTGGTTTGGATTTTTGATCTTTCAAATCATTCCTTGATGTTGTGGTATCTTTTAGTCCAAGAAGATGCTGCCATAGTGAATAACCAATATTTTTGAATATATGCATAGGATCAAGAAGATGACATACTTTTAACTCTTTTTAATACTCCAAAGAATACCATATTGATATGTTCTCTGTGAGTGCCAATTTCCCTTTACCTCTGTTCACATACTCATTATCTGAATCATCACTGAAGATTTCTGCTTCTAGATCTATCAAAGGTCCATCTGTCCATTTTTTATACCAATCCATAGGCGTCATAGGTTTTGGATACTGGCTTGTTTCAAGCTTTCCATTAAAATGTATCGCTTCTCTTTTAGATCTTAATGGATGATCATTAGGCAAGAATCATCGATGTCGAAGATAAATATTTTTGTTGAGATTCTTACTATAGATTGATCTCAACCAATCACCACAATATGGACAAGCTTTATAACCCTTAGTAGATATTCCTGCATCATGGAAAATGATAAAAATATAATTAGATTAAATCATATTTATTTACATGCATATTGAATAAAAAAATTACATCAATACCTGAACAAACGCCATATCCAGGAAAATTGTGAATAGTCCAAGCCACAATACCATGAATCGTAATATGTCTTTCATTGATGCTTTTCGATATATCAATGACATTAATACCTCTCCATAACTCTTGAAGATCGTCAATGAGAGGAGCAAGATATACATTCATATCTTTAACTTGTCTTTTGCCTGGGATTAAAAGTGAAAGCATTAAATGTTCCTTTTTAATGCTAAGATATGGCGGAAGATTGTAGTTTATGACTACCACTGGCCATGTTGACCATTTACTGGATTTCGTGGAGAATGGATTAACCCCATCTAATGCAACTCCTAACTTTAGATTCTGTGGATTTTGTGCAAATTCACGCCATGTAGAATCAATATGCTGAAAAGCAACACTATCATGAGGAATTCTGATTATTCCATCAGTACTTTTGTGATCATGTCCCCAAGTCAAAAGCTTTGATAATTCGGGGCTTTGAAACATATGTCTAATCCGTGGAGCCAATGGAAAATGTCTCAATACCTTTTTCGGGATTTTACCTTCTTCACCCTTATATCGAGGAGATTGACATTTGGGACATGTCAAAGAGTCTGCATATTCACCTCTATATAAAATACAATCGTTAGGACATGCATGTATACATTGATAATCTATACCAAGATTGTTGATTATCTTCTTCATTTCATCATGTGAGGTAGGAAGAATATTTTGACTTGGTAAAAACTTTTTAGATAATAACCTGTAAGTTTATCAAAAAAAGATATATTAAAAAAGGTAAATAAATATATATACATATATACATGCAGGTTTTTATTCTTACTTTAGATAAGGTAAGAACAAGAACTTGAATTGAATAGATACTTTTTGTCCACGCATCTTTTAAAACTATTAATGCATCTTTCAAAATATTTACGCAAAACAATCGTATCATGTCAATTCACACAATGTATGTTCATATAATGGTGACCTGGATGAATCACATGCACAGAGGTTAATCAATATAGAGCAGGATTTCTTGGGTATGCAGTAAACCTCTTGCATGTCAATGATGAGCATCTGAACTTTAGGATACAAAGTGGACTACTCCATTATAATCAGATTGTTGTCTCTTGAGTAACCTCTGTGCATGTGACTCATCCAGGTCACCATTGCGAATATTTGGAAAGATGCATTAATAGTTTTAAAAGATGCGCGGACAAAAAGTTTCCATTCAATTCAAGTTCTTGTTCTTATAACCTTATCTAAAGTAAGAATAAAAACCTACATGTATATATATATATATATATATATATATATATATATATATATATATAAATATAAATAGATAGAAAATTGAAATTTATACCTTAATAGTGTCGAAACAGATACATTACTCCATCCAAAACGATTTTGAAGGTTGAGAATAAATAAGCTCGCATTTAGTGGTGTCAAATGACTTCCTTCATATACATGCTTTAGACATTCCTCTCGAAGATATTTCTCATTTTTAGAAATATCCATGCTCTCACTGTCATTTTGATACCAATCCTCAATAAAATCTGCCATGCCATCATCTTCATCATTGTCACACAAATCTTGTACTTTATCATCTTTTGAATATAGATCTTTCAACTTTGCATATTGCACAGGCTTAGTTTTGCGTAGCCTCCTCATGGAAGCTTCTGATAAATGAGGTCTTATTGGTAATTGTGAATGTTGTGGATGAATATCATCAACATCATACGTTGGAATCTACACATATAAATAAAACTCATTAGTATTCCATAAATGAATAAAAATTAAACTTCAAATATAAAACTAAGTACATAACTTATTAAATATGGATAGAAAATTTTTATTCTCTCAGCTAAAAGGTGCTCTTGGAGGTCTACGCCATCCATAATTCACTAATAGTTCATCACCAGTATGTAATGTAGTAATAGCATTGACAACTATGTATCTTGATACATCTCTACTCATGTATGGTGATTCATAACTATTTTCACGCTCCTCAAATGTGCAATTAGTCCTTGAACTATTATGTAACCCTCGACTACTATTTATTAAACCTGCTATATTTCCATGTGTGTAAGGTCTTCCATCAATATATAATCTTTCATTTTCTGCATGTAAAATCCTTCTACTAGTAAGAGATGTTGCGTTCAAGCATATTCCATAAGTACTCATGCTTTGAACATAACGTGAAAGTCGATGCCAATCTCCCCATCCATATATAGGACCACAAAATGACATAAGAGTGACTTCAGAGTTCGGAGGCACATACAAATCCTCTACAATAAAGAGACCACGACCAGCATTAGTAATAGTGGATGGAGCAATCATATAGTGATTACCCCAAAAGTTGAAAATCTCTCCATCTAAAGGAAGTGGTCCTCTATTCCATCCTCCATATCTTCTTCTATCATATGTTTGTACTAAAGAACGATCACGAGCTGGCAATGGATAATCTCCAGCCGTTTCATTCTCTAAACCAGGAGGTAGAGGATTTCTAGAAACCTCTGCTTGTAATTGATGAACAGCAAGTCCATGACGTGTACGAGGTATATTAACATTATGAGAAAAATCATAATCATCATCATCATCGAGCAAGTATTCCTGTATATCAATAATAATTTGATTTTATACATGGTTTTTAAATAAAATAATGACATTAATATATATAGAAAATACATACCCAACCATTATCACGTTGACTGGGTAATGGTGCATGCTCAAAAGTACCATACTCTGCCTCATGTTGAAAACATTCCAATCGTGGTCTTCGATACGTGCCATAACAAGAGTTACACCAACATATAATATGCTCTTGATAGTAAAACTCATCATAATTCCTATCGGAGGACACATGTGAAGTCGTTGCATGGGTAGGAGGTGGTGGAGTACCCTCTGATTGATCAGAATCTGCACATCATAAGAAACATAAAAAATAATATAAGTTATGTATCCATCAAATATAGTTAAAATTAAATATTTCATATACTTACAGTATAAAGTCGTTGCACGATGAGGAGACGGTGGTGGAGTTCCATCTGATTGATCAGAATCTACAAATAATGGTATTTGATATTAATAATTTGATTATCTACATAAATAAAAAATTCACATATACATATTTACACATACACACATTCACATATACACATTTATACATACACACATATTCACATATACACAACTACATATTATTGTGGGATAAATGCATGTATTTTGTATGAATGAGTGTATATGCATGCATGTGTGTGTACGTATATATGTGGATATGTATATGTGTGTTTATGTTATATGTATGTATATGTGTATATATATACATATATGCATGCGTATATGTTTGCATGTATATGTGTATGTGGGTATGTGTATGTGTATGTGTGTGTATATATGTGTATGTATTCTGACTTTTTTTTCTGTTTGAGATTAAATTAACAGGAGATATTGTATGGTCAAAAAATAAGAGGCGAGCTAACATACCACCTGAGTCGTGGCAGTTTTTTCGTAGACAGCTACGTCTTCAGGAGTCATTTCCTCAGCAGAAGGTACACAAATTAATAGTTTATATTTATAATTTTTAGATATTTTAGTAATTTTTTAATTTAATTTATGTATTTTTTTCCTTGAATAAACAGGCTGCTGCAAAGAAGAGAGTGGAGTCGGGCCACACATCATACTTAGGCCAAATGGGCCATAATGGTTTTGTAGCTACGTTTGTAAGTATATGTGTTATTGTGAGTATATTTTTTATTGTAGTTAAAATGCAAGCAACTAATGTTTTTTATTTGTTTCATTGCAGCGAAAGGATTATGGCCGATATCCTACGAAACACGAGATCGAGTATGCTACACATTTTGGATATCGGCATTTGAGCGAGTATATACAAGATCATCCTGATGCCTTTGTGAGTATTTTTAAATTTTATATAATTATTTTGTTGTTATGAATGTTTTAATTATTTTATTGATTTATGTTTGTTATATGTAATACAGGAGTATTATGGGGAGACAAATATGGATGAGGTGGAGAGACAAACACAGGAGGGACGATCTCGATCGTCACAGGGTGATCATGACGATGAGGATGAGGAAGATCAGGATGATCATGATATTGCTGATGATGATGATGATCATGATGATGATGATGATCATGATGATGATGATTAGGATTTTAGTTGATTATGACATTGGATTATATGTATTTACATTGATATATATATATATATATATATATATATATATATATATATATTTATTTATTTATTTATTTATCTATATATTTTCATTTCAGTTATGTTTTGAATTGTGTGTATGGTATTAAGTAATGAAGAGTTTTGTTCTATTGATTGTTATTATTGTTTATATTAAGCATGTGTTTTAATACTTTAATTATATAATTCATTCATATGTGTGTACCTAAGTGTATATGTATGTGTGTGTATATGTATGTATGTGCATGTGTATGTGTGTGTATATGTATGTATGTGCATGTGCATGTATAAGTGTATATGTGTGTATGAGTATGTGCATGTGCATGTGTATGTGTGTGTATATGTATATGCATGTATATGTATAACTCTATGTGTATGTGTGTGTATGTGCATGTATATGTGTATATGTGCATGTGTATGTGTGCGTATATGTATGTATATGCATGTGCATGTATAAGTGTATATGTATGTATCAATATGTGCATGTGTGTGTATATGTATAACTCTATGCGTATGTGTGTGTATGTGCATGTATATGTGTATATGTAGGTATATGCATGTGTGTGTGCATCTTCATCATGTATAAGTGTATGAGTGCATATCAATAAGTGTGAGTATGGTATGTAATGAAAATAACACAATTCAAATGATCTACAAATAATAGAAATTGTACTTACAATTGTGATCCATAGTTTTTGCTTGGTTAGCTTCTTGAATAACCTGCAATAAAGAGAGAGAAAAGAGAGAGAGAGAGAGAGAGAGAGAGAGAGAGAGAGAGAGAGAGAGATCTAGAGAGAGAGAGAGAGATCTAGAGAGAGAGAGAGCGAGATCTAGAGAGAGAGAGATCTAGAGAGAGAGATCTATAGAGAGAGAGAGAAACAAAGAGAGAAAGATGTAGAAAGAGAGAAACAAAGACAGAGGGAGACAATAACAGAGAGCTTAAGCAAAACAACAATTCTGCATATACTTGCTTCAGCTTGTAAGCGCAGCGCAATTGCGAACGTTGGAGAGCTCTTCGATCCGATGCGTGAAAATGCCGATTGCAGAGCCTCCAACGTTTTAATTTTTGTCCGTCAACAGATCGTCGTGTAAGCGATGCTATGCGTCGTCGTATAAGCGACATTTCCTTAGCGTCGCTTATACGACGGTATAACAGTCGCTTATGCGATGCAAAAAAGCGTCGCTTAAGCGACGCCTGTAACAAGCGTCGTTTAAGCAACGTTGTACGCTGGCGTCGCAATACAGGTCGCAAATACCGTTGTTTTTTGCCTCGTATAATCGATGGTCCGCGCTCGACGGTAATTCCAACGCAAGTTGCAATTTTATAGCGACGAAATTCTGTCGCGTTAACCGTCGCTACACGCCCGTATTCCTTGTAGTGCACTACACATTTTTGTTGCAAACATTCACCTTGGCAATATATTTTCCTCATTAATATATGTTGATGTTAGGAGAGCAAGCAACAAATATTCACCTTGGCAATATATTTTCCTCATTAATATATTTTCATGTTAGAAGAGAATAACAAAATTTGAGGCTGTACTATCCAAGAGTCCAATTTGAGCATCGAGTCCAGTTTGAACATCAATGGTGGACGATTAAGTTGATACCCTAATTTAGATAAGAACTATTTAAGGTGTGATTAATTTCTTATATCCCATTAACATGAACCATAATAATTTAAATTAGTAATCTCGTAATCCACATTGGCATTGGAAATGCTACTAGCCATTCTAATTTAATGGTCAATGATCATGTTTGTGTGACATAATGAGGATCGTGAGTGAGCGCATTGAGGATACCACTCAGTAAAAGAAATAATATTATATAATGAGTTAGTTTTTCTTCTTGAGAATACATTAGGGGAAAAAATGAACCTTGCATGGGCCTTGTAAGGATCCCTAATTTTTAGGAATTAAGCTTAATTATGTTCTTGTTTAAGGGGGACAAAGTGCATTTAATAGGGCACTTTTTAGTAGGCTGGAGTAGGCTTTTTTTTCAGGCTTTACTAGGCCTCTCTCCTTCTTCTAGAGAGAGCAAGAGAATCTACTTTCCACATTATCAAACTCGTACATGTATTTGAATAAAAATTGAGTTTTTTTTAAGTCTCATTTTCAGTGTATATTAACTCAAAAGGGCCTATTTTTTAATATATATGTCAAAAGTCACTTTTTTGGGCCCATTTTTTAAAGTTTCTTTTAGAAAAAGTATAATTTTCAAACTCCCTACAAAAGTAAGTGCCACATCATCAAATCCGTGACTATGCTTCCCTCAAAAAATGACTTTTTTCAAATTTCATCATTTTCAGCCATACACAGTGGAAAAATACACTTTAACCCATACACATACAAGAAAACACATTTTCTGATCAAAACATATGCTTTAGAGTCTCTTCCAACCAGTTTTCCATCTTTGTTTTTGATGTTGCTGGTCATTAGCAAAGATGGTGTTGACATGTATCAAAAACTTCACATTAGAACGTCCTCATGCTCCTGCATCAAAAAGTATCCATGTTTGTGTGCCCAGAGAGTTTGCTCCAAATACACGATGCAACAATGATGCCAATTCTCAAAATGAACATCGTGCAACTAGAGAAAAAAGTATTGGTCTTTGGACTCATGGTTCACTATATCCTTTTGATCCAATATCTTCTTACCATCCAACATTCCATAACCTCTCAACTTTACTTCATTTCATTGGTGCCGGTGAAGCTAGACTATTAGGTTACTGCAAGCGATTATCTATACATTCACATGCTACTGCTAAGTATTGGTTCCAACAATATCAACTCCATCATATGAGGGTGGTTAATTTAGAAAGCACAATCATATCTTTACAAAAATAACTTGCAGATTTTGAACACGATATGGAAGCAAAAGAAAGCACAATTTCAAATTTAACTACCAATCTCCAGCAGCTGAAAGAGACTCCACTTGGTATGAGACATAGAAAAAGAGCATTATCATCCTTTGAAGCTCTTTCAATAGGTAGCCGAGCACGCAAACAACGTATATATGCAACAAGGTGAGTGTTTGTTTTACTTTTATATGTTTTAATGAAGGCTTGTAATGGAATCTTTCATTGTGTAGGTCATTTATTCAAGATATAACTACTTCATCAACAGCACAAGACCAATTCAAGCTGATGAATAGCTGTATAAACACCAAAGAAATCACTTCTCCTATACTCACCTATAGGAAAGTGTATTGTAGTTGTTGTTGAAGCTGAGTTTTCAGAGAATTCAAAAACCTTATCAAAGTGCAAGATGTGCAGCCAATATGTGACGAAGCGGGCATCAGTAGATATGGGTATACTACAATGTATACCCTTTTGAGGCAAGCCTTACAATCACAAGGTATTTCTCATAGTATATTTCCATGCCCATATAAAGTGTCTATCAGAAAAGAAAACTTCAAATGAGGATGTGGCTCGTACTATTGGACAATATTTATTCATAGAAGACACTATACCTGCCTCTGTTTATCATCCAAATATTCCCAAGAAGCAATCAAAGATCCTATCTACACAAGGATTTACTTACACTAAATTCAACAATATATGTGTGGATCTTCAGAAGTTTCAACAAGCAATGGTTCACTTTTATAGTTCAACAATCTAAAGTACCCCTACTTCAGTTTATTTGGTGTTGAAGTTTATTTGCATTCAAGTGTCATATTAAGATAATGTTTTCTCTTTTGTGCAGACTGTAATGTTAAGTTAAAGTTCATACTAAAGCTTGATAAGTGTCAAATCATAAAGGGTCGACGACTAGAAAGGTTGAGTGTGATGCTAATGAATGAAGTTATGGGTCATGCAATGAGTGATGAAACTTTAGGATCCACTTTCCATTTGACTTATAGTGTGCAATCAGAGAGATATATCTGGTGGTTAGGTACTATAGACGTTTCCAAAGAAACAAACAATGTTATTTCGTGGATTTTTAGTAGGACTCCATGGATTATGGAAGTAATCTCTTCTCAAATACATGGGAAAAAACTTGATGTAGATGATATAGATGATTTTGAGGTAGAATGGCATTTGGGTGGAGACCTTAAGAGTATAAAATGCATGTTAGGTTGTAAACAAGGAGCATCTTCTCTCTATTCTTGCCCATATTATACACAAGGTTACAAAGGATCTAAGAGACAGTCTAAACCTGCAAGGGCATTGATGAGAGTTGATGACTCTGAAGAAATTGATGAAACAGACTCATCAAATCATAGGGAATGGGAGATATCACTTTTGAGGTGTCCAAACAGGAACCGACTCGTGATAAAATAAGCAATGATTGGAATCCCATTATTCCATTTTCATTAGTCAATGTTCACTTTTGTACTTTGCATGCATTCATGAGGATCTTTGATAGGCTTTTGAAGCTCCATGTTGAATATGCATTTGCAATGAAACCACTAGAGAGGTCTACAATAGCAATCCAAAAAGTAGAAGATCTTTTGAATTCTATTGGTTGTCATGGTGGCCATGTATCTTTAGTTATTAAGAAGTATGGTGAGTCTCAAGAGATTTTACAACAAGTTTCAATGATTAGGAGGAACGCAAGACGTTTCTTTAAAAGAAATGTGAATAGTCAAGATGATGGAAAATGGGAGCTTTGGAAGGACCTCTCTTCAATTACGACAGACAATGATAGTCTGGTTGATCTCATTAACAAGCGAAAGAAGATTTGGTCATTGTTAGATAAATTGTTGCATTTGATGTGTTTGGTTTCCACTAATGCTTCACAACGAGAATTATTTCAAGTGACTTTGAAGGAGTTTACAGAGTCATTCATCTTATCTTGGGGAGAAAGCAACATAACACATTACATAGTAAGTTTTGCTTATATTTTTTTATTTGGTTTTAAACACCATGTGTATATTTTATTGACTAGTTCATAGCATATTATTTTTGCACATGGAACATATTTTATGAATCGATATAGGTCAATGAACATTTTTAGTACACAAGGAATGCAGAAGTCGCATTACAGGGCTAGAGGTGTTTACTTTAAAAACACTCGTCATGGAGGTGGTCTACTCCAATAAAACTATTTAGAAGAAATGTTCAATTGGTTTTTTCGTGCGACATTTGCTAGAAAATATGTAATGGAACGAGCATATGAGTCACGAATAGCAAAGATTAAATGAAAGCTACAACATGATATTGCAATAGAGAAGTGGATGTCATCATCAAGACCGCTACATCATGCCCAATGGCATGCACAAAGAGTCCGCGAGGGTTTTGCTTGGAAATAGTTTGCAAACTCTTAAAATGCATTATTTTTTTCAAGGTTTTTATAACTCATTTCACTTCAAATAAACTTTCGATGTTTTTGTGAATATACTTTTAATGTTTTAAAACTAATTTTTATCCATTTAAATGTGAATAGGGCAATTCTTAAGTGAAAGGCTATAAATAAAGGTGTCCTTCCTCATTTTACCACTTTACAACCTAAGAGAATGGCACACACAAAGCGGACTACTAGAAAGGATCATGTCGTCTACCTTAGCCATGTGCAAGGTACTCAGTGCCCTTCATGGATGACACCCCACACCACTCTTCTAGACGAAACTCGGGTGCAGGGAAACACTTTGGTAGCATTCCATCACGGGGGGATGAAGATTCACAAGAGAGATATGTAACACAAGAAATAAAGTATACCCCTCCCACATCTGATGATGAGCCCCCAGTGAGGACACCACTCAAGGCAAGGTGCAAACAACGAGGACGGATGCAAGTTGTGATGGAGACAACATCAAATTTAGAGAGTTCCTCGGATGAAGAAAGTGTTAACGAGCCATCATGGAACAATGATCATATCCCTGTGAACCATCGAGTAACACAAGGAGGCAAGACACTCCCCTCAAGACAAGGACAAAGACCAACCGATGAAGAAAGAGAGCAAAGTCGGGTAGAGCAAGTAAATGATCAGGCAAGACCATCTAGGCGTGCTCCAAGAAGAAAGAAGAACTATCAACCGCGTCGTAGGCCACACCGACCACAACCCAACATCCCCCCAAATGCAAGAGCACCGCAAAGGCACAGAAAGCAAACCAGAGCAAGGAAGAGATCCAAAGGTATTGCGTTGGACTTCGTATCCAAGGGATAGCCATTGAAGCCCTCCAAGAAGCTGTAGAGGCATATCTTATCTCAATGTTGGAGGACTCTAGCCTGTGTGCCATCCATGCCATCCATACAACCTAAAGATTTGCAGCTAGCTAGAAGAATCAGAGGGAATAACCCTTAACAAATATTTGTACTCCCTTGTTTGGAGAACTTTTTGTATATCCCAAATGATGAATATTTTGTAAACCCCAAATGATGAATATTTTGTAAACCCCAAATGATGAATATAATCTTTTTCTTATTATATGCTCTCCCAAGTGTTTATCTCTTAGTGTACATGTTTTGAAGCCTATTTCTTCAATGTATCTAGGTGTCTTTTTCCAGTACCTCTTTGAAGTGTTTTGCGTAGTTTAATCACTCTTTTTACTGTACTTCTTGTAAGTGGTGTTGCTATATAATGCATGCAATGGCCAAATAATGCAAAAAAAGGCCTGCCACAGAAACGCGAGGATGGGCCCTGCAAACATTTTGCAGGGCCTATCCCCACATTTCTGTGGCAGGCCTTTTTTTTTGCATTTTTGAGCCATGAAACCACATGCCATGCACATTGGAGCATATGATTGGCCTTAGATAGGGTGCACTACATGCTAACCCTCTGACCAATAGCTAAACAATGTTGATGAACATTCAAATATACTTATTTATTGATGCATGCTTATATGCACCCAGAGGAGTCTAAATTTTCTCTAATTATTTCACATAAGAAGAGTTTTGCATAATTCCCCAAGTCTAGGTTGTAATTGAGGGACATAGACTTCCAATATAGGGAACCTACTACATGGGATGGCCTAGGAATGCAAAAAAAAGCCTGGCACAGAAACGCCGGGATGGGCCCTGCAAAAGTTTTGCAGGGCCCATCCCCGCGTTTCTGTGGCAGCCCTTTTTTTTTGCATTCCTAGGCCATCTAATGCATTTTGGGCAACAAAAATAACAAGAATGATTGGAAAAAGACTGTTTAAAGTGTGCAAAAGTTAAGAGATTGTCAAAAAACATAAAGACAATGCACATGGAAATTGGAGAAACAATAATTGGTATTATAAAGTTTTTACAATTGGCTCTTAGCCTTGAGCCTCTCCACTACATTCTTTTTTCTCTGAAAAGACAATGGCAATTGGTAAGTCAAAACTGATTGGGATATTAACTAAGGGTCTATCAATCCAAGACCTAAAGCTATTCCTATTTGACCTAATATTTTTCCTCTAAAGTTAACTCCTAGGGTAGTAAGGGCAAAGGACTTCCTAACCAAAAATATACAATTGGTCCCTTGCATTATTGTAGATAGGCACAAAACTTTGCTCAAGGCCTTCAGACACCAAGTCATGAAGTGTCCTTGAGGGGAAAAGTCCTTGTAGATTATGAAAAAATCTTCCTTTGGCAATTTTCCAATTAAATAGATACATCTTGTATGAATATGAGACAACCATAAATGTCATTAGATACTTACATCTTGAAGCCTATCTTCATCCTCCCTCTTCCCATTGCATCTAGTGCAATCGATGAGTGGGCCATGCCACTTTGCTCCACAACAAGGGATGTTGGAATCTTCTTCTCCAAAATTCTTTCCCTTGCTGTGGCCAGATCTTCTTCAGTGGCATTTTGGTCGGCATGGCTCAAAATCTCTTCACACACAAATGCAATGGTGTCTGCAACTGAATCACCAAGTGGAATTTTTGTCTTTTCGATAATGTCAGAAGTGTTGTCCATGGGAACATCCGAGGTTGAGCAGAAAATACTAAGGCATTCGTCGAGGTGTAGACCGAATGCCTTCTCAATATCGTGCAGGAATAAAAATTCCTCTCGGTGATAAGTACAACTGAAAACATTTCCATCTCTACCTCTGGTAGAGTGGGTTCCATGGGCTCTAAGTTGGAGGGTGGACTATTCTGTGTATTGGGTTCCTTTAATTTTTCCACTACTCCTTGTGGAAATTCTCTCTTCTAATAAGTTGAGAGCTTCTGTCTAGGGTTCCTTCTTGTCATCTACAAAACCCCCAGTAACAAGATGGGGTAGGTCCATGGGTGTAGGTTTGGGCTCCTCATTGACAAAAAAAGATGGTTGTTGCAACATAGGAAAGATATTTTCTTCCCATTTTCCTTTTCTTATTTAATTGTTTAATTAAGGGCATTGTGTCATCCAACAAGTGCCTGCATCCTCAGCAACAGCCATGAAACGCTTTAAGCGCTTCACAAATGCCTCATCTCCTTTATGAATGTAGAAAAGTAGGTCACAGGCGACCCATTTACACTCATATGCTGGAATATCTATAGCATATCTTAATATATAGAATTCCATAAAATCTGTGATCTCACCACACATCAGAGTTCATGGCTATTGTCCCTTCAAGATTAGGGACTCTACAGACTAGGTCATACAGATCCGTACGACCATTGTAATCTGTAGTATCCAAAAACTCCATGAATAGATCTCGAGGAGATTTCATGGGAGTGGAAGTGCTAGCAACCATTGCTTGCACGCGAGAATTCTATTGGCTTGTCTGTGGTTTCTAGCTCTTTGAGAGTGCAAATGTGAGAAATGAGCACATAGAACCCATTTTTATAGTAGTTTCAAGTTTTTAAACTGACTAGGCCCACTTTTAAAAGTACAGAATAAAGTAATGCAATTTCAAAAAATGTGTTTCTGATGATAAAATAATGCACAGAACACCGAAGGATATGATTTTTTTTGCTTCAAAGCAAATGTCTAAACATAACACAACAAAAAACATCAGCAACCACATTTCAAAGTAGTGAACATAGAATTTTTGACATTCCAAAAATTTTGAAATTACCATTGCAGAGAAGAAGGTATATACAATATCTAACATGAATTGATTGTCCTACTTTTTACAAGGTTCTTGAAAGTGCAAAAACCATGAGATACAATGACTAGGGCCCAAGAAGTGACATTATCAAGTTGCAAAACAACTATGACAATGAGAGTTCTGTTCCATCTTTGCTCCAATCTATAGGGACTTTCATTTTGTATTCCAATCTTCTGCCCACCTGTAATCAATTTGCAAGAAATTGAAGTCATTAAAGTAAAATAAGCAATAATGAAAAGATTACTTTAACAAAAGCACAAAACATTTCTCACCTTATGTCCTTGAGTTTTGAATTTGGATTGAGTTAGTCCTTCAAACCCCATAATCACCAAGTGTTCTCTCAGATTAGCCAAGGTCCAATGATTATTCACTAAAATAGTTTCTGTTTCATTGTGGGGCAATCTAAGCTTTATTTCAAATGAATGTAAAGATCCCTCTGAACTTTGAAATGATATCCATTTTCCAAGTTTTCAAATCCAACGATCATAGTAGAATCTAATGTATAATGAAGTATGTGGTTTCAAATATCGAAATACGTGTTCCACCTATTTTACAAAGATATTTATCACCTTTTGCAATTCCTTCTATCAAACCCCAATTTTTCACCAAGAAGACTTTCGACTTGCTCATATGTGATATCTTTACACATGAACATGGTGGAAGTCTCTTGGAATGAGAATCCTTGGAATAAATATACAAAACAATGAATGGGAAAAGACCAGTGCAAACCTACAGACCTAGACACTTTTGTGAATTTCAAAGAGTTATGTATATCCATTACCATCTTGTGCTTCAAAGATGATACGGACCATATATCAGGTTTTGGCCACTCCAAGCTAAGAAGAGAATGTACTTCAATTCTCTCTAACCTTCCAAAACCATTCATTGTAGAGGGTACAATATATCTATGTGTGTAAAAGAAAACTCTATCATGGTAAAGTTGAGCAGGAGATATTTTTGGAAAGACTAGTGCACCAACATCTGCATGCGATGCCTGGAAAGTACTTGTAAGACTATGAAGTGGTTGCTCTTCCACCAAAGTAGAAGGAAATATATCTGAAACAAACAAAAACATATCTAAATAGTTCAGAAATATATCCAACATAAGAAAACATACAATATTGTAGAGTAATACTTACAATTCACAGGATATCTCATTCTACTAGAGTTTTCAAGTTTCATAGTTGCCATTGTAAAAACATGTTGTACACAAATCCCATTGTCTCTGTGCTTCTTGAAGCCAAGTAACTTTCCCTTCCAATGAAGATCTAAGTTTCCACGATCTCTAACTCGATGAGGCCCAACTCTAGAGGGTTGCATGTACACCCATGCACCTTTGGAGTACTCATCTAATAGCCACTGTCCATTTGTGGCTTTGATATTGTGACATCTTAATGTGAGGATTTCATCTTTCGGTCGCCTAGAAGCTTTAGATGTTGCCATTGAAGCTAAAGGTCTTCAAGCTACAACAATAATTCGAGATAGGAGATACAGGTAGGTTGGAGTGTAGAAACAGGAGCTTCAATGGTGTGCTGCAAAGTGAAAGTAGTGGGAAAAGATGATTTTTTGGGACGTGGGTATGAAAGTGTGAGGTTTAGGAGGGAAATAGCTCTTTTTTTAGTATTTTTGAAAAAACCCTTTTTTTTCAACTCAAAACATGCACGGATTTTGAATTTGGGGTCAAAAAGAGTACTTTTGATCCTAAAAAGTAATGGGGGCTCCATTTTTCAGGTGTTATGATGAGTTTTTTAACTTTTTAGAAATTTTGAATTTTTGGGCCCAACTAAGTTACACGATTCCTTCTCTCTCTAGAGGAAGCTCATTAAATAAGGGAGAAATATGTCCCCTCTCCCCCCTTCAACCTAGTATTTTATAGGGCATAGACTGTGGCCACCACCCTCTTTTGATTGGTCCATCACTAATCACTCCTTAATCTAAAAGGCCCATTTAGGGTTCATTTTTTCCCCTAATGATTGAGACGCTACTTCCACGATATTTTGATTTCCTGATGCAACTCCTTTTTGTGAGTTCTCCAAAATTTTAATTACATTTGTAACAAGAAATTTCATGTTCTCCTTTTATCTTCAAAATATTCCCTTAAAGTATGAAAATATTAATTAAAAAATTCTCCAAAATAAAATCCATACTAAAAATACTAACTCTTATTTTCATAATGGATGGAAATTTGGAAGCATTTGATATTGTGATTGAAGAGATTGCTTCTACATATTGTTCCCCCCACAAAACACATGCAACTTTAAATCCAAATTCATTGAAAATTTACATCTTCATAGAGCATGCCTTAAATGTCACCAACACCATGTTCAAAATTTGACAAGTATGTTCAAAATTTGATAGATAAGACCTCTCTTATCCCCTGCTTTGAATTCAATGCCAGAAATCGAGTTAAGTATAGTTAGATCACTTTATGCAGGAATTCGATGAATTCCATGTTAGACATTGAGTTAAGTATAGTTAGATAACTTTATGTAGGAATTTGATGCCAATAATTGAGTTCAAGTATAAATGGATCACTTTGTGCACAATGTCGATGCTTGGCCTCAAATTCCTACATAAAGTGATCTAGTTATATCTAAACTTGACACCTAGCATTGGATTCCTACATAAAATGATCCATTTATGCTTAAATGCAATGCCAAGCATCGAGTTCACAGTGCACACATAATTGGAACACTTTATGCAAAAATTTGATGTCAGAGATGTCGACTTTAGGTAAAATTGGATCATATTATGATGGAATATCATGCCAAACATTGATGTCCTACATAAATTGATCCACTTATCCCTCAATTGGAAGTTCGACATTGAATTCCAGCATAAAGTGATGTAACTACACTCTTGGCATTGACGTCCTACATAAACATTGACATATTTTTGAGCATCTTAAACATTGATATATAATTAAATATTATCATCTTACCTAGTCCTTGAAAGAAATGAAATATTGCTTTAGTAGAATTCTTTACCTTTTGACCTTTGACCTCCTTCTTCTCACATAGTAAAATTCTTCTCGTAGAAATGGTAAATCTCTCCTATTTTGAATGGAAGGTGAACCCAAGAATCAAATTTAATGTAAGCATTAGTCTTCGAGTTCTCCACATTTATTAAAACTTCTAGAAGGCATCGCCTCCTCATATTTGGCTATTATTTATGGAAATCCCTTTGGCTATCAAGATTATGGAAATCCCTTTGGCTATCAAGATACTCATGATGGAAAAACATGGCTTGTTCAATGATGTAGGAAATTCTTTCATCAATTGCCTCTTCACCTCAGCTAAGTGTGAGCCACCAATACAAAAAATTTTCATGGCTCTTTGCATTAGAATCATCAAAGTTGCTCAAGCCACTACATTGCTACATGTAAAACATAATAAAAGAACGAACAACTAGCGCATGTGGGATAATCTTCATCTTCTTGTTCACATTTTTTACATGGACATCCTAATCTTGAGAGGTCTCTTACCTATATTAAGATCTATAGATGGTCCATGAATAATATTGATAAGCAGATGGAAGATATTTCCTTTTTTTCAAAGTTTAGTTTTCATTATCTCGGATCTCATGTGATTAAGTTATATAGAGACAACCACTATACTTAATTTGGCTCTTGGGGGCACCAAATCCTCATCTGAACTTGAATTATTGTTCTCTTCTTTATCAGATTCATTAGAGACCTTAGTAAAGCCTATATTCTTTGACTTCTTTTGAACACTAGGTTTTCCCCTTGGCTCCTTGATCACCACATTTACATATGCTTCCTCAACAATAAAACCCTGGATTAAAGGAAGCTTCAACATGATGATATTTGCATATGTTTTTCATGTAGAAGAAGGATCCTCCTTATATTTTTTACTTATATCCACCATCAATATCACAAAATCTAGGTTTGGATCGTTATGGCTTTGAATATTACTCCACATCTAGACTTTTGAGCTTCTTTCATATGAAATCCTTCATTTGAAGCCGAGTCTTCCCATTCTAGCTCCCTAAAAGCTTTGGATGGCGAGCTAAAATCTTTGGAAGGCATTTCCTTGGACACCCTCTCTGCATTTGCATTCTTTTTAAGCATCTTTATTCTTATCTTCCTTTTGTCCTCATCCTTCTTCTCCTCGTTCAACTTGTTCAAAATATTAAGATATGCAAAATTAGGGTTGATTTCATAATATAATGTAACATTCAACTTAAAATGTTCAATTTTTGGATTAAAAAGGGACTAAAAAAAGGTGCAATCAAACATACAAATATACTAGAAAACACTACATTGTGTCTCCTATTTGCCTTGCATTGTGTTTTATTTGCATCAATAATAAAAAAAATACGATCCCTAACCTCCAAGTCATTAAAGGTATCTCTCCACAAGCGTAGAATGGAGACATACCAAGAAATGTTGACTCCAGTACAACTCAGTCTGTAGTAGAGTCGATTTTGTATGAATAGATCAAGGAGGAAGTGCATCTACTGTGACACTAGGCCACCTAGATTTAACCATGAGGAGTTAAATCTAGGTGGCCTAGTGTCACAGTAGATACTGAGTGGTTGCTTTTGGTGCAGTACAGTAGTCCCATACCGTGCCCATATATAGGTGGTTCCCCAAGTATTGGGACTTAGATACCATTCCTTCCTTAGCAGGCTGATCACTCGCTTGTTCATGCTCTTTGCTTGGCCATTCAGACGAGTAATATGCGCAAGATTTTCTATGCAAGATATTGTACCTTGAAAAGAGATAGTGAATTACCGAGTTGACAAAATGTGTGCCTTGAACTGATGTGATTTCTATGGGGTAGTCAAATCTGGTTAGGATAAATTCAAACAAGAACCAAACAAAAGTAGATGTAGAATAATCATGAGTAGCTTTCAGCACATCCCATTTAGTTGTGTAATCCGTAGCAACCAATAGGTATTTTTCTTGCAATTTCTCGCCTTGTGGATAAATAGGTCCCACAAAGTTGAGCCCCTAATGCTCCAATGGCTTCCATTGCGAGGAGGTGAGTGCATTTTGGAAGGGTGAGGGCCACAATGCTGACACACATCACACTTCATTACCCATTCAGATGTTTCCTTGAAGAGGGTGGGCCACTAGAATGTGCAATTTAGAATTTTACTAGCTATGATGTGACTCGAGGGATGTCCAACCCCCACACCCTCAGGTGCCTCCTTGATGACCCCCGCTATCTCATGTGGATATAAGCATCTTAAGAGCATTTCGTCATGTTCCTTTTTGTACAAGATGTCATTAATGTACGTATAATTCCTACATTTCAGTAGTAATTTCCTTTTCTTCAAAGGGGTAGAACCTTGGGAAAAAACACCCCTCCCCTTGAGATCCTTGATCTCTTGGTGCCAACTAGAAAGGCTTTGCATTTTGAACGGTGAAATGTCATGGAAGTCATCGTGAATCCATTCTCATGGAACCATCTACAAATTTATTATAGAAATATGATATGCCAACACATGAAAATGACCTGGTTGGATCCGTATTTTGAAATAAAACTCCTCGAACAAGAGCACCCATCTCCATATCACCCCATGATCTGAGGTTTGTTAAGCAGGTACTTCATGGCCCCATGATCAATGATTATTGTAAATTCTACAAGGCAAAAACTATAGTTAAGGCCTCCGTTTCCATGGTGTTGTAATTTTGTTCTGCCTTACATAGTAGCCGGTTAGCATAGCATATGGGGAAATCTGCCTTTTCGTCCTCATCTGCTTTTGCTAGGATTGCTGGAACCACCTTGAGACGTGTCCACATGGACATGGAACACTCTATTGGGAGCTGTCAATATAGGGGCCTCGGTCAAATGCAATTTCAGATTCCCAAAGACTTTTTCTTTTGCTTTTGTCCACTCGAATGGAGTTGCTATACCTTTCAATCTTGATAAAGATTTGGCAATATCTGCATACATCCGGATGAATCTTCCGTGATAGCCACCGTGTCCTAAGAAGGCATGAACTTCCTTTGTGCATCTCGATCTTTGCATTCTTAGTATGGCCATTATTTTCTCACGACCTAGATCTATCCATGCCTTTCACCGAGATGATGTGCCCCAAGAGGGTACCCTTACTGGCCAAGAAGTGACAATTTTCTTGGGTTCAACCTCTAGTTAGTTTCGTGACACTATTGATGACTATTTCTTTAGGGAAATCACTATTGATGAGAGCCAATCAGAATGTTCTATTCGAATAATGATTCTAGTGGCCTCCATCTTATCTAGCTCTAGACATACTTCTTTTCTGACTGTTTCTTTAGGGCAATCAATATTGATGAGAGCGAATCACAGTGTTCTATTGGAATAATGATTCTAGTGTCCTCCATCTTATCTAACTCTACACATACTTCTTCCACATATTTTGGATTGAGATGGTAAATCCTTCTGCGTATAGGTTTCATGTTAGGAGTTAATGGGATAGTGTGGATTTTGATTGTTGTGGGGATACCCATTAGGTCCTTATAATTCTACACAAAGATGTCTCTGAAGCTATGCAAGAAAGTGGTAAGTTTGTGTAATAGAATGGACTCTTCCCACAACCACAAGGCCACTAGGACTGGCTTTGGGCCTCCCCATTCTCCCTTAAATCAACTTGTCGAACCATTGGACCAACATCTACCCCTTGTCTCGATTGGTCTCCTTTGTTTCGTATCTCAACCCAAGGTCCTTGCAGGCATAAACTTCCTTTATCCATATCTCATCTAGGGGTAGCCATTCATCCCTTCCTCCCTCAACTGAGGTTGCAGTGCCGTCTTGTTCTTTTTGGACTTTTTCCTTTTTGTCATTAGGTATCCAAACGGACAATACATGCTTAGAATGACCTCTTAGATGTACATCCCTTGGTTGCTTTGATTTTGACATCTGTTGCATAAGTGTTGGTGATTCCAACAAGGGAGTAGGTGGATGCCCACTCTCGAATCTCTAGGTCTGCTTCACTCCATGAATTGACTTGCTTCGAGCTATTTTTTGTTTCTGGGATTCCATATTCTTCTCAAGCTACTCCGGCTATTTCCTTGCTTGAGTTTCAATGTCGATTGGAATCTTCAAAAATGAAGAGAGTTCTATCTATTGGTGCAAATCACAAGCCTAGACATTTGGCTTGTAGCTCATACACATATGAAGTTTCATGGAAACCATTGCTAATAGAGGATTACTTATTTACCTTTTTTTGTAAAAGTCATTTATGTGACATGGGAATCTTTGTAATCACCTACCAAAGAAAACTCGTGGAATAGTTAGAAGTTGATCGAGAGAATATCTCCTTGGATGAAGCATCACTTTTAGAGAGAGCGAAAGTTCGAATTCAAAATTCAAATTTTATTGAAACTCTTATATATACTCTCTTGAAAAAGTCGTGGGTAAGAGTGGTCATATCCCGAGCTCTTCATTGCCATTCTGTATGAGTGTAAGGCCTACATTGTAGCCTACACCTTTCTTCATCATAAGGCTATGATTACCAAGCCTATGACATTGTACAACATTGTTCATTAATAAATGATACTTACATTGTTCATCTATGAGATCTCTCTTATAGTCATTTCTACTGTCAACTTGTACTGAGCATATCTCACTCATTTCTCCACCAAATTCAATGATCTATAGCTTGTTGGAACCAGCTCCAAGTTATCTACGTGTTGAATGTTTGAAGCCGATCTATTCAGCAGATTAAGAGAAATCGGCGTCGAAGCACTCACTGGTCAATACCTGTAGAAGTCCTAAAAAATTAGGGGTAAAGATTATTTTGCTAAATTGATTTCTCTATGCATAGTTGATTATTTTAAGTGATTCCACTTGGAATCAGTAGCTTACTAATCTAGTTAGATCTCCATAGAAGGAAGTTTTCCAATTCCTACTGTACTCGTTGTATTGAGCACTACAAGCAGCAGGTGTATGACTCAAATAGAACGTTTTCTTAGAGTCTTATATTGTGAACTAGTTTGTGTTGATATATTTAGGTAGTGATGTGTGTGAACACTCTAGGACTGCCGGGGCACTTTTTTCCCTCTTTAGGAGGTTTTTTTCCCCCGGCTTGTATATACGCCTATTGCCCTAATGGGCTACTTATCTTTGTACATTCTCTAGTAATACATTCAGTATTGTGTGTTGTGCTCCAAGCTTCTTCTTCTTCCTTGTGCTATTCGCGTGCTTCCGCAGACGTCTAACTCCAACAATTGGTATCAGAGCAGGTCGTCGCTTCTTCTAGGGCGCCGTCGACACTCCTCCATTTGCAGTCTCAGATTCGCACGAAATTTGGTGAGCATACTCAGGGTGTTTCCGAGATCAAAACTGCTTTGCTTTGTGGTGCCAAAATCGCGATCTGAGCTTGTTTCGGCCTCCGAACGCACTATCGCAGCGCTTGTGTAGGCTATTTCGTCCTTTTGTGCCAAAGGTATATACCAGTTTCTGTTCGCCAGTTTAAGCATCTCGAAGTCTGCTACAGGTCTAGCAGAACTCGTTTGGGCAGTTCCGTTCAACTTTTTGAGATGCAGTCAATTTTCTGCATCAAGGTATTTTAGTCACCGGCCATGGCTGAAAGCAGTGATGTATTCCGTATGTTGGCTGTTGAGGATAAGTTGGATGGTACCAACTACCCATTATGGGCTTATATGATGCGAAATGTACTGGTTGCAAAAGGATTGTGGAACATTGTGCAGGGTGTTGAAAGACATCCTGTTACACCTGTAACGACAGGTACTGCAAATACAGGTGTTGGAGCTAATGAAGATGGTGTCGAAGATGATATTCCGCAGATTCCTGTTCGTGCTGCTGTTTCTGTTGCACCTACTGCAGAGCAGATTCGTTGGGATGGCAGAGATGCCCAGGCACATGCATTGATAGCTTTGTCTGTCAAACGTGCCATTATTCCTCACATTCGCTCTTGCAGAAGAGCAAAGGATGCTTGGGATACACTTACCACTTTGTACCAGGCTAGGAATGAGGCTCGTGTTGCTTACCTCCAAAAACAGTTGGAGGGTGAGCACATGAATGAAGGTGATTCTATGGACAATTTTCTTACAAAGATCAAAGACCTGAAGGAACAATTGATTTCTGCTGATGAGGTTATACCAGATAGCTCACTTGTGCAGACCGTTCTGAATGGTCTTCCTGATTCATATCAGAGTTTTGCCTCTACTCTTCGGTTGATGATGAAAGGCAATCCAAATGCCTTGTCATTTGAGGAATTAGTCTCTGTTCTGTTGCAGGAAGATCAGTCCAGGCAGAACAGGTCCATTATGCGTGTTGCAGATCAAGCTTTCCTGGCTAGTCAGAAGGGCAAAGGAAAATGGAGCTCTTCTACTAGTAAGCAGAAATTTGCAAATGCTGCACAATCGAAGAACCAGGATAAAGATGAGAAGAAATCAAAAAAGCAGAAATTGTTCTGCAAGTACTGTAAAGGAAATGATCATATTATAAAGAACTGTCCAAAACTGGCTGCTAAAGAGGCAAAGAAGAAAGAGGCTGGAATGGTTGTTGCAGAGGCCTCTACACCAAAAACAGAGTCTGCAAATCTTGTGCAGGAAGAAGAATGGGCGTTTACTACTGTCTGCAGTTTTGACCCATCTTCTCATGATCAGTGCATGTCTGCAGTAGACTCAGATGTTTGGTACTTTGACAGTGGGGCGACCAAACATATTACCTCGCAGCGTAGTTTCTTCTCTTCACTCAAGCCTGCCCCTACAGGGAATACTGTCACATGCGCCAATAACTCCTCTTATCCTGTTATGGGAGTTGGTAAGATCATTCTAACTACTGTTGATGGTAGTTCTTTCACTTTGTCAGATGCTTTATTTGTGCCAGGGATAAAAAAGAACCTGTTATTAGTTTCTGCATTAGCCAAGATTGGCTTGGTTGTGAAATTCGTTGATGACAGGTGTACAGTCCATGATCTCTCAAATGGCGATGTGATTATTGCTTCTGGCATTTTATGTCGTGGGCTGTATAAGCTCATAGACTACGAAAGATCTGTGAATGATTCGGCATGTGCAGTTCATGATTCTCAGGCTATGTCAGATGCAAAGCTTTGGCATGCACGCTTTGGTCATCTGAATTTTGCTAGTTTGTTACGCCTGCAGAAATCTGAAATGGTGTCCTCTTTGCCCAAACTTGAGGCACCTGGAAAACATGTTTGTGAAGGCTGTATTTTGGGCAAAATGCAGCGTTCTTCCTTTCCAAAAGATGGTTCAGTTTGGGCTACGCAGAAATTGCAGCTTGTACATAGTGATGTTTGTGGTCCTATGCAGACACCCTCTTTTGGAAATTACCTTTACTTCGTGACTTTCATTGATGATTTTTCCAGGCATGCATGGGTATATCCACTCAAAGCAAAGTCCGAAGTGTTCATGTGCTTCAAACAGTTTTTGGTTTTGGCTGAAAATCTGTCAGCATGTAAAATGGGCACCCTCCGTTCTGATCGAGGGGGGGAATATATGTCTTCAGATTTTAATGCATTTCTGGCTGAACGTGGGATAAAATACCAGTGTAAAGTGCCGTATACACCTCAACAGAATGGAGTTGCTGAACGAAAGAACAGGTCACTCATGGAGATGGCGAGGTGCATGGTCAAAAGTCAGGCTTTACCACATAGTTTCTGGCTTGAGGCTGTCATGTGTGCAGCATATGTACTGAACAGGTGTCCCACTAAAGCGTTGCAGTCTATCACTCCATATGAGGCTTGGCATGACCGCAAGCCATCTGTTGCTCATATGCGTGTTTTTGGTTGTTTGGCATATGCATTAGTGCCTGAACAACATCGCAGAAAATTGGATGATAAGGCAGTAAAATGTATTTTTGTTGGGTACAATTCTGAAAGTAAAGGCTATCGTCTGTATCATCCACAGACTAAACACATTCTGGTTAGCCGTGATGTTGTCTTTGTGGAAGATGCTATTCAGCCATTGCTTTCATGTACTAAGGAGACATCTGTTAGCTCCAAAGACATGTATGATACTTTGATGCCTCTTTTTACAGGTGGACAGGCTAGTGCTGGTCCTAATGAGGCAACTTCTCAGCCTTTGCAGGTTTCATATGATGATGCAGATCATTCCATTTTTGATGCAGATTTACATGATGCACTTGTTGATGAGAGAGCTGATATTGAGCAGGCAAAAACTATGCCAAAATGGCTGGTGCAGACTTTGCGTGACAGCAAATTAGATGCACCTTTGTCATATCGTACTCGTTCAGGCTCTCATAGTGCCTCCTTTGCATCAGATTGCTATGCTATGGCTGCATCTAGTCTCTGTGATGAGAATGAGCCTGTTTCTTTTGATGAAGCACAAAATTTAGAAAATTGGATGGCTGCTATGCAATCTGAATATGATGCTATAATGAAGAATGGTACATGGTCTTTATGTGACTTGCCTCCTGGCAAGAAGGCCATTGGCACTAAGTGGGTATACAAGCTGAAGCGTAAACTAGATGGTACAGTTGACAGGTATAAGGCTAGGCTTGTTGCAAAGGGTTATGCGCAGGAAAGAGGCATTGATTTTGATGAGACCTTTACACCTACATGCCGTATGACTACTGTTCAGAGCATTTGTGCACTTGCAGCCCATCATGGTTGGAATGTACATCAGTTGGACATTAAAACAACATTTCTGAATGGTGACTTGCATGAAGAAGTGTATGTTTTTCAGCCCCGTGGCTTTGTGCAGAAAGGGCATGAAAACCAGGTGTGCAGGTTAAAGAAGGCGTTATATGGTTTAAAGCAAGCACCACATGCTTGGTATGAGAAGATACATGCCTATCTGATTGCACATGGTTTTGAGAACAGTTCAACTGAAAGCACCTTATATGTTAAGCGTGCTAATGATGTGCTTCTGATCATTGTTGTCTATGTTGATGACATGCTGCTCACTGGTCCTATTGAGACACATATTGCTGATTTTAAGGCTGATTTGCATGCCTCATTTGAGATGTCTGATTTGGGGCATTTGCATCACTATTTGGGCATTCAGTTTATGCACGTTGATGGTGGAATGGCCTTGTGTCAAACGAAATATATTGACACATTATTGCAGCATTTTGGCCTTGAAGAGTGTAAGCCTATTGCCACTCCTATGGAGACAGGTTTACGATTGAGTCTTCATGATGTTGGAGATGCATTTGATGCTGTTCTCTATCAGCAGGCTGTTGGATGCTTGATTTACTTATGCATTACTCGGCCAGATATTCCGTTTGCTGTCTCACAGATGAGCAGGTTTATGCATTGCCCAGGAGTCACGCATTGGAAAGCGGTTAAGCGCATCTTTCGCTACTTGAGTGGTACTCGGCTACTTGGGTTGTTTTATCCCAAGGGGGGATCACTACCGCCAGATTTGCATGCTTTTTCTGACTCAGATTGGGCTGGTTGCTATGACACTTGTGTGTCCACCAGTGGTTTTTGCTTCATGCTTGGTAGCTCATGTATATCTTGGTTGAGCAAGAAGCAGCCTACTGTGGCCACTTCCAGTTGTGAGGCTGAGTATAGGGCAGCTTTCACAGCGACTGTTGAGTGTGTGTGGCTCAAACACCTTATGGCTGATTTGGGTGTTGGCCAGTCTTTTGCCACCACCATCTTCACTGACAGTCAGAGCGCATTGGCAGTTGCGAGGAACCCTGTGTTCCATGCTCGCACTAAGCACATTGAGGTGCATTATCACTATGTCAGGGAGAGGTTCTCTGCTGGGGAGATCAGCTTGGCATATGTGCCCACGCAAGAGAACATTGCAGACCTTTTCACGAAGGCTCTGCCTAGGGAGAAGTTTGAAGCTTTCCGCAAAGCTTTGGGCTTACTTCCTTTTGTGGAGTGATTTCCACATAGCTTGGCACTTCCTTATACATGAGTGCCAGCTCCTTGTTCACCGCATCACTCCCAGGGGGGATTTGTTGATATATTTAGGTAGTGATGTGTGTGAACACTCTAGGACTGTCGGGGCACTTTTCTCCCTCTTTAGGAGGTTTTTTCCCCCGGCTTGTATATACGCCTATTGCCCTAATGGGCTACTTATCTTTGTACATTCTCTAGTAATACATTTAGTATTGTGTGTTGTGCTCCAAGCTTCTTCTTCTTCCTTGTGTTGTTCGCGTGCTTCCGTAGACGTCTAACTCCAATAGTTTGTTTTGATCAAATCTATTCATACATCATTTCCAAAGTACATAGGCACTTTTATGATGTCATTAGAAAGCTAAGAGGGTCCACTTATCAACTCTGAAGCATCAAAGGGCTGGTACTAAGCAGGATTTCATAGTACCTACTCATCATCTTGAAGTGTCCATCCATCTTTCCCAACAGTGGTATCAGAGCAAAGTTAAGGTAAAATGGGAGATGGGTTTCCTTCCTTCATTGATAACTTGGACAGGAACAACTATCAAGCATGGTCTCTAAGGATGAAGACATACCTACAAGGAAGGAGCCTCTATGGATACATCTTAGGAGATGAGGAGATGCCCATATTCAGAAGCAAAGGACAACCTACAAGGGAAGAACATGAAAGACTCAACACATGGTGTGCCAAGGATGCATTAGCAAGGTCTTACTTACTCAACTCAATCTCTGCTTTTCTTCTTCCACATATTAGGAACTGTAAGACATCCCAAGAGACTTGGGAAACATTGCCTTCTTATTTCTCTTCCAACACAAGGGCTAGGAAGAATCAGTTGTGGATTGAATTCACAAACCAAAGGAAACAACCTAAGCAAGCTATCTCAGAATATGTGCCCAAAGCTAAAGATGTAGCAGATCAGTTGGCAAGTATAGGAGAAGAAATTGAAGAGGAGTAGATTGTAAGGCAAGTTATCAATGGTATTAAAGCAGATGACAAATGGGAAAGCTTCACCACTACCATGGACTTATATATGGACATGCAGATTCCAGACCTTACCACACTCATGGGGAAACTATTCACACATGAAGCTAAGCTCAACAAGAATGGAGACTCGTCAAGAGGTAATAGCTCTTTTGTCCTATACACTAATAAAAATAAGTCTAAAGAGAAAGGCACGAACAAGAAAATGGAAGATGAGGGAACTACCTCCCAAGCCAACTATGCAGGGAGAGGTAGATCATCAAGAGGAAGGGGTAGAGGAGGTAAGCAAGGTAGGGGGAGACCTTATAACTCCTCACCATGCAATATTTGTGGTTTATCAAATCATACTACAGATGAGTGTTTCAAGAACTTCAAGATCCAGAGAGGTAGAGGATATCAAAGAGGTGGATACACACAATCAAGAGGCAGATTCAATCACCACCAAGGATATAACAACAACTACAACAACAACTACAATGGCAACTACCGAGGAGGATACAAATCATAATAGGATTACAACAACTATACAGAGGAGCAAGAATATTCTCTTCTGATTATGAATATGACATCAAAACCAGGTATAAATGATGAACATCTCTTCTACATTGACTCTGGATGCTCAAAACATGTGGCAGGCAATGTAGCTCTTCTCTCTGACCTTGAGGAACCAAAGGGTAAGCATCAGGTACAAACAGGTGATGACACCAAGCACTCAGTAATTAAAGTTGGAAATGTTAAGACCTCTGATGGGAACAAAAATCTATTGAGTAGGGTTCTATATGTGCCAACTATTACCAAGAATTTCACGAGTGTTGGACAGATTGTGGAAAAAGGTTTGCAGGTTAGATTCAACCAATATGGAGCATTTGTGGAGGATCCCAAGCATGGGTTCAAGAGAATAGCCAAAGGAGAAAAGACAAGTAGACTTTTCACTTTTGAACTTGAGGATACAAAGAACATAGCACTCTATAGTTATAAGGATCAAACATTGTCAGAGCTTGAAATTTGGCACAAGAGATTAGGGCATGTAGGTGAAAGAACCTTGAAACAAATATGCAGGGATGAATGTGTGCTTCGAATACCTTATGTATCCAAGCAACACATGATTTATTAGTGTGGTGCTTGTCAGTTTGGAAAGTCTCATAGGTTACCCTTCTCAAGGAAAGGCTACATGCATGAGGACTACCTAGAACTTGTTCATACAAATGTATGGGGACCAAGCAAGGATCCCTGTAGCTCAGTGATGAGTAGCACCTCCTTTAATGTCAATCCGGGAAGACATGAGGATGGTATGAAGACCTCGAGCAAGTGAAGGCACAAATGTGTGAGTGAGAAGCACACAAACATGCACACACATACACACACGCGCACACACATGACAAGAACAAAGAGAGTAAGACAATGGAATCACTTCTATTATAACCAAGTTCTCATATAAGCTCAAAACTACAAGAAGCTACCCGCAAAAATGAGCTCTCTAGCTCTATTTATAGTTTGTGACTAGCTTTGGCCCTGTCCAGACCTAGTGTCCAGCCTAGTTAAAAATTAGGTTCCAGGGCTTATTTGAGGGTTCAAACGAGATCTAAAAAATATGAAAATTGGTAGGAAACTACTTCTAAGGCTCCTCAAGCTCGAGTACTCCTTGACTTGTACAAAATGCAGCTACAAAAAGGTGAAACGGTATTTACAAGGGTTTTTAGTGATGAGAATCACTTTTGACATGATGTAAGGTTTGGAAAAAATTTAAAGGGTTGCCTTAGTGCTAGATCTGCATGCATACCCGTACTTGCCTCTTCCCATACGATGCCAACACTCTCCCCCCCCTAGTGTCTGTCGCCTCTGATAGACCTCTGCTCCACGGTTTGATCAATGTATTGCTACAATAGGTCGGTTGCCATTCTTGTTCTTTGATGCGTAGTCCCCTGACCAAATCTCTCTGCAGGGCGTCCCAATTAACTACGCCAGGCATATCAGGTTGTGGCGTGGTGTAGAGTTCTGAATGCATTGTTTGTTTGCAAGCAAATAACTGGAGCAGATGAGTTGGGCATGGCGCGAATACTTCTGAGTGTGCTTCCTAGAACCCGGTGGTGAACATGTCATCAAAAGTTTGTTTGTAACACGCAGGGAGATATCTTATTCGTGCATGCCACGCGTAAGCCACACAGATACTCGGAGTCGTGCTCATATCATAAAGTAAATCATAGTCATCATTGATGAAGCCCGGAATCGGAGGCTGGATATTACGTACATTTCGGAAAGTCTTTAACACCACTTGCATCATGTCCAAAATTTTGAGCATCATCTGCGCGGCGACATCTGGCATGGGGTGTAGGCGTGGCATCTAATGCCTGATGGTAGCTATCATGTATTGAACTGTTGGTGTGCCTGTTGGGGGTGCAATGGCAGGGTAATTGAGCCATTCTTTGCAATTGGCGTTGTTCTTAACCTTTATGGCAAATGCCTTCCATGATCTCTATCGTTGCATTGGCCCAAAGCAATTGTTATACTTCAAGTGCATGGGCACGTGATCCCATGTTCGTAGCATCTCCGGATAGGTTTCCAGTAACTTTTGCCTCCAGGTGGGTTGGAATATGTTCCCTTTGTGGGCGTCCTCTGGAATGTCCTCAGGCTCAAACTGGGTAGCAAAAGTAGGGTACTTGTTGGTTTTGCGTTTGATCTCAGCGTTGTAGTCTGTCAACAGTACAAAGTATGGCTTATATTGCAATTCTGAGCTGGTGATCAGTCACCTAGTCGCCAAGTGTTTGAAATATTCCGATTGAAGTATGGTCTCCTCGATAGTTTTCATAGCCGCCATCTGGGTTGAGATACGCTCTTCGTGAGTCACCCCCATCTCTTCTACCTGTTTCATCCATGCCAGAGGGGGTTCCTCGTATGTGTCTTGTCCTTCGTCAGTGATTGTGCCTCCTGGAAAAGGTTGAGGCTCATACGTATTATCAAATGTTGCCTCCACTGGGATAGCTATGGCCTCCTCCTGTGTTGGTTGCTCAGGTGGAGAGGGGGGCCGTTCATATTGCAGCAACTTAATCTTTAATTCTACAATCTGTTGTAGTAGCTCAAGTACCTCATTGGCTGTTGAAGGTTCAGGTTCTGGTGAAGTAGCAGCATTGATCATTGCTATAGGTTTTGGTGGGTGTGGTGCAGGCACTTGGGATCTTTGTAATTCCTTTACTTGGTCGACCAGCTGATCATGTGCTTCTAAGAGGTTGGCATAGGTTTCCAATATTTTTTGTATGCTTTCTGAAGGGATGGCCCGGAAGTGAACAGGGTCGATGGGTGCCCCTGGAGTATTTTCTATGGCAGCTTCTAGGTTGTCTTGATTTTGTTGCTGTAATCTCCTGTTTTCTTCTTGTGCAGCCACTAGGTGGCGTCGAAGTAGAGCCATATTTCGTTGTAATCTAGCATTACGGGCTAGCTGATCTCTGAGTTGTTCTTCCGTTGCCCTCGTCGTCTCTGTATGTTTGGCTTCGAGCTCCACATGGAATTGTTGGAGGGTGGTCACTTCCTGTTGTAGTGTTGTGTTACTTAGCTCCAAGGCATTGACACGTGCCTGGAGTTGAGACAAGAGATTGCACAATGCTGTATTATTCTCTTCCAGTAATCTATACTCTTGCTTAAGTTGTGTGGCCGCTTCGAACATGGTGTTTAGTGCATGACTAAATGATGTGGATGCAGGGGTAGAGGTGGGAAATGAAAAGGGTCGGGAAATGGGGGAGGGAATAATGGATGATGTGCCTATGAGTGAAGTGAAATGTGATGATGTTGGAACAAATGTGGTGGTGGGTGCTCCTGTGGGTGGTGAAATGTCCATGGGATCGGATGTGATAGTGTGTGAAGTGTGAATAGTGAACACAGGGATGGTGGGTGGTGTGTTAGTGGTTGCCGTGAATGTGGGGGAGGTGGGGTGGGAATGGGATTTTCTCCTGTAATTCTCAATTTGCTCCACCAGGTTTGCCAAGAACGGAGGTAGGGTGACTTGTGTAGGCTCTACGGAGGTCAAGAGGGGCTCAATGGTTTGGGGTTGGGAAAGAGGTACAGTATTGGTGAATGGAAATGGGTGAGTTAAGGTTTGGGTAGTGGCAAGTGGCTGTCCGAGGGCAGGGAAATATGAAGGGTTACCTATATGGGGTTCAAAAAGTTGGCTGGAACTGGTGGTGGAGGTAAAGGGACGGATGGAGAAATGGTGGTGTGTGTTATAGTTTCACTAATGGCTAATACTGGTTGTTCAGAATGGCTAGTGGTGATGGGTTCTGAGGGCTGGAGGGGAGGTGATGGTGGAGATGGTACCTGGATATGTACATCGGGTTCATCACTGTTGGATGGGTTGGCCATGTGAACATCTTCTTGAGTGGTGGTAGGAAGTGCGGTAGAGACTTCCATTTGAATCATCTTTCCCCTTCGCGGTCGCGTATCGATCCTTCGTTGGTCATATTGAGGGGTATTTCGATATACCATGGTCCTCATGGCTTCCACGATTTCGCATGTATCTGCTAAAAGGTTCAATGATTCTACAAATTGAGGGTCTACATTCTCCGCTTGCAGCATCTGATTTACCAGTGCTCTATTGGCCTCTTCTGACATCTTATGCCTCTTCTACACTTATTTGATCATTTTGTATAGCCGTTTAAGTTGTGCTATGTAGGTAGGAGCTTCCTCCTCACTCTCCTCTAATTCCTTCCCCTGTGCTTCTTCCTGATTCTGTGTGCTTTCAGCATGAGGATGTTGTGCCTCATCTTCCCAATGCACCCTTCTAGCCTCACTATGTGTCCGTCCTCTCTGGGATGATGATTCGGGGCCGTCCGTGTCTGAGAAGAACTCACTCTCCGATAAGTGAGCTGTCTGCAAGAAGCTTTCAAAGTCAAAAGATGGGTCTTCTGGCAGTGGAGCCATGGATGTAAACTCCGCATCTGTGGGTAGTGGGGGGGCTGATGGAGTGGGTTGTACCATGCTTCCTGATTGGGGTCCTTGAAGATGGATTGTGAAAGGGGCTACTTGTCCTTCTTCTCTACTCGAGGTTTCTGTGGTGACTTCACGAGGAATTAGAACCTGTGATAGAGATCCACGCATTCTTTTAGTGGGTTGGACCCCTGATTTCCGCCCCTCAAAGAATTCCAATTGTGAGTACTTGAGGGCTCGTGCAATTGGCACATCATAAGCAAGGCACCTGTAGATGATTCTTGTAATGGCGCAGCAGCCACTCAAAGTAGGCTTCCTCACTCCTCTCTTGCCTGCTTCATATAACTGATCAAGGATCCATACTGGCATTTTCATAGGTAAGCTCCGAGTCTCTGCTAGGTATAACCCATACCAGATCTTCTTATGAGGCTGGGTGAACCGGTCTTGCGCCGGAAATGCAAAGTGTTGAAGGCACATCCGTAATGGTATGGCGATGTTGGGGGTGAGAGCACACATTTCTTTCAACTTCTTGATTTTACTGTTCTTCATAGACTCCAGTATCAAAGGATCTCGATCAAAAGGTACATGGGTGCCATACATCTGAAGGGCTTCCCTGATTAAAGTAATATTCAACTAAAACTTCTTCATTTCCTCCTGGTTTGATAGAGAGGGCACCAGGAATGTGCCTGAATGATCTTTATCTCCTGTCGCCTTCAGTGTGGCAATCAAGTAGTAGCACCTCAAAAAATCAGGTCTAGGCAAAGCTGCACTAAAATAATCTTGCAACCCCGCTTTCAGCCAAATATCTTGAAGAGGAGCTGCATTCTGTAAGGTTTCAAATTATCTTGAGAAGAATTGAAATGTCCACCAGACTCCTCCGAATTCCAACTTGGACTCCCATATGTGGTCCGCATCTCCCAAATCTCCTTGCATCTCATTGAACCAGAGAGAATGCCCCTTTACTCTTTTTGTTAGGCCACTTGGTGGATCTGAGATAGGAATTCTTCTCACATTCAAAAGCTCTTCAGGTCTTCCTGTCAGTGGAGCTTCCACAAGCATGGTATCCCAATTGCTTTGAGTAGTAGTGCCTGCCTGGGAGCTTGTTCATGCTACTGCTGCCATGACACTTCTGATGCTTATCTGCTAGAAGAAGAAAGGCACATTAGTGTTGCATAGGAAACAGGATGTAATGGTGTTCCCTCCACAATACTAACATGACAATCCAGATGGTTAATGGACAGAGGTGAAGTGTTTGTGATAGATGTGAGTGATGATTAGAGGTTAGTGTCATCCTAGGTGCATACTTTGGTTATGCAATAGACTCAGAATGCACATATATCGGAGTGGATGGATTTACAAAATTGGGTCAGGGGGTTTGATACAGGGTTTAGTTCGCCAAACTTTAATCGAGGATTCGTAGTTCTTAGAGCTAAGGACAGGTAAAGATGTATGAGCGAGATTGTGCTGGACTTGGGACCTTTTGGATACCCATTTCCAGACATTCCTAGGTTTGACTGAGTGTGTGTTAGTGTGGGATTTAGGTAGAGTTCTTGAGTTGTTTGTCAAGAGGACTTGTGAGTGTTGAATTATGCCAGTGACTAGAGTTGGAGATATTTGGGCTCGTAAACAGGCCTTGGGCACCCATATCTGTCTAGCATTGGGGCTAGCCTTCATTGACCGCTTAGGGACCCAAATAGACGTGGTATGCCTAGGAGGTTGCCTAGGGTACTCCTTCACTTTTGTCCCTGATGGTGTGGCTTGTTTTGTGCCTCCTCGAGAACCTGATACTAGAGCTGTGGGTTTTCCATCCTTGCGTATCCAGATCTGCTTCGCGCCACGAGGTACTCCGTATTGCACTGGTTGGTGCTCTTGCTTCTTGATCATCAGCCTCCTTCGTGTCGTGTGATGTTCAGTCTGCTTGTTTCGAACCTTCTTTGGAACAATTGGGAACTCCTCATTGACTTCTGTACCTTCGGTAAGATTGACAATCCTCTGCACCATAGAACTTTGGACAAGTACAACATTGTTATGTTCATGTGGGTTTCTAGAGGGACTAAGGGTTGGTGCCTTTTCTAATGGTTTGAGTGCTGGATTTTCTAATTCAATCATAAGGCAGCTTTGGCCTGCCCAAGCCTGAAGAAGTCCACTTCTTAGGTTGAGGTTGACTGCATGATCATAGATCCAGTCTTGGCCCAAGACAAGAGGCTCGGTAAGATCCTCGTCTTCACATACTAGCACTTTTGCGGGCATTAGTACCTCTTGGATGTAGAGGGGAAGCTCCACCTCTCCCATGCAAGGGGTTTCGACACCTCCTCATCCTATTAGATATGCTTCTAAGGGTTTTACCTCCAATTGCAATTGTTGGTAGTAAGAAACTCGAACTGCACTAGTGGCGGCTCCTGAATCAATTAAAGCTCTCACGCTCCTTGTACTGTCCCCTTGTCCTACTTCTAGGGTCACAAAAGGTCGTCGATCAACTATCGTATGGGTCCGCTTACCTGAAGTCTCACACATGGCAATGTGATAACCATGAGCTTCATGATTGTCAGTCATGGCCTGATCTCTACCTTGTCTTCACAGTTTCATTCGTCGAATACGTTCTAAAGCTTCGGCCTGTGCTTCTTCACGAATTCGCTTTTCCTCTTCCTTACGTTTCTTTGCAGTATTAAGTCGATTGAGAATTTCTTCAGTTAAGGGTTCTTGATATAGCTTGACTCTACATCCGCTTATGTAACTTGGTAGTACATCACCCTCTAGGGTGGCTAGTTGTACTGCTCCACTTGTGGAGATCCTATTGATAATCATTGGTCCATAGCCTCTTTTCTCTAATTTCCGTGCATGCTGCTTCAGTGTGTAGACTAGGACTAGGTCTCCTGCTTTCAATCCTTTATCCTTCACATGTGTATCAAAATACGCCTTTTGCCTCTTCTTGGCTGCATAGATTCTTGCTGCAACTCTCAATCGTGTCTCACCTAAACGTTCAAGATCAAAGATTCTAGAGGATAGTTCATGGCCAGTCCAGTCACGCTCTTGTGCTACTCGTAATGTAGGTATCAAAAAATCCAACGGTAGTACCGCATTCTGGCCAAACACCATCTGAAAGGGTGTGGCTTGGAGTACCGTTTTATAGGCCACTCGGTATGCCCAAATAGCGTGGTGTAGCTGTTTGTCCCAATCAGAGCGTTTGTGATTCACCAGTTTAGTCAGCACATTGCATAAGATCTTATTTGTGCTCTCAGCCTGGCCATTAGCTTGTGGGTGATAGGGGGCAGACTTCTTATGTACTACCAAGAATTCTTGGAGAAGGTTTTCTATGACTTCATTCAAGAAGTGTGTGCATCTATCACTTACTAATTCTATTGGCAATCCATATCTAGTGAACACATTTTCAAATAAGAATTTTGCTGTTGTTTGAGCATCATTCTTTGTAGTGGCTTTCACTTCTACCCACTTGGTTAAATAGTCTATGGCCACAATGATATACTCGGCATGTGAACCCTTAGCTGGGGGATTAATAGGACCGACAAAGTCTATTCCCCACTTAGAGAATGCACGTCCACCCATCATAGGTTTCAATGGCATCTCATCCTTGCGTATGGGATATTGAGTTCGCTGACAAACCTCACACCTCTTCACGTAGGTATGAGCATCCATGTGAAGGGTGGGCCACCAAAATCCTGCAAACAGTATTGCCTTGATCACCCGGTCTGGACCAAAGTGTCCTCCTGCTACACCTTGGTGAGCAGTCTCTAGTATCTTCAGATATTCGCTCTCATGGACACATAGTCTTAGGTAACCATCTTTACCACGTTTGTATAAATTATCACCAACGAGTGCGTACTCTAGGGCTTCTTGTTCCAAACTTCTTTGTCTGGCTAATGTCATATCTTGAGGGAATGTTTTCGTCCTCAAGAAGGCTACCAGTGGTTCACTCCAATCTGGCACTAGAGACACTCGATAAAGAGTGGCGTGTTCCACTGGTGGTTTAGTGCGACAGATTGGGCATTCTTTGCACATTCTATGGACATCAACTTCCATAGTTGGCCAATGCACTCCTAGTCTCCTTAGAGTCTGTAGGGTTCGTGGTTTTGAGTAGTGTTGCTCTAATGCACCTACATGTGCTAATTGCAACCATTTAGCGTACTCGTCCTCCTCTACGCAACAGGCTAATACTCCCTGATCGATATGCTTGTACATACTTCCTGCCAAGATATGATACTTTTGAGCTTTTACTATCTCCCTCTCTTGTGTGTTTATTACTGAGTGATTAGGCCCGTATATTAATACTGGCATTGATGGCTTAGCCCACTGAGGTACAACTTCCAAATTAAACAAGTAAGCATCAGGTAAGTCATCTGACACTCCTTGTGGGGCCTCTCCTGATGTGAGCCTAGAGAGATGATCTGCTCTCAGATGGGTCTTTCCTTTCCTCACCACCACTTCAAAGTTGTATTCCATTAGCAAGAGGAACCATCTTACCAACCTACCTATATTGCATGGCTTGTTTACCAAGTACAGCAGAGCTTGATGATCAGTAAAAAATTTAAACTTATTTGCAAGCAAATAGTGTCTAAACTTTTTAACTGCGTATACCATGCCTAACCCCTCCCGTTCAGTGGTGGTATAATTTCGTTCAGCTGCATTCAGTTGTCTATTGGCATAGGCAATTGGAAGATCCATATTACCTTCACCCGTAGGTTGTGCTAGCACACACCCAATAGCGTAATTGGAGGCATCCACATGCACATGGAATGGCTTGTTCCAATCTGGTGTGGTCAAGATTGGTGCTGAACATAATCTTTGTTTAAGCTCATTGAAGGAATTCTCACATTCATCAGTCCACTCAAAGTTAGTCAGAAGTCCGTACATGGGCTTTGCAATGACAGCATACATGTGAATGAACCGGCGGTCGTAACCACAATGCCCCATGAAGGCCTGTATCTCCTTGACATTCCTTGGCCTAGGTAGTTCTCCAATGGCTCTCACTTTCTCTTCGTCAGTGGAGATGCCGTTCTTTGACACTATGTGTCCTAGGATCTTGCCTTGCCTGACCATGAAAACACACTTTTCTGGGTTCAAGCAGACTTGATATTCTCTACATTTGTCAAAGATTTGCCTGAGTTCGGGTATATGTGTCTGTCTAACATTGGAATGAGCGCATAGATCATCCACATAGACTTCCAAATTCTTCCTCAAGAACTCTTTAAACACGTGACACATCAATCTTTGAAAGGTAGCAGGTGCATTGGTAAGCCCGAATGGCGTTACCCGAAAGGCAAATATGCCCCACTTTGTGGCAAAAGCCGTCTTATGCTGATCCTCTGGAGCAATGGCTACTTGATTGTAGCCCGAAAACCCATCTAGGAAGCTATACAGTTCCTTGCCTGCTACCCTTTCTAATAGATGCTCAGTGATAGGAAGCAGATAACTATCTCTGATAGTGGCTGCATTAACCTTCTTCAAGTTAATGCATACTCGTAATTTGCCGTTCTTTTGGGCACCACTACAATGGGGGATACCCATTCAGTGTGCTCAATTTCATAGATAAATCCGGCTTCCACCAAGCGGTCTATCTCTTCTTTAATCTTGGCGGCGTAGTTGTCATTGTATGTGTAGGGGTTCTGCTTAGAGGGTCTCGCATCTGAGGTCATGGGGATTGTATGTGAGCATATATCAGGGTCTACCCCTTTCAGGTCCTTATAGCTCCAAGCAAATACATCTTTGTACTCCCTCAGTAAGGTTGTCAACTCTTGTTCTTCTTCTTCCGTCAGGTCATGCCCTATGTATGTGCATCTTTCTTCTCCCTCTTCTATGGCTACAACTATTTTCTTGGTAGTCTCCTTGCTATCATAGGCTCCTACTTGTGCCTCGCGTTTAGGCATTCTTATCATGACTCTCCTATCGTCTATCTCATATTTTTTAAAGTTTTTTCAAGGACCTCAAACAAGGATTCTTCTTCCTCTGGAGTAACTTCCTTCTTCTTTCTTTTCTTTCTTTCACTCTTAGTAGTTACTTCTGTGGTTAATCTCATATCATTCGTGATATCTCCATGTTTCTAGGGGTAAGCTTCAACTTCATAGAAGTATTCTTCTTCTGATGCAAAAGGTGGGTCCATAATGATTGACTCTAGATCAGAGTCACTTGCATCCTTGAATGCATTAGTGCTAGGTTCACCTTCTTCCAGAACCGAATCTCCCATGATTGGCTCTATGGAAAAGACTGAAATTTCATAGCCATCCTCGTCACAGTGGGGTGTCCATTGTTCTTCATTGATGGCTACATCCATAGTCGCTAAAATTCCTGCCCAACCGTGAGGCTCAAATTCTTCGTCAGGAAAAACTACAGGTGCATAGGTCGGGTCTTGGATTGATCTATGGGTTTCCTTTGCACCTATCTCTCTGGCTTTCTCTCTTTTCTCTTCTTCTACTGCTACCTTACACATCCATAAGTGAGTGTCTTCATGTATCCATGAGGATCCTGATCCTATGGAATGCACTGACTCCGTGTCATCCTTGGCTCTATGGATGGGATTCCATTGAATGGGGGGAACATCTCTATGAGAGTAATCCTTGAGATTGACTTTGGTTGGAACACCTAGATGTTGCAAATACAAGGAATTGGTTCCCCAATCCTATACCACTTGCAATTGTTGCATAAATGGTCTTCCCAAAATCATCTCGTAGGCTTGATTTTTGCTAAAATCACATATAGCAAAAGTATGCTCAAACTCAACACCACATGTAGTGAGAGTTACCTTTTCTAGCAATCCTAAAGGCCTCTCAATATGACCATCGGCCATCTGCAATTTCATTCTCATCGGCCTGAGTGCTGGCTTGCCCCAACGCTTCCATAGGGAAGTGGTAGCAATTGCAACTCCTGCGCCTGAGTCCAAAATTGCCTTGGTTGTGTATCCCTGATGGGTAATTGGGAGGTAGGTATTTCCTTCTTCTCCTTCACTCATGTCTCCTATCTTATCCAATGGTATTTCTGGCACTGTTTTCTGAGATCCTACCTGGGAACGCGATTTCGTTACGTTTGGCACTTGTTTAGCTACATGTTTCCACACTTCAGGCTTAACCTTGAGTAGCTCTTCTAAAGTGAGGTTGCACTGCACTTTAGTGTTCTTTACTACCTCCGTATTCCTAGGTATGATCGAATCTTTGTTTCCTATCATGATCGTGGGTGCTCTCATGCATGCTTACTTAGTTTCCCATGGTCCTGTGAAATGTGGTAACTCTTGCAAGGAATTAGACTCAAAGTATAACCTCTCATGAGATTGGACACTCTCCTGTTCTTCATATATAGAAGGGATGTCCTGTGGGAATTGATCATGTGCGTCATCCACAAGTTCAATGGGAGGAGGGACTTCACTTTCCTTTGCCCACTTCTCTTCTTGAATCTCTCTCAGGAACTCTGGTGAGTACCTATTCATAGAAAAAGAGGTGTCTAGCTCAGTGGAGTTAGGCACATAAGCTTCCTAGGGAGGAACGCTTATTCTATCATTTGCCCTCTCCTTAGCCTGTAAGGTGGCTTCTTTTCCAGACTTAGCAAGTAACCTCTCCAATCTATCCAATAGACCATCAAAGTGCAATGGTGTTCTAATGGCGTTAGAGCCATTGAACAAGCGACTGGCTTCGAACATGGCTTGCACCGATTCGACCATCTTAGCACAAAGCTTTGTTCGCTCTATCTCTAGATTGGCTCTAGGGTAACATTTGTCATGTTCTGTCACGTTTGGCCCTTCCAGGATTCTGGCCTGATATGCTTTAAGCATCATGTCTTAGATCCTCAGGAGTGGGATCTGCTAGGACTGATCCTACTCTGGGTGGTGGGTGGGTTACGTGTGGTGGATTAGAATGTTGGGGAATGGAAGGTGATGGGTTGGAGGGAGATGGAAACAGTGGTGGAGGGGTGGTGTGAGAGTGGTTTTGAGATGCGAGTCCACTTATGTTTGCTTTGGTTTCTCTCAAGCTTTCTTCAAGTTCGCTCATTTTCTGAGACCATTGTCTTTTCATTCTTTCCTGGCTATTTCTCCAAGCTCTTGTCCTTTTCTTAGTTATACTCTCTGTCTCACTAACCTCAGAATTCTTTCCCAAGCCTACTCCTTGTGTTTGCTGCAAGGCTTGAGCTCTAGTGACCACATGCACTGGGGCAGTGGAAGTTACACTTCCTGTAGAGTCTACTACTAGTCCAATGACGTTGATAGGAGTGATTTTTGGCAGGTTATTGGGATTCTTTGGACAATCTCGTAAGAGATGCTCTTTTTCGCAATCTTGACAGAAGCCCTAAATTGTCATTGGTTGGGGTTGTGTAGGGGCAGGCAGTGGGCAATCACGTATAAGGTGATCTCCCTGACATCTGAAGCATGGTCCTCTAGGAAATGGGGGTCGTACCTGCCTAGGTTGAGGTCTAGAGTTGGGGTTTGTGTACATGACATTAGCATACTCAGGCTCCCCACTATTTTCACTTGGGTCTTCATAATAGTATGACTCGTTATGCTCGGGTGACTGCATGTAGTAAGCCTGTGGGCTATCAATATGTGTGGAGTCAAAACTATGGTCACTTGGATCACTGTCTGATAGCAACGGTGTGATTGGGACTATGGCTCTATTCAGATTTTCTTCAGCAGATGCATATTTCATTGGGATCACATTAGTTGGAGCACGGGGTTGCTGCGCTAGGACTGGTTGAGGTCTCTGTTGCCCTTGATAAGGTGGCTGATAAGATTGTTGTGGCCTGCCGTATTGTTGTGGTGGCTACTGATTCTGGTATCTACCCTGTTGTGGATATGGCTGAGGGTAATTTTGCGATAGTTTGTTTGTTATAAGGGCAGTCTTGTGCGGTGTGGTTGGTGTACCTTCGCTCTATGGTGCAGTACTGGCTACTAGGATTCACTTGGGGTTGGGCCATAATAGGACAAACACTTGGCATATGGTCACCTCCACACGTATAGCACCTCTTGATTGGGGCAAATCTTGGAATTTGTTTGCTAGAGACACCTAATTTTTGAGCTACCTTCTCTGCAAGTTCCTCAATGGATGTGGATTGACCAGATGTGAGGCTACTAGAGCTATCCAAATCCTTATAGATTTTTGATAGTTCTAACTCCTCACCTAGATTATCCTCAATGTCTATGCACATGCACACGCACTCTTCTATAGTTCTGGGGTCCTTCAGATACACATATGACCTGAGCTTGGTGCTCAACAATCCATCTAAGAACAAAGCCACTTGCTTGGCTAGTGTGGGTAACTCAGGCATTGGGCACCTCTATAGGTATTGCCTAAATCGTCTTTCTGCTAATCTGACCATCTCTTGAGGTGTTTGCTTAAAGCTATGAATCAAGGAGGAAGTGTTGTGCCTTATGCCACTCTTAGAAAACTCAATGATAAATGCCTCTAGGAGCTGGTCTATGCTCCTAAACTGCCTCTCATTCAGGGGTTGAAACCATGTAAGGGTAGTGTTCCTGAGGGTTAGACCAAAAGCATTGTATTGTGTAAATAGGTCCTCAACCTGTTCAGCTCTCAAGACTTGCCTAAATTCTGCCACATGGTCGTATGGGTCTCCAGTGCCATCGAAGTAATTCTTCATGGACTTCACCAGTTGAGTTGGCCTTAGGGTCCTAGTGTGTTCTCTTGGCCTTGGAAAAGGGAAATCATCGGCATTTCTCTGGTTCCTTGGGGCTCCAGGTCTCTCGGTTTCTTCTCTATCTATCCCTGTTCTCCTCCTTTCTGTTCCCAGGGAGTTGGCAAAGCTTACCTCAGGTCTGTCTCTACCTCTATCTCTTTGAGCTCCATGAGCTTGGGAGGTCCCAGCTCCTTGGTGGCTGTAGGACACATTAGACCAAGGTTGGGGAAAGATAAATTCACCCTTCCATGTGTAGGCATGTCTGCCATGCTCGGTGACCATGAAGATCCCATCTGATGTATTGTCTAGGTAGGTTACTTTGCCTGGGCTATTAGGGTCTTTAAACTCATAGATTGTGAGAGCACTTACTTCCTGAGGCTGGGCAGGTTTATATCTCCAAAAAGCCTCATCAGTTTCTCCGTGTAAAAGCAAATCTATGCTTTTATTATCAAGTGGAATCCACTCTGGATTCATGATTTTGGTCAAGACGGATTTACCACGGGGAGTCCTTGGCTCTCTCTCTAAGTTCCCTTGCTCTATATCACCCATGTCGGTCTCTGCGATCACATTTCCAATCTCTTCTGTTCTATCAGGAAGAGTGGTGACTACATATATAGTCCCCTCTTTATCTAGGTATGCTCCATTCTCAAACTTGACTACCGGGTGTTCTAGTCCATGGGGTTGATCGGGGTTCTTAATCTGGACCATACATCTTCTCAGGCCGTCTTCGTAGATGCGAGCACCTAGAAGATTAGTCCTGATGTATTCCAATTGAGTCTTGTAAGGTCCTTCTGGCTTTTCTAGATAAGCCACCCCTGAACTACCTACTGGTCTCTCCATGTTATAAGACATCTCAGAATCACTTGTTTCTGATCGGGGAGTGTATGGGTAATCACTCAACTGTTGGGCCCAAGACCTAGCAGTGTGATTGACACTAGCTTCAGAAGATCTGAGGCTCTGTCTGTCTCGGCCTAAGTGTCTGCCTGACCTAAGGTTCATATGCCTGGTTTATCTACCCCCCTGGTCCCAAGTACACTCTCGTTGCAGGTGAATTTGTACCAATCACTTTGTTCTTTTTAGTTGATTATTATGTTAAGCCCTTGTTCAAGATCATGTCGTCAGGAATACTTAAGTGAAGTTCGCACTTGATAATTGATCGACTCAAGTTTACTTTTTTTCCTTTAGGATTCTCGCACTTAAGACCTACTTAATGCTTGCGCTTAGTTGATTAGTTGTCTTGATTCTTGCCTAGTGTTGCCCTATTTAATCACCACACCTAAGTCGTGCTTAGCCTAGGCTAGGAATTGACAAAGGAGGGTTGAGAGAACTTCCAACCTCAATCCCTTGGTTGCTCAGACTGCTACACCAGCCCAGGAAGCCTTCTCCCAAGCCTGGTACTCACCCTCGCTAGCTTGCCTTGGAATGCCTAGAGTGCACACAATGTTCCTGCAAAATTTCACAAGTCAATATAGCTCTATTACCACAAGGGATTGAAAGACACACATCAACATTTACAGGCCCCCCTGGAGTAACTCACTGTACCCCCAAAACCTTATGACCACTTAGTCCCGCCTAAAGGCCAACTTAAAAATACATGTTCTAAAACTCCACGTATGATTCTTACAAAAACCAGTCAAGGTCCACGTAAAATTCTCAACAAGCTTTCCAACGAGACCAAAATCTCCTCAATCGCAGTTCGTATGGTGAAGTTATGACCATTCAGGCACTTAGGGGTCAAAACAGGCTCTCAGGGTTCAGGAGTTTTCTCTCTGGTTTCTAGGTCTTTTGCCCACTCCTAAGGCTCTAATGTTATCCCAATGTGTCCAAAATTAAGCCCAAATATACCTCAATTCACTCAATTGATTCAAACTAAAATTTCATGCGTTAAGCCCATGTATCGCGATAGGTCGGGTCGAGGTGTCGTGATAGGTCAAGGTGTCGCGATACTTGGGAGTGTCGCGATACCTGGGAGTGTCGCGATAGGTCAAGGTGTCGTGATACCTGGGAGTGTCGCGATAGGTCGAGGTGTCGCGATACTTGGGAGTGTCGCGATAGGTCGAGGTGTCGCGATACTTGAGAGTGTCGTGATACCTGGGAGTGTCACGATAGGTCGAGGTGTCGCGATACTTTGGGAGTGTCGCGATACCTGGGAGTGTCACGATAGGTCGAGGTGTCACGATACCTGGGAGTGTCGCGATAGGTCGAGGTGTCACGATACTTGGGAGTGTTGTGATAGGTCAAGGTGTCGCGATACTTGGGAGTGTCGCGATACCTGGGAGTGTCCCGATAGGTCATGGTGTCGCGATACTTGGGAGTGTCGTAATACCTGGGAGTGTCGTGATACCTCGAGGTGTCACGATAGGTCGGGATATGGTGAATTTTTCTGTTCTGTCTAGTGATCGTAGGAGCTCTAGGGCTGCGCAGTGTCGTGGTGCACTCAGAATCGTGATTGGGGCAACTTTTTGGTGTGTCGCGATAGCTCGAGCTCGACGCCTCGGGGCTTGCACAGAGAGATTCCATACCTGCTGAGCTTGCTGGAGATGATGATGGAGCTGAAACCTGCAAGAAACATGCAAAAGCACACAAAAACAAGAACACACACTCGCTCTCTCTCAAACTCGCACGAAGCAAATGAGGGAAATGATTTGGAAGTGGGAATATAAGGTGGTGAAGGAGATGAAGATGGAGATGAAGATGGAGATGGAGAAAAAACAAGAAATTGACCTACTAATTACCATTCCAACGCGTCCTCTCTATGTCTTACCATCACACGCTCGTCCTCAAAGCTCGATTCCCTGGCAACGGTGCCAAAATTTGGTGTAGCTCAGTGATGAGTAGCACCTCCTTTAATGTCAATCTGGGAAGACATGAGGATGGTATGAAGACCTCAAGCAAGTGAAGGCACAAAATGTGTGAGTGAGAAGCACACAAACATGCACACACATACACACACACGCGCACACACGGCAAGAACAAAGAGAGTAAGACAATGGAATCACTTCTATTATAACAAGCTCTCATACAAGCTCAAAACTACAAGAAGCTACCCGCAAAAATGAGCTCTCTAGCTCTATTTATAGTTTGTGACTAGCTTTGGCCCTGTCCAGACCTAGTGTCTGGCCTAGTTAAAAATTAGGTTCCAGGGCTTATTTGAGGGTTCAAACGAGATTTAAAAAATATGAAAATTGGTAGGCAACTACTTCTAAGGCTCCTCAAGCTCGAGGACTCCTCGGCTTGTACAAAATGGAGCTACAAAAAGGTGAAACGGTATTTACAAGGGTTTTTAGTGATGAGAATCACTTTTGACATGATGTAAGGTTTGGAAAAAATTTAAAGGGTTGCCTTAGTGCTAGATCTGCATGCATACCCATACTTGCCTCTTCCCATACGATGCCAACAATCCCTCAATCTCTCGATCAAGGTATTATGTATCTTTCATTGATGATTACAGTAGGTGGACTCTATTGTACTTCATGAAGCACAAAGATGAAGTATTCAGTTGCTTTAAAAGGTATCTTGCACTTGTTGAGAATCAAACAGGGAGAAATCTAAAAAGGCTAAGGTAAGATGGAGGAGGTGAGTACTTCTCAAATGATTTTGATGCATTCTTATAGGACAGAGGAACTAAGAGAGAAATTACCACCAGGTATACTCCTGAACAGAATGGGGTAGCTGAAAGAAGAAATAGATTGATTGTTGACACAGCTAGGTCAATGTTAAATGAGAAAAAATTACCTAACTATTTGTGCACAGAGAGTGTATCTACTGCCACTTATTTGGTAAAAAGCTTGCCATCCAAATCTCTTGATGGGATGACCCCATATGAAGCATGGAATGGTAGAAGACCTTCACTTGATCATTGCAGGATCTTTGGATGTGTAGTATATGTGCATATCCCTTCTCAGATAAGAGGTAAGCTAGACCCAAAGGTAGAGAAGTGCATCTTCATTGGATATGATCTAAATCAGAAAGGTTACAGGTTTTACAATCCATCAAATAAGGGATTCATGGTCAGTAGAGATGTTGTCTTTGATGAAAATGACTCTTGGTTTGATAGTGAATGCAGGAAGGCAAAGCTACCTTATGACTTGGAAGAGGAGTTTCCAAGCCTCACTAAGGAGGAGTCTACTCAGAATGAAGACACCAATTTAGATGATGAAGACATCATTAACCTTGAAGAGTTCAAGGCATGGAAATCCAAAGGTTAACTCAAGATGAAGAAATTAGGGGATATACCAGAATCCTCTAATCAAGAAATCTAAAGATCACAAAGGGAGAGCAAGAAACCAATCAGATATTGGTATGAAACTTCTCTTGTTACTAAGCACTCTGTTTATCTTGCAAAAGATTTATCAATTGAAGAACCAACATCATATGAAGAAGCTAAGACCAATGCAGAATGGAAGGAAGCTATGGATGAGGAGATTGAAGCACTTAAGGAGAATGACACTTGGGAACTAATACCAAAGAAGGAGTCTATGAAGGTAATTGGTTCTAGATGGATCTATAAAATAAAGAGAAATTATGATGGGTTAATAAGCAGGTATAAATCTAGACTTGTGGCTAAGGGTTTTGCACAAACCCAAGGCATTGAATATGAGGAAACCTTCTCACCTATAGCCAAAATGCCAACCATCAGGGTATTGGTAAGTGTAGCTGCATCAAAGAATTCGAACATGTATCAGTTGGATGTAAAAAATGCATTTTTGAATGGCTGGATTTCAAAGGAGGTGTACATGTCACAACCTCCTAGCTATGAGGATCCAAACAAGGTAACATATGTATGCAAGTTGAATAAAGCTCTTTATGGATTAAAGCAGGCACCTAGGGCATGGAACCATAGGTTGACCACATACCTTCAGGACCAAGGTTTTGTCATGAGTAAAGCATATACTTCTCTATTTATTAAGAGAAATAATTCAGAGGTAATATACCTGTGTATATGTTGATAATATCATACTTACAGGTAATGATGCTAATGGCATCAAACAGATCAAGAATCAGATGATGAAGGAGTTCAAAATTAGTGACCTTGGATCACTAAAATATTTTCTTGGACTTGAGTTAGTCTATAGTAACTCTGGCATTTATATTACTGAGAGGAAGTATATACAGGATATGTTGAAGAAGTTTCAATTGCAGGATGCCAAAGTTGCAAGTACTCCAATGGAGGTAAACCTAAAATTAAGTGCTCATGAAGGTGATGTACTTGATGACATTATAGGTTACCAAAGCATAGTGGGTAGCTTGAATTATGCTACTCTAACAAGGATAGACATTGCTTATGGAGTAAGTGCCAATGCTACTCAAGAGGCCATATGGATCAGATTATTGTATACAGAATTGGGCTTGCATAATACATCTCCAATGATCTTTGGAGATAATACAAGCTCACTACACCTTGGAACTAATCCTATTTATCATGCTAGGACCAAGCATATAGAGGTCCACTATCATTATCAGAGAGAAAAGTTATTGAGCAAGGATATTCAGTTGTCATATGTATCAACAAATATGCAATGTGCAGATTTGCTAACTAAAGCATTAGATGGTACAAAACTTTGCAGGTTCAAATCAATGATTGGATTGCATGATGTTCATGAAGACTAGAAGTGAAGACCAAGAAAAAATGTTTGGCTTGAGGGGGAGCTGTTGGTGCAAATCACAAGCCTACACATTTGGCTTGTAGCTCATACACATATGAAGTTTCATGGAAACCATTGCTAATAGAGGATTACTTTTTTACCTTTTATTGTAAAAGTCATTTATGTGACATGGGAATCTTTGTAATCACCTACCAAAGAAAACTCGTGGAATAGTTAGAAGTTGATTGAGAGAATATCTCCTAGGATGAAGGATCACTTTTAGAGAGAGCCAAATTTTGAATTCAAAATTTAAATTTGATTGAAACTCTTATATATACTCTCTTGAAAAAGTCGCGGGTAAGAGTGGTCATATCCGGAGCTCTTCATTGCCATTATGTATGAATGTAAGGCCTACATTGTAGCCTACACCTTTCTTCATTATAAGGCTATGATTACCAAGCCTATGACATTGTACAACATTGTTCATTAATAGATGATACTTACATTGTTCATCTATGACATCTCTGTTATAGTCATTTCTACTGTCAACTTGTACTGAGCATATCTCACTCATTTCTCCACCAAATGCAATGACCTATAGCTTGTTGGAACCAGCTCCAAGCTATCTACATGCTGACAAAGGTTGAAGCAAATCTATTCAGTAGATTGAGAGAAATCGGCATCGCAGCACTCACTGGTCAATACTTGCATAAGTACTAAAAAATCAGGGGTAAAGATTATTTTGCGAAATTGATTTCTCTGTGCATAGTTGATCATTTTAAGTGATTCCACTTGGAATCGGTAGATTACTAAGCTACTTAGATATCCCTAAAAGGAATTTTTCTAATTCCTACTATACTAGTTGTATTGAGCATTACAAGCAAGAGGTGTATGACTCAAAATAGAAGGTTTTCTTGGAGTCTTCTATTGTGAACTAGTCTGTTTTGATCAAATCTTTTCATACATCATTTCCAAAGTACATAGGCCCTTTTATGGTGTCATTAGAAAGCTAAGAGGGTCCACTTATCAACTCTGAAGCATCAAAGGGTTGGTACTAAACAGGATTTGGGAGTACCTACTCATCATCTTGAAGTGTCCATCCATCTTTCCCAACACTATCCTCTCTCCTGGTAGTTCTTCAAGAGCCGCATGTTTCTATATGAAAGAGCTTTGGGCAAGAACATCATCTTTTTTTTCGTGATTAACCTTGGAAGGACCAAGAGTTGGTGCCATTCCTATATCAATGATTGTGTAGCCTCCTAGTTTGATCATTTTCGTGAAGGTGCTTAGTTGATCTATTGTATTCTTGTCACATAATATGAACTAGAATAATTCGTAAAACAAATTGCAGACTACAGTGTTCGTCAATGTGCACGAACTTCATGTAGTGTTCATAAATTAAAACAGTACTCTAATGTTCACATGAAATAACGTTTACTTCATTATTTCACTTGATTTTATGTGAATATTCACATGAAATAATAATATTCACATAAAATCAAGTGAGAAGAGTACACAATTGGTGTTAATATGCGGATTAATATAATGTTATATTCTCTGTATGAAGATGGGCAACAGAATATCAACTTGCACTTGCAATCATAAGTGCAGAAATATGTAATTCTTCAATTGAGTCTATTCATGATTTGCGCTATATCTGTCTTCCACTCCACTCATTAGTTCTTCATCTTCCTTGGATTATACGAATTAGCCAAGATAAATTATCTCCATCCCACGCTCCCATGATCTTGAAACATGCCTTGATGCAAGGTAAATCTTAAAACATAGTGCATAGGTAAATCTTAAAACATGCTTTGAAGCAAGGTCATGTAGTGAGACCTTGTCATGCATACTTTATATGCATCTTTCAAACATTCATGTTGCATATGAGGGTAAATGGTTGATGATGATGAGGTAAAATTTGGAATTTGAAATTATTCTTATGCTATTAACAAGCGCAAATAGATGTGCATCTAAGGAAAAAACTCAACATGTGTATGTGCATTATTTCGTGCATAATTAGGTGCATAGAAATCTCAACATGGTGTAAAATTTGAAGCAAAAAGTTACTCATGGTCTACTGTTGAAGAATACCTTTAACTCGGTTCATCAACTTGCATCATCGATGTACTCTCACTCTCCATCCTAGTCCTGAAAATACATTCAACTTGAGAAACCCATGAGAACCATTATTACGAAGAAAACTATGCAAAATAGAGCAACCCAAGATAACACTTCTCAAATATCCATCTCAATCCAAGAAAGAATAATTAGTTTAAATCTTGTTGCTTTCATAACATTCCATGCAAATATCGAATCTTGCATTGATCCTCGATATGTATCCAAAAACTCAAGAATTGGTCTAGTTCCAATGTGATTATCATAAGCACACATAAAATTAAGACAAGATAGTTCCACATACATATCAAAAACCTCATTTTTATTCTTTTGCAATAGATGAGCATCAAGCAGTGCATTCAATTCATCATGATAAAGAATGTAAGCATGTTTATAGAGCATTGTATCATCATCAATATAATTGTGATTAATGTTAACAAAGTATTTATTTGAAAAATCTCTTGAGAAACTTCATAAGTTTCTTCTTCAACATTTTTAAAATTACCTTGAATTGTAGTATGTAACACATCATCAATTGGATTAACATTCATATTCAAGGTATCGTTTCGAAAAGAAGTGTGATTGGGTGTAACTCCATTTACTTCATCATGGTTATTATGAGAATAGGTTATAATGTTCTCATCTCCTCCTTTGTCATATGGAGAAACAATGAGAGAAATGAGATTAGCAGAAGCTTTTGTGACGAGTGCGCTTTCATTGGCACTTGCATCACTCATCTTTTTAACATAAAAAAGGGGTAAATATTTCATATGAATAAAATATATGGCTTTCACTATCACTCTCTTCCTTAGTAATTTATTTTTGTTACTTAATCGTATTTGAAATCTTGTATTTGTTTGTGATTTGATAAGTGCATAACACTTCATTGCATTCATTAATAGGTAAATACTTAGGTTGACATCATTGATGTCTAGGAGCAAGTAGTCGTTGAACTTGTTTTCATACAACATTCCAATCAATCGTGAAACCATTAGAAGTATTGTTTTGTTCTACAAGATGCTCAAGTTGCTTTCGAATGTATTGCTCAAGGGTATTCAAAAAGTACATAACTTTATGAGGCTCAAGTCATTTTTGGACTCTCTCAGGTAAGTCGCCAAGGTTTCCCTCAAAAGTTTGATTTTTTTAAAGATGTATCTACCCATGCTCAAAAAGTCACACAATTACTTTTTGTTGAACTGTCAAATGAGAATTCCATTGGTATTCTAATGTCTTGATACCAAATGTTGGAATTAGGTGGGCTACAATAACAATAAATCACAGGTCTACGGGATCTTCCAATAGATGAACCTTAACATACACACCTTAATACTAAAAAAGAAGATGCGTGAGAGGTAGGGAGAGACTAGGCAAGATTTCAAGTGTAATGGTAAGCTATGAGGCTCACCTACACTAACTTATATATGAATGTCAAATTATAATGTGGGTATATGATAAAAACTGACAATGTCTGAATCTAGGAAGAAATAGGAACTAGATACAAGAGATTGTGTGCCTAAGAGGTATGAAGAGAGTGTGTGTGAGAATATGGAGAATATGAATAGTTTAGAATTGTTTTGATCAACCTAAATAAGAAACGAGTGACCTAGCAAGTAAGAACAAAAATAGACTTGCTATTCATAGTAAATCAATAATGGATGTTGATGGTAAGATGAGAGAATCTCCTCCAATTAATCACCAAGACGTAGAGCACAACTCCTCCAAGAGTGTGAGAACTTCTCCTCCACAATGGCCTCCAAGATCTCCTCCTAGATTGAGAAGATCGATCACCTCCATCTCCTTGAGAACACCTAAAACAGAGTAGCTGGGATGATATTGAACAATAGGCCAAAGCCTTGCTTATATAGCATTGATTGCTCTCTTGAAAAGCAACCATGATAAAGCATAAAACAATAGATCGCCCATGAGAAAAAAGGTGTTTGCAAAAAGCTATGCTTAGGAAAAACACGACGCATTTTTGGTGAATTTGGATTTCTAAAAAACTTCTTTGTCTCTATTAGACCTAGGAATCGACCTCACACCAATGGGAGTTTGATTTTAGGAATCTTCATCTAATCTATTCCACCCACGCTTGTTTTGTTAAGTCATCTATAGAAAACACTTTATATAACTATAGTTGAGGAATTTTGAACAAATTGTGGTCATTGTTTCAAACAAATTCTCATAGCAATCGATTCTTTAAAGCATCCTATAGTATATTTGAAGTTCTAAACTGAAGGTATATATGTTCTTGTGTATCCCCATTATATGGCTAAAGGTTGAAACTCAACGATCCCTAGGTATGTCATATCGATGAGCTAAATTTTCATATTCTTTTAATATAACAAGTGATATCTTTTCCAATAGACTCTCTATTGCTTGTTTTCAAGTCATCTATCAATTTTCAAACTCTTTGTTCTATAAGGTCTCGGTCCATAGTGTAATGTCTCCCCCTTAAAGGCTCAAAGTGTCGTCAAAAGGCAAACCACATACACACATATTCCTCATTCAATATCATGAAGAAGGTTTTCAAAAGTAGATTTCATCTTTGCATGTTTATGTGCAAGCAAGGAAAAATACCACTATAAATACCTGGAATTGCTTTTAGTCCACGTAACAACTTCATGATGATCCTTACCGCAAACTTCAAGTTATTTACCAAAAACCTAAGACTCCCCGAGTTACAGATGAATGTTTCACATTGGGTTCCAATGTTGTGAAGGTGCTTAGTTGGATAGATCAACTCCAACTGGCAGTGTTCCAAATGATGGTGCACGTGGGGTGCTTCAAGCAAGCTTAGGTGATGGATGAAAACTCAAAGAGATCATTTGTGGTTCAGCTAAAAAATCCGATCATAACGACACAAACTTTGGGGAGAAGCAATTCATCATGCTTGGTCAAAAGATGTTAGGAGCCTCAATATGTTTGTATATGAGATAGGAAAAATTATGCACTTCAACTCATTAGTTCTCCATCTTCCTTGGATTCCACTTCGTCCTTCATAAACTTTAGTATATGGATTAGCCAAGATAAATTATCTTCAGCCCGCTCTCTGATGATCTATGATCAATAGTGCTATACTTTAGTCTCCTTCAATCTTCTGTCCTTCAACAGTCCTCCAATACCCTCCTCTGATCTTCTCATAGTCCATTACACTTCCCTTGTATCATATGTTGATTAAAATATAATTTTGATAATTTCTTCAAGTACATTTCAGTCTACTATCTACTATTGCATCTTCATCATTATAGTGATCTTGTGGAATCGATTTCTCTTTCTTTACTCATTATTTTTCTATACTTTACCTTGGATTAGCTAGATTTTGTCTAGTACCTACATATTGATTTTCATGAAGTTTGATTTAGTAGATCTCAAGATATGAATCTAGGAAGGTGACTGTGTTTGCACACCTTCTAGATCCTCAAAAAGTCGAGATGACCCCCTTGACGTGTTAGATTCATTTCTCAATGTATGGTATAGATAGATTGATGAAATAACTTGCTTTGGTTAGCCATACACTCCAATTAGATGTGTGTAAAATCTCTTTGCTCAATTCATATGAGCTTGTGAGCTCTGAGCATAATACTGAGCAATTCTATTCCAAAAATAGAAGGTTTCTTCACAACTCTTGCATATGCAAGTTATCTATTTTGATGCAAACATTTTGGAATGATTCTCCAAAGGACTTAGTGGTTCCAAATGTAGTATTGTAAAGCTAAACAAGTATATTAAGCATCCGTGGAGTTAACTTGGCAGGTGTAGAGCAAGTTTTGTGCAATACCATCTCATCTCTAGAACCTATCTCACCGTCTCCTTAGAACGATATCAGAGCAATAACAAATCAACATGGGGGATGGATTTCCTTCATCCATAAATAAATCAGATTGAGGTAACTACTCAACTTGGTAATTTAGAATGGAAGCTTATTTTCAAGGGAGAAACCTCTATGTTTACATATTTGGAGATGAGATGCTGCCAATCCTCAGAAACAAAGGACAATCAACTCAAGAAGAACAAGAGAGGTTAGACACATGGTGTTAAAAGGATGCTCTAGCAGGGTCATATATTCTTAATGTTGAAAGTGTGCAATATGAAAGATCTAGGTCAACAAAGGGGTCAAAAGACCTTAAGATGGACAAAATTCACAAATTAGATCACTTAGGGCAATCTCAAGGTCAGGAAAGGCAGTCCCACTGTGGTGGAAAAGTCCGGAGAAGCATCCAAAAGCTATAAAAGGAGATGAAGAGTCATCAAATCGATGGCAGTTTTGTAGGTCATTGAAGAACAAGAGACATATAATCAAGGAGGCTCAAGGAGAGAGTCATCCAAGGCTCAAGGATCTGAAACGCAGTAGTCTAAGCTAGGAAAAACATAGAGGAGAGCATTATATGCAGAGAGGAGGAGCAAGGAGGAGTTATCAAGCCCACACCCCCTCTAGTCTCTTGTAGGTATAGACATATTCTGCTTATAACATTTGTAACTCCTTGTGTACATATTCAATTCAAGAGATTCAAAGTGCATTCTATAGATTATATGTGTCTTACTTTCTCTAAGAGGGCTTCTTGAAATCAATTTTGTGTGCAGAGAAATTGATGTATCTCTATAACCCTAATTTCTGCATATCCTACATCTCTGTAAAGTCTATTTTGTACAGAGTTGTTGATTGACCTAAATAGATCCATTTGAGGTGTTCTATAGCTTGTTATAAAGCTTATGAACCATAATAAGCTTGGGTAAAAGGTTAGGTTATTTGGATCAGTGCATGGCAAGTGAATCGGAGTTTTGATATAGGGTAGCAAAAAATTTATATGAAGGGACCTAGGTATTGGGTCCATTTCACCCCTAGTGTGCAAATTTGAGGGATTAGATTCTATCAGTTGGTATTAGAGCAGGAAAAATCCTTTGGAGACTCTGGGATAAGGACATAAAATCTTGTACATCAAGGCCAAGAGGTACATTTCAGTGTAACCCTAATTTTCCATTCATTATGGTAGATCTACATCAAAAGGTGGAGTTTCTTGACAAAGAAAACTATCATCCATGGAGGTTCAGATTCATGAACTACTTGATGAGCAAAGGTTTATGGCCTATTGTGTGTGGAGATCAAGATAAGATCAATGTGGATCCCCAAGATCCAAAGATCACCAATCAAGAATTGAAGATGTTGAAGGATTGGGAGGAAAGGAATTTGTAACCCTAATTTTTGCATATCCTACATCTCTACATAGTCTGTTTTGTACAAAGTTGTTGACTGACCTAAACAAATCCATTTGAGGTGTTCTATAGCTTGTTGGAGAGCTTATGAACCATACTAATGTTGTTTAAATCTTAGGTGATTTGGATCAATGTAAGGCAAGTGAAGCAAAGTTTTGTTGTAGGGTAGCAAAAAAGGTGTATGAAGGGACCTAGGTATTGGGTTCATTTCACTTCTAGTGTGCAAATCTGAGGGATTAAATTCCATCACTTAACTCAATCTCTAATTCTTTACTTCCGCACAATAGGAGCTTCAAGACTTCACAAGAAACTTGGAATGCTCTTGAAGCATTCTTCTCATCAAGTACCAAGGCAAGGAAGAATCAATTGTGGATAGAATTCGCCACACTCAAGAAGATACACAAGCAAAGTGTGATTGATTCTATTACCAAAATGGACATAGCAGAAAAACTTGGAAGCATTGGAGAAATCATTGATGAAGAAAAAATAGCAAGGCAAGTGATGAATGGAATAAAGGTAGATGACAAATGGGAAGCTTTCACCACAGCCATGGACCTCTACATGGACATGCAGGTTCCTGATTTCAAGACCCTCATGGGACAATTGTTCACAGATGAGGCAAAGCTTATAAAGAATGGAGACAACTCAAAAGTTAATCAATCCTCTACTCTCTATACAGATAAGAACAAGAATAAAGATAAAAAAGGCAAAGCTAAAAATTCTAATGACAAGGGCAACACCTCTCAAGCAAACTTTGCAAGAAGAGACCTATTGGAGCTAGTCCATACAGATGTATGGGGACCAAGTAAGGAGCCTTCAATATCTGGATCCTGGTATTATGTGTCATTCATTGATGATTGTAGGAAATGGACAATACCATACTTTATGAAGCATAAAGATGAAGTGTTTCATGTTTCAAGAAATAACTAGCACTTGTAGAAAATCAAACAGGTAAAACTTTGAAGAGACTAAGGTCAGATGGAGGGGGAGAATATTTCTCACATAACTTTGATTCCTATCTCTAAGAGAAAGGAATCAAAAGAGAAATTACTAATAGGTATACTCCGGAGCAAAATGGAGTGGCAATGAGAAGAAATAGAACCATAGTGGATGATGGAGAGTGTTAATCTCCAAAAGAACAAGCTACTCTTGAAGTTAGAGCACCTCTATATCAAGAGTAACTCAAAACATTTACCAATTTGAAGGATTAATGATCAATTATAAGGATTTTGGATAAATTGTGAAGAAGATGATTCTACAGAAAGTCTGCTGCACATATCTCTCTCATTGACTTATCAAATGTGTAAAGTTTTTTATAAGCCTTTGCACAAGGTATTGGCTATAGTTTGCACACCTTCTCCAAGTTAAATCATTTCAAAAGACTCAGTAGATCTTGAGAAATGAACTTAACAAGTCACCTATGTCTAAAACTATTCTTTTGAGAAGTCGATTCAGACACCTGTAACTTCTAACACTTGGTTCTCTCAGTCTAGAACCCGTTTACGCAAATGCTTTTATCCATAGGTAGCTTACCTTCCAACTTAAAGATTGAGTGCTTGCTTGCTCAAAAATTTACATTGTGGAAGGAGAACTGACCAAAACATTAACATTGAATTTTGCGCCTGTTTCAGAGAACAGTGAACACTTCTTCACATATGAATGTTCCTACTCATAATTCTCACAGCCTGTTTACAATTAGGCTATCAATATTTAACCATAGACTCGTTAACTATGGAATTAGACATCTACAAAAGGATTCTTGAAATGATCAAGCACAAAAGGAGAATACACAGAAACATCAGGCGCAATTCTTCTTCATTACTAGAAAACTTTTACATCTGGATGAGAGAGCTAATCTTCACACCTCTCAAGAGTCTAATCACTTCTAATTCTAGTGAATTCTTGTAATCTACACTCTCTCATATTTTCCCCGACGTTTTTCCTTGTATATATAGGCAAATATTTACAACCTCCTAACTATACAAAAGTATAAGTGAACTATCTCTGAATTAATGTACATATGTGTACACATCTTCATCTTCTGGATATGCACTTCCTTGAGGCTTCATAACTTGATCTTTTCTTCAGTCCTTGGCTTCAATTCTTCATCAAAACATCAATTGTTGATTGCCCTGCACCAACAGCTCCCCCTCAATCATCAATTGAGGTTTTCTCTATCTTCTTTATGCCTGCCATGTCCTTGAATCTATGTAGCTTTGGTCCATCCAAGCTTTTAGTTAGCATATGAGCTATCTGATCTTTTGTTGAAGTATGTATGAGTTCAATCTCTTTATCCATCACCTTCTCTCTTAGAAAGTGATACTGAATCTCAATGTGTTTGGTCTTGGCATGAAAAATAGGATTAACAGCATGAATAGTGGGTGTACTCTGAATGATATCAAAACTCTTCATCAGAGTCTTAAGCCATATCACTTCCTTGGCAGCTTCCACCATACCTTTGTAATCTGCTTCTGTAGATGATAAAGCAACTGTGTTTTGCTTCTTTGAACACCAAGTTAACTTATCTCCCACATAACACAAGTATCCATAGGTTGATCTCCTATCATCTGGATTACCTCCCCAATTTGTATCACTATATATCTTGATGTTTGTATCTGATCTAAAACCATAATACAAACCCTCTTTGAGTGTACCCTTAATGTACCTAAACACTCTTTGTCCTGCAATCCAATGTTCTTTCCTAGGACAATGCATGAATTGAGATAATACTCCCACTGCATATGACAAATCAGGCCTAGTTAAAGTAGCATAGATCAGACTACCAACCAAACTTTGATATAGCTTCATATCTTTGAACTCTTCTCCTCCATATCTGCTTAATTTTTTATCCACTTCCATTGGAGTAGGTGCTACCTTGCAATCATCCATTTAAAACTTGAATAAAAAGTTCTTCAAGTACCTTTCTTGAGTTACATACACTCCATGCTGAGTGTAAGAGATCTCCATGCCCAAGAAATATGACAAATCTCCCAAATCACTAATCTTGAACTCTTTCTCCATTTGCTTCTTTAGGCTTTGAATGCCTTTCTCATCTGTACCTGTAAGAATTATATCATCAACATATATGCATATGTAAATAAACCCATCTTCACTTGCTTTGACAAGCAAGCTACTATCTGCTTTAGATACTTGAAATCCAAGTTCTTTTAAGAACTTCACAAGTCTATAATTCCATGCCCTTGGGGCCTGCTTCAAACCATACAAAGCTCTCTTGAGCTTGCACACATGATCTGGATACCTTTCATCTCTGAATCCTTGTGGTTGCTCCATGAAAACATCATCTGAAATATAACCATTTAAAAAAGCATTATTCACATCTAATTGACATAATTTCCAACCTTTACATGCAGCAATAGCTATGAGTGTCCTGATGGTTGTCATTTTTGCCACAGGACTATAGGTCTCATCATAATCTAAACCATATGTCTGAGCAAACCCTTTCACAACAAGTCTAGCTTTATACCTAGACACACTTCCATCTGCATACCTCTTTGTCTTGTAGACTCATTTACATCCAATGATCTTCTGGCTATTTGGTTTAGGAACCAAATCCCATGTCTGATTCTCCATCAATGCATCATACTCTTCCTGCATAGCTTTCTCCCAATTTTCCTTACCTTTTGCCTCTTCATATGTAGAAGGGTCTTCATCTGCCTTTAGCGTAATCCTTGGTGGCCAAAAAAGAAGTGTCATAGATATACCTTGTAGGTTTCCATTTGTGTCTTGTTGACCTTATGAGTCCTCCACTCTTTGAGGTTTCTGGTTCATCACACTCTGGATCAAACCTTGGCATTTCTTCAACTTCAACTTGTACTTCATTGTTCTCCTCTTCATCAAATATCTGAACCTTTGATTTACCTTTCTTTTGATTCACAACTTCTTCATCACCTGCATAAATATTGATTGTACCTGCATACCAAGTACCTTGCTCATCAAATGTAACATCTTTAGACACAAGGAATTGTTTTGTGGATGGACTCCACAACCTATATCCCATCTGCTTATCATCATATCCAATAAATACATACTTTTCAGCTTTGGGTTCCAATTTGTGCCTTAATTGTGATGGCACATATGCATATGCAAAACATCCAAATACTTTGCAATGATCTAGAGTAGGTCTCTTACCCCACCATGCCTCATATGGTGTCATACCCTGCAAAGTTTTACATGGGAATTTTTTGACCAAATATGTGGCTGTATTAACAGCCTCAGCCCACAAGTAATTTGGGCAATTTTTCTCCTTCATCATGGATCTTGCAAACTCAACAAGAATTCTATTCCTCCTTTCTGATACACCATTCTGTTGAGGAGAGTACCTGCAAGTAATTTCCCTTTTTATACCTGCATTCCACAAGTAATCACTGAACTCATAAGAGAAATACTCTCCCCCTCCATCTGACCTTAGTCTCTTCAACTTATGACCTGTAATTCTCTCTGCATACACATGATAATGTTTGAATGTATTGAATACCTCTTATTTATCTTTGATCACATATATAGTGATCCATCTGGTAGCATCATCAACATAAATCACATAATACCTTGATCCATTGATACTGAAATCCTTTGATGGTCCCCACACATCTGTGTGTACCAACTCAAGCTTCTCTAAATACATAAAACCATGCCTGGAATAAGATTGCTTATGAGTGTTACCTAATTGACATGCCTCACATCTGTATGTCATGACCTGCAACATTAGGCAATCCAAGCACTGAACCATTGTTAACCATATCTTTAATACCTCTTTCATTAAAATGTCCAAGCCTTTTGTGCCAAATATCTAACTCAGAGATCCTATGTCCTCCATAAGTGAACAAGGCATGACCAACATTACCTTGTATCTTCAATGTGAACAATCTTCCTTCTTTCTTCCCTCAAACAATTTGTTTATACCCATTGCTAGGGTCTTCCACAAACACTCCTTCATTAGTGAACCTAACTTCATAACATTTTTCAACAATTTGTCATACACTTATCAGATTTTTAGGAATTGTAGGAACATACAAAACCTTACTCAAGAGAGTACTTCCATCTTTAGCCTTCACTGATCCAATTGACTTCACATTGTGCTTTGTATTGTCACCTGTTTGAACTACATTATTAGTTACCTTATTCTCCAAATCAGTCATCAAAGTTATGTTGCCACTCAGGTGATTGCTACACCTTGAGTCAATGTAGAAGAATCTTTGGTCTTCACTTTGCCTTTCACAAGTTGCATTCATTATCAATGTTGAATCCTCCTTCTGATCTGAAGCATAATTGTAATAGGTATTGTTGTATTGTTGACTTTGGAATCCTCTTCCTACATTTCTGCCAAAATAACCTCTACTACCTCTACCTCTAAAATTACCTCTTTGATTTCTGCCACCTCTTCCTCTTGAATTAAAAATCTAATTATATCCACCATTACTCTGATGCTTTGCTAAAGGTTTAGGACTACACATCCGCTTATCTCTTCACAAGAGAAAACTACATGTGAACTCATGCTTGTCAATTTGAGCATAGTTACTTTGGATAAATGTAAAATCCAAGAGAATAAGGAATCTCATGAAGTTAGGCAGCTAAAACAATGACTCATGTGGTAGGAAGAATCAATTCAAATCATCCCTAAAGTGTAGGATCACTTTTAGGTGAGGGAAAATTCAAATCCAAACTAAGAACATGTGTATAAATACACATCCTTTTAGGCACAGGATATATGAGCTATTTTGAGAGACATTGAGATACTTCAATGAGCATACCTTGAGCTCACTTCATGTATTATTAGTTCATTACAGTTCCCTTGTATCATATGTTCATTAACATATACATTTTGTTACATTTCTTCAAGTACATTTCTGTCTATTGTCTATTGTTGCATCTTCATCATTACGATGATCTTGTGGAATCGATTTCTCTGCATGTACTCATTCACTTTCTATCTTTCAACTTTGGTTAGCTAGAGTGAGTTTCTAGTACCTACATATTGATTTTCATCAAGTTTGATTCCGTAGATATTGAGATATGAAGCTAGCAAGGTGACTATGTCTGCACACCTTCTAGATCCTGAAAAGCCAAGATGACCCCCTGACTTGTGAGATTCATTTCTCAGTGTATGGTACAAATAAATTGATGAAAAAAACTTGCTTTAGTTAGTTATAAACTCCAATTAGATGTGTGCAAAAGATCACTGGTCAATTCATACCAGGTTGTGAGCCCTGAGCATAATACTAAGCATTTATATTCTAAAAATAGAAGGTTTCTTCACAACTCTTGCATATGCAAGTTATTTTCTTTGATGCAAACATTTGGGAATGATGCTCCAAAGGAAATACTGGGTCCAAATGCATTATTGTGAAGCTTTAGGAGTATATTAAGAATCCTTGGAGTTAAAGTGGAGGGTGTAGAGCAGGTTTTGTGCAGCACCAACTCATCTCTGGAACCTATCTCACCATCTCCTCACATTGCATACTTTGAAATGCACAATTAAGCGTATGATGCAAAAGACAAGGTATGTGGCATTTGTTAACGAGGCATCTGCACTCACTTTCATAGATTACATATGCATATACATAAATCCTTTTCATCACTTATAGTGCATAGGTAAATCTCAAAATGCGCCTTGATACAAGGTTGTGTAGTGAGACCCTATCACACATACTTTATATGCATCTTTCAAACATTCATGGTTCATATGAGGGTAAATGGTTGTTGATGATGAGGTAAATTTTTTAATTTTTAATTATTTTTTATGCTATTTACAAGTGCAAATAGATGTGCATCTAAGGAAAAAACTCAACATGTGTATGTACATTATTTCATGCATAGTTTGTGCAAGAAAAGCTCAACATGGTGCAAAATTTGAAGCAAAAGGTTACTCATGGTCTATTCTTGAAGAATATCTTTAAGTTGGTTCATCAACTTGCATCATCGATGTAGTATCACTCTCCATCTTAGCCCTAGAAAGCCATTCAACTTGAGAAAGCTCATGAGAACCATTATTATGAAGAAAACTAGAAGATAACACTTCTCGAAAGTCCATCTATAGACAAGAAAGAATAATAAGTTCCAATCTTGTTGCTTTCACAACATTCCATGCAAATATCGAATCTTGCATTGATCCTTGATCTGTATCCAAACAAGAATTGATTTAATTGCAATGTGATAATCATAAGCAGATATAAAATTAAGAAACGATAATCTTACAATTATGAGTTCTTAGGAGAATCTTTCCACGAGGATTTATGGAAAATCAAATCCTTAAACCTTGGAATGATTTTAGGTAAAGATTCAGATTCAGATTTGAATATTGGCTCCAACAAAAAGGCTATAAAAGAGGACTACCTAGTCGCATGGAAGAGAGTGCGATATAGTAGAGATTTCAAAGAGATTTCAAAGAGATTTCATATGGATTTTGAGCTCACACTATAGCTCTACCATTGCACGCACATTGTGAAATCATTCATTGCCAATGTCAATGTAATCTATATGCATTAATACATATAATTTTCTTATATCTCATATCTTCTACCATGTCATGTATCACTCAGAACAATGAGCTTCTCTGATCTGTTTCTCACCTTGTACTTGATCATTTTCAGTGATTCAAGTTGGTATAGATTCATTAGATTTTCTATTTTCTTGCTACAAAGTTTCATTTCTATTGTCTTAAGTAATTTTCTTGAGTTGTGTGCAAAACATTACCCACTGTTCTGCGTATTGTTAGTACCCGAAAATGTTGGGATGAATCTCTGATTTTCTTAGCATCATTCTCTAAGCATATTTTATCATTTCAAGTGAAATAACTTGCAAACGTTAGCTAGCCAAGTTAATTAGATATGCAAAAAAGGATTTTACTAAATTCTTAGCAGAGAAAGAGAACTGTTCATTTCTTTGTGCAGGTGTAGTGACCAAATAGCAAGTTTTTGGTTCATAGTGAAACCCCAACTTATTTGTTTAGATCCAATGATTTGAGGATCATCTTCCAAAGTATTTGGGTGGTCATTTGTGCTTTGCGGGAAGCTCAAGAGGTCTACTTTGCACTCCTCAACTCAGTTTTGGTTGGTGTGAAGCAAGAATTTGTAGCACCATCTCATCTCTAGAAGGTGTCCACCATCTCCTCCAACATTAAGGGTTGTTACTAATCCAAAATACTTTTCTGGAAGAATATGCACACATCTTCGAGCCAACTCTTCCGGTGTTATAACAACACCAACTACAACCAATTGATCTTGAAGATGTTTTATCGGTTTGATAAAATCTTTAGCCTTTTCAGAATCATAATGCTTTTCATTTTCCAACTTGTTTTCTAGATTTTGTATCCTAGTATGGTTCTTGATCTCATATTGTCAAGCCAATATGTCCCAAGCCTTGTGTGCTTTAGTAGTATGTTGAACTAAAGTAAGCACATAATCACTTACACTAGTGATAATTGCACATAATGCATCAACATTTCGGCTCTTCCAAGCTCGTAGAAGATCTAGATCTAGCTGAATCATCAATCTTGAATTTGTTGGATCTTCAACTGCTATAGGCTCTAGATCCAATCCCATCAGTCCCATGATAGTGTCAAGTAGTTCATAGGAGTCCAAAATTGCAGAAATTTTGAAATTCCAGAGTGTATAGTTGGTTCAATCCAACTTCCCTTCAGTGAATGCAGGTGGATGAATTCAAATAGGTGCAACATTAACATTGGCTGGAGCACCAAGACCAGTGTTTGACAATGAATCCATCATGTAATCACTTGAACAATATACTGATATTCTAGTCTACTAGTAGGCTGAAATAGTGATACTTCTCAAGCTATTCAAACCTTACGACTCTGATACCATGTAAGAAAATATTTACACAATATAACACAAGAGTAGTAGCATAGAAGATAACAGATATAGGAGAATCTCAACAATTTTCTACTAACAGCAAGTACAAAGATGATGGCATTGTCCACCCGTGCACTCTCAAGGTGAATTGTAAATGGTGATCTAAACAACTGTAGATAGGGAGTTACAAAATAGAGGTATGCTAGCTTGATTCCATGTCTTAGTTAGTGTAGAAGTCATGTATATATAGGATAATGGGTGGTCTTCCACAGACAGCTATACATGGGCAGTAGAGCATGGGTGGCCATCGCCCACGTAGTTGTCATACACGGATTAGGTCAGTTAAACGGACCTAACAAATATTAATGATTTCTGACTTGAAGATGGTACATTTCATGGTCCAATATGACCTTCATCCAACATGCAAATTAGGATTCCCATCAATTGGGTAATGCATTCTTGGCTTCTCCTCATAATGGGGGCCTTACAAAATGTGCATTAGTATATACAAACATGAGGGATAGACATTGATCATATACTAACAAGAGCTTCACTATATATCTTGTAACTCCATGAACTATGAGGTCATATGTATAACAAGCAAATTTATTCCTAGCTCATAGTTGAAAGAACACTTAACTTACCCTTTTGTATAAAGGTTTTAGAACTTAAGGTCAAGATTAAATGTAAAATAAATGGAGCCATAATCCAAGAGTCATATTTGAGTTCCGAATTCAAACAAGTATTTGAAAATTTGATTGGAATCTTTGGTAGGGATCATGGAAAAAATCCATATATATTTTTGTGATGAAGTCAAGAAAATAGATTAACTTCTCACACACTTAAGGGGTGCTTACGTATCTTTCTATGTAGCCATAGACACCTCCAAGCATTGTACTTTACATATCAATACATATACTTCAAGTTTCATCATCATCATCATCTTGAGCTATTGTATAGTGTTCACTTTCTATTGTTCATGTTTTCTAAGAGTCATTGAAATGAATCTATAGTCTGAATCTCTCAACCAATGCATGAATTATGAAGATAAAATCCTTGTGAACTTGTATGTGAAATTATTTAATTATTGAAGCTCTGTGTGCAGAGATATGAGTCAATCTCTATGATTGTTTATATACGCTGTCTTCTTCTTGAAATGTCAAGATCACACCTATGACTTCTTAAGTGTATTTTGCACTCTAGGCACTCTAAATTCAATCTATAACTAAAATTACCTCATTTACCTTCTTTTCGGAATCTGTGCAAAAGAGCTTTGCTCAATGCATAGCAGGTGAGGAGCAATGAACATTTTTTTGGGTGCCTTTCTCCATAAATAGGAGGTTTTCTCTTCATGCTCATAATATGCAAATAGTCTATCTTGACATAAACTTTTGAGAACATTGATCCAAAATTCTATGATCATATTTATGCATGCTTTGCAAAGCTAGAAAGTATATTAATGTTTCTAAGCAAAAAATAGGCAGACCTAGAGAAGGTTTCTACAAAGACCCTCTCATCTTTGTACTCTACAATCACCCCCTCACACTTTGGGGAAGGAAGAATGTTGTATTTTACCCAAAATATAGCCCTCATAAACATGCATAAAAGGTGCCTCAAGTTTGGGCAAAGATGAAATCATTTTAGATTTCTTCAAGCAAACCGTACTAGCAAAATACAGATGAAGGAAGTGTGCATGCTAACATTTTGCATCTAAAATAGGCTTACAAGCATGCACTAAACATGTTGAATCATTCTCAAATTTTGCATCATCTATGAACTCATACAGTCCATGACATAAAAAGCTTTAAAAGAAATGATATCATTCCCATTCAAGGGGTAATTAAATGTACATATGTCATCAAAAAATTTAACAATGAAGCCAATTTTGGCTAGTGTTGAAACTAATAAACGGTCTTTCTTATTCCCTAACACATATAAGGCATCTGAAAATGTGAAAGTAATACCATCAGTAGTAATTATAATAATCTTTCCAACTTAGATGATAGGGTAAGAGGATTTTTTAGCACATGAAACATTGTTTGCTATAGGATCAGGCTCAAGTGAGGTGAAGAAACTAATCTATGAGGTAACATGTTTGGTTACACCACTATCAGAATACCTAATGAATGAGTCTACTATAGAAATACACTCCTTATGAGAAGATGGATCATAGCTAAAATGAGTAATAAATGCTCATTCTTCATTCTGAACAAGGATAGTAAACCCTATATTAGGTATAGAGGCCTTTGCAGCAACCATTCCAACCTCTTTCTTCTTTGCCTCTTTTGCAACTAATTTAGGATAACTCTTAATGAAATGCTCATTTGTCTTACAATAATTGCAAAATTGTTTCTTTGTTTCTATTCTCTTATCATCTTTATTTTGCATTGGGGAAACATTAGCAAATATTTGCTTACTAGTAGATGAGCTCCATTAGCCTTTTCCCTTCTAACTAGCTAAGCAAGCTTCATCTGCAATAGGCATAATTGAGCTGTTTTGTCTAGATTGATCTTCTCAAGACCTAGAGACGTATCCATAGCAAGTCCCTCCACTGAAACCCACTTGGGAGCTAGATTACACAAATGTTATGAATGATAATTCAAACCCTAGACCCTAGATGATACAAATAAGGCAACAAGATATGAGATTTCCTTGTTGTATGTGCCAAGGAGATCACTTTATCTATGCGTATCCTCGTCCCCTGCCTTCATTCCAACCTCAATCAATCATAATGGAGGGATATTTCTCAGATTGTCGTAAAGAACATCTCATTTGAGATTATCCTAAAAACCCAGCTGATGCCTCAAAGGTTGCACCAATCAACATGGTAGGTATAGCACTCAGATTCAATAGAGGCTTAGCAGAGATCACTCTAGCTTAGGAAGTTACCCAAGCATAGGCTCTCAAACAACCAAACAATCCATAACAAGAAAAGGAAGTAGAATCTAGTGAGCTTGAAGAGCCTAGTAAAAAAAATGCTAGAGCTTGGAAAGAAACCAAAGGTAGGGTTAAAAGAAAGTGTAGCAAGAAACTGAAAGGTAGCATCAAGGAAACCTTAGAGAAAATCTTAGAAATCTCATCTCGAACTCCCTCAACTTCAAAACCCCCACCCACCTCATCAGCCCATACCTCAACTTCTGTTTCTTTCATCCTGAAAGCATGATCAATACTACAGCTCACACTCCAAAAAAACTTGGACATGATGTTCAAGGCTTATTAGGGTTGTCTTAAAGAAAGGTCAAGTATACTTAACCTAGATAAGAACTATCCATGAGGGGATTTAGAGATTGAAAGAACAACATTATGTGTAAAGATGGTGGAACTAGTCCAAGCTATGTTTGATGCTAGTAAGCTTTTCAATCTCTCTAACTTCATCAAGCCAGAGTCGCACTTCTAGGGTAGTTGATGGCAAAGCCAGATATAGTGAAAATTGAGGAACAAGAGGAAGGATGGACATACATAGGTGACGAATTAAGCCAAGAGGAGGAAAAAAAGTTGATAGCCTTACTAAGAGATATCGAGATGTATTGCCTACATGTATAAATACCTAAAAGGGGTAGATTCAAAGATATGTTCCCATAGGATCCCCATGATCAAAGAGGAAAACCCACAAAACAAAGAACATAAACATATAATGATACCTATGCTACCAAGATCAAGGCAGATATAGATAGGTTGAAAGAAGTTGGATTTATCTATGGAATTGAGCATACTAAATAGTTATCCCCCATCATAGTTAAGTGGTCAATTGTATTTTTTACTAACTTTAATAGACTTAATTATGCAACGATACTAGATAGTTATCTGCTCCCTATCATATAGCACTTTTTAGAGTGGGTTGCCAGCAAGGAAGTCCACAACTTCCTTGATGGAGTTTTAGGCTACAATCAAGTAGCCATAACCATAGAGCATGAGCACAAGATGGCCTTTGCCACTGACTAGGGCATCTATGCCATTCATGTGATGCCATTTGGCTCATCAATGCACCCACCACCTTTCAAAGGTTGATGTGCCATGTCTTTAAGGAATTCTTGCAAAAGATCCTAGAAGTCTATGTGGAATATAGTTGTGCACATTCCAACATGAGAAAGCATCACATCCATAAACTTAGACAAATATCTGACAACTCTAAAGAGTATGAGTGTGGCTCAATCCTGAAAGATGTGTATTTATGGTGCAACAAGGTAAGATTTTAGTTCATATTGCTTCAAAGAATGGTGTGTCAATGGATGAGGATAACATTAGTGACATTGCTGATTTACCACAACCCAAGAACTTAAAAGATGTACAATCCTTTGTGGGCCATTGCAGATACCCTTTGGCACTAGAGTGGAGCACTCCACTGGTGGAGTTCTTGAAATCATGAATCTTTCTCCTTGATGCCACTCCAGTTGGACAATAAAATTTGGCTCAAGAATCTCAAGACTATGTATTGATAGGAGATAATCTATAAAAATGAGGTAGAGACAGTTGCTTGCAACTATGTGTACATGAGAATGATTACTTAAAAATCCTAGATACTACACAATGGTGTTGAAGGTGGACACTTTGGACCTAATCTTGTGATTAAAAATATCTTATTATTAGTTCTTTGGTGTCCTATACTCCACATGGATGCACATACCTATGTGAAATGATGTGAGACCTACCAAAGAGCACAATTCCTATCCAAGGAAATGTAATTCCCTTAAGATCTTGATCGGATGGCATGCTTTCTAAAAATGGGGAACAAACTTTGTAGGACCCATCAACCCCCAACAAAGAGATCACACACAAAAATCATCATTGTAGCCACTGATTACTTAACCAAGTGGGTAGAAGTATGGGCTACATGTAAGAACGATGCTCATGCAATAGAAAATTTCTTCTTTGAAAATGTATTCACAATATGTGGATTTACCATTGCATTAACTAGCAACAGATGTGCTCACTTCTTGAATGAAGTCATTGAATATCTACTTCAAGAGTTCATGGTCATACACAAGAATTTAACCCCATATAATCCACATGCTAATGGTTGAATAGAGAGTATGAAAGATCCTATGCAATGCCCTAACTAAGATCATAGATAACAAATTCTCTAATTGGGACAAATAGCTACATCATGATATTTGGCTTATTGAGTAGCCTATAAGAATATGCTCAATACCACCCCCTTTTAGATGTTTTTTGGAAAAGATGTTGTGCTACCCTTTGACTTCTTAATTCTCACATTAAAAGTAGCACAAGTATATTGACAGGAAGGACACAAATTATCTTCTAGCATTATGGATTTAGAGTGCCTAGAAGAGACAAGATTATGTGTAGCATCAGAAATATATGCAGACAAGGAGAGGTGAGAGGCTTATTTTGATGCTCATATTAAAAAGAGTGGCTTAAAAGTTAGAAACTTAGTATTGGTCTACATGTTCAAGCAACATGCTCATAAGTTGGAAAAACATGGATATGGAGCCATGGTAAAGAAAAAATGGAATATATCTTGTTGGATGACATTCAAAGAATCTTTAACATAGTATCACAATGATTGGACAATCCAATAAACTAGAGCAAGAGGTTGGCATAGAGGAAAAAGATTTTTTTGACATAGAGACCAAAGAGGGAGAAAAATTTCCACGTGCATGTTTTGATCTTACAAATACAAGCATTCCAAACAAGAAAATGGATGATGAAACATTTCTTCAAATAAAAGAAAGAATCGATCCGAAGACCAAGACTTCTGTAGCACTGCCAAGGGACCCAAAAACAAAAGCATCTTGTTATGGAAGAAAGATATTAGTGAAGCAAACGAGCTTAAGATTTAGGTAACTTCTTTTAAAACTAGCATTGCAATTAGGTTTCTATGTGTGCATGTCTATGTGTGTATCTATGTGTGTGTGCATGTATTCAACATATTCTTGTTATTTAAGTGGCATGTTGGGTGTGTGTATGTGTGTGAGTGAGGAAGCACCAATAGAAGTATGTAGAAGAGCGAAGAACGAGATCGAAGCACAGAGACATGCAATGGCTAGAAGAGCTCTCTGTTGATAGATTATTGATCATATGAGAATAAGGTGAGAGCTGTAAGTGAATCCCTAATTACAATGTATCATCACATATGATTATATCGTGTATATGTGGTTGGGTGTGTGTGCATGTGTGTATGCGTGTGAAGAAGCATGAATAATAGTATATACAAGAAAGAATAAGGAGACGGAAGCAAAGAGAAACATGATATTTGGAAGAGCTCTCTATCGATAGATGATTAGTAATATGAGAATGAGTAAGGTGAGATCAAAAAGTGAATCCCTAAGTACAATTTACCACCACATATGAGTATATCCTATATATGTTGTTACATGAGGGGGGGGATCTAGAAAACACTAGAGTAAAAAGTGCCCATGTATAAGGAAATGGTTCACATCAAAGCTACTCGAGGGACGCAAGTGTAAAAAAATCCCCCTATGGGGAATGTTGTGAACACATACAAGAAGTGAAAAATCATCCCTCCACAAGGTAATAAGCCTAAATATTTGCAAAAAACTTCAAACTTTTCCCATGGAAGAGCTTTAGTGAATATGTCTATCACATTATCTTATGTAGGCACATATACCAAATCAATATCTTCAACATGAAGGTGCTCTCTAACATAATTATGATGTAAATAAATGTGCTTTGTGGATGCATGAAATACCAGATTTCTTGAAACTTCCAATGCACTCTAACTATCAGTGAAAACATTCATAGATGCATCAATCTCCATGCATAGATTCATCAATAGGCATCTCAACCATATAGACTCCACTCTAGCTGTGAAAACTACCTTGTACCCACCTTCACAACTTGATATGGCCACATTAGGTTGCTTCTTACTCAACAAAGATATGCATGATCCTCCACGAAAAAGGCAATTAGAACTAGTGGACACTCATGTATCATAACAACCAGCCCAATCACTATCTATAAAAACATGGAAGCATGTTTTTATAGATAAAAGAGAACCAAACTCAAAGTGCCTTTGATATATCTCTTCAATAAAAGAGAACCAAACTCAAAGTGGCTTTGATATATCTAAACACACATTTTATTGCTCACTAATTCTTATTGGGGGATGAGTCGACACCCCTATGTAGCTTTGGAAGGTTGTAGGCCCTCCCAAGTTGTTTTTCACAATAACCATCAATCACTACTTTGTCTCTAAATCAAAATGTAAATGTGAAAAAATAATGAAACTTTCAAAACTAAAATGAGAGACTCGTAGCTATCTATAGAACTATAAAACACTTGATTTGGATACTCGGACAAAGAGAACTAACATTTGCAATATAGACTAGTTGTGCTTGTTGTTGTCTTCCTATGTGCAAGGACACAACTTCACTATTTGCAACTTCATGTCAAGCTCACTTAAAAGATAATCACATTATGCCACACTTAGCTGGCTCTATGAGCAACCAAACACAAGTGAATCACTTCAAATGATACTAGGAGAAGGAGTTACAACCGAAAGAAAATCATGCTAGAAACTAGCTCATTGCACATAGAGGGAGTGAGCAATGGCTAACTACGAAGAAGTATAAGCTAACAAAATGACCAATTGCGAAATGGGGCTACATGTAGCAGCTTCCTTACACTCTAAAATAACTTAGGAAGAGAGTAAAGGTCATGGACCTTCACTCATGACTTGGAATCATACATATATAGGTTGTCAAAAAATGCTCCTACAACTTCGAAAGAATCTCTCAATCAACCACTTAACTTCTCTTGGTAAGCTATGATTTATAAAAGTGGTTGAAACTTCTTGGTAGTTGAAATTCTTTGATATAAAGCCTCTAAATGATAGGTCCACTTGTCTTCCACACCTTTGAGACTTTAGCTAAGATTTAAGGCAAATATTCAAAACCCATATACATCAGAATGGAACACCCAAACAAACACTAGAACAAGCACCGAAACTTCAGAAGACTAGAACAAGAGAACATCTCAACACTAGAAAATCCCAAAAAATACAGTCAACCTATTATCATCCACCAAAATATCCGTGAAATATAGTTGATTCACTTGTCATTCATTCCCTTGAGCCTTTAGCTAAGGTTTAGGCTTGATTTTTAACACTCCCCCTCAAGTCTTGAACTTAAATCTACCATACCAATGCTTCTATTGAATTTCAGTAGCTTCATCCTTACAATACTTTTGTAAACATAGCTGAAAATTGATCTTTGGTACTCACATACTCTAGCTTAACCTCCTTTGCAATCACCTTGTCTTTGATGAAGTGGTAGCATATGTCAATGTGCTTAGGCCTAGCATGGAAAACCAGATTTGAAGCTAGGTGTAAACTAATGTTGTCACACATGATGGGAATCCTTTTCACCTACAAGTTCACGTCTTTAAAGAGCTTCTTCAACCACATAAGCTCAATAATAACAAGGTCTAAGGCCCTATATTCAGATTTAATTGAAGATATGGATATTGTTGGTTGCTTCTTGGAGCTCCATGAGATAGTCTTCCTTCCAATCATGACCACATAGGCACTTGTACTCCTCCTATCATCCTTTGATCCTACCCAATCTGCATCACAATATGATTTCACTTGCAAATCTTCATCATAAGCATAAAATAACCCTTCATTTATAGTGATCTTGAGGTATATAAGAAGTCTCTTGGCTGCCATTAAGTGTTGTGCTTTGGGATTTTGCATAAACTATGAGAGAACTCATACTACATGCTTGATGTCTAGCCTAGAAAGAGTTGCATAGTTCAATGATCCTACAATGCATGTGTACAAAGTAACATCTTCAATGTCTTCTCCCTCAGGTGCACTCATGTTTGCATTCACTCCCAAAGGATTTGCAATTGGCTTGTACTTACACATGCCATACGTTTCTAGTACATTAAGAATGCACTTCCTTTGCATGAGGTATGTGTCTTCCTCCTTGTAGATTAATTCTAGACCTAAGAAGTACTTCAATTATCCACGATTTGAGATCTTGAATTATTTTCAAAGCTTCTTCTTGATCTCTCTAATGCTTGCTTCATCATTCCCTATAAGAATAAGATCATTAGCATAAATGCAAATGTAGACAACAATATCACCTTCCTTCTTCATGCACAATGATAAGTCGGCATCACTTTGTTTGTAGCCACATTTGGTTAAGCATTCCATTAGCCTTTGGTTTCAAGCTCTTGGGGCTTGCTTGAGACCATAGAGATCCTTGTTTAACTTGTACACATGATGAGGGTACCTCTAACCTTCAAAGCCTTTGGGATTCTCCATGTAAATTGTCTCCTCTAGGTTATCATTCAAGAAAGCATTCTTCACATCTAGTTGGAGGATTTTCCCACTCTTTGAGGGTGCAATTGCAATGAGATTTCCTATCATAGTTATCCTTGCTATAGGTTTGAAAGTGTCCTCAAGTTCAATGACATAGATTTGTGCAAAACCCTTGGCAATCAGTCTTGGTTTATACTTAGATATGTTGCCATCAAAATTCCTCTTTACCTTGTATCCATTTGTTGCCAATGACCTTCATGTCCTTGTTCTTAGGCACCAATGAACAATTGTGGTTATACTTGATTGCTTTGACTTCTTCTTTAGTTTCTTGTTTCCATTCTTCATGCTTTCTTGGATCCTCAAAACAATTAGGCTCTTCACATGCAAACTATGTGACTCATGTATGCATAATGTTTGCCAATGAAGAAGTCATAAGTTAATCATTGAGCTAGATACCTTTCTCTTAATTGCACTTCTTCTCTATTGAGGGGCTGGAATGAACCTTTTTCTTCTTGATTTTGATGTCTTTAAGCCTGAAGTTTCTATCTTTTCAAATTTGCCTTCATTGCTACTATTCATCTCTACCACTAGATTGTCTCGATCTACGTACTCCTTGTCTTTGCTTCTTGTAGTAATTTTTTCGCTTGAAGTAGGTTTGCTCCTTTGTCTTCTTTTCCATGGACATGTGTGGTTGCCCTTAGATTTTTCCTTGAAGTTGAAGGACCAAAAATCTCCATACTTTCTTGGTCTTCTACATGTCTTCTCTTGGCATCATGTATGTTTTCAACCTGCCATGAATTTTTTCACACCATATCACGGGAACAATTGATCAAAGATAACATCTCTAGAAATCTTGAACTCTTTGGTTTTATGATCATAGCATCTAAAATCCTTTTTCTCACTTGAATACCCAATAAATACACACCGTTCAGCTTTTGCTTCAAGTTTATGCCTTAATTCATAAGGCACATGCACACAACATACACAACCAAAAATCTCGAGATGAGATAGATATAGTTTTTACCATAGCATGCATCATATGGACGTAAAGCATGCACAAGTGAAGTGGAGCACCTATTCATGATGTAGATGGTTTTACTTTCTACATCTGCTCAATAGCAATTGGGCACATTTATCTCATTGAGCATTGATCTTGCCACTTCAAATTTGTGTCTATTCTTCCTCTCTGCAACCCCATTTTTTTGGGGTGTATACCTACATGTATATTGCCTATTGATGCCATTATGAATTTAAAATTCAAAAAATTCCTTGAAGAAGTATTTTGTCCCTCCATCAGATCTAAGAATCTTTATGTACTTGCCCATCTCCTTTTCAACAAGTGTTGTAGCATGTGGTTTATATGCTTTCTTTCCTATCACTTCTATGCATCATGGCTACGAGTATCATTCTTTGATTTATTTGACATATTTGCAAAGTTAACTTGATTCTTCTTGTAGCCTCCTTAGCTGTACTTTGAATGACAACCCCTTGCAAAGTGGGCTAGTTTGCCATAGTTGTACCATTCCATTGTAGTCCCTTCCTTGAGTTCAACCTCCTTTTCCTCTAGCTTTTCATTCCCCCCTTGCTCCATATATTTGAATCTAATTTTCTTGATCATTGCTTGATCTTCCTCTACCTTTTCCTTGTCCATTGTATCCACCTCTCTCTCCTTTGCCTTTACCTACATAAAAGACTTGGGCAAAGGCTGACACATGAACACTGAAATATCATAACCCTCCTCATCACAATGAGGTGTCCATTGTTCTTCATTGACAGCAATGTCCATGGTGGCTAAGATTTTTGGCCAGCCATGAGGCTCAAATTCCTCATCTGGAAAGATCATCGGTGTGTAGGCCAGGTGTCTAACTGGTCTATCTCCTGGCGAAGTTCCTTCTTCTCTAGCCTTTAAACATTTTTCCTCTTCCTCTGCGACCTTGCACATCCACAAATGAGTATCTTCATGCAGCCATGATGGATCAGGTGAACTTTCAGAAGAACAGATTGAATCTTCTTTTGCTTTGTGGATAGGGTTCCACTGTAGGGGTGGTACATCTCTGAAGGTGTAATCCTTCAAATTGACCTTGGTGGTGACCCCTAAGTGTTGTAAGTACAAGGAGTTGGTTCCCCAATCCTGTACTATTTGCAATTGTCGTAGGAAGGGTCTTCCTAGGATCATCTCATAGACATTATTTTTCTCAAAGTCACATATAGCAAATGTATGTTCAAACTCCACACCACAAGTGGTTAGAGTTATCCCTTCTAGCAATCCTAGAGGTCTTTCAAAATGACCGTCAGCCATTTGAAGCTTCATTCTAGTTGGTCTCAATGTGGGCTTGCCCCATTGCTTCCACAAGGAGGTGGTCGCAATAGCAACACCAGCACCTGAATCTATGATTGCTTTCGTTCTGTAACCTTGGTAAGTGATTGGAAGATAAGTATTACCTTCTTCACCCTCACACGTGTCTCCTATTTTATCGAGAGGTATCTTTGGAACTTTTTGCTTAGAGCCTGTTTTTGGCCTATTGGAATCAAGTTTTGGGACCTGATCCTTCACATGATTCCATAGCTCAGGTTTTGCTTTTAGCAGCTCTTCTACCGTGAGATGACACTGAACCTTAGTGATCTTCACAGCATCGGTGTTCCTTGGAACCACTGAGTCTTCATTCCTTACCAATATTGTGGGAGCTCTGATCTGAAGAGATTCAGATTCCCAAGGGCCTAGAAATTGAGGCAGTTCTTCTAAGGTATTAGATTCAAAATCTAATCTTTTGTCTTCTTGTTGTTCTGCTTCATTTCCATAAATAGATGGAATGTCTTGGGGAAATTGATCATGAAGTTCATCAATCTCATGAATAGGAGGGGAATTACCCTTCTCCTTGGCCCATTTCTCTTCTTGTATTTCCCGCAAGAACTCTTGAGAGTACTGTTGAATTGAAGGAGGTATTCCAACATCCGTGGAATTAGGAACATAATCCACCATCGATGGTGAGCTTCTTCTCTCAATAACTGATTGAGCCTGTGGAGGTAAAGAATCTTGTGGTTTGTTTACCAACTGCTCTAATCTTTCTAGTAAGCCTTGGAAATGCAAATCCGATTTGACAGAGTTTGTCTGATTGAACTTTTGACTAGTCTCAAGGATAGCTTGAGCTTGTTCTACCATTTTCATGCACATTTTCATCCGTTCAATCTCTAAATCCGCTCTAGGGTAACTCTTGTCTAGGTTTGCAACTGTTGGCTCTTCTTGAAGTCGAGCCTCGTAGGCCTTGAACATCATATCCAAGCCTTCTGGGGTTGGATCTGCAAGAACAGACCCTGGTTGTGGTCTATTTACAATGGGTGGTGGGATGGGATGAGGTGGAGTGGATGGAGTTTCGGCATGCGAGGGGTTTTGAGATGCAATGTCTTCTAGTTTTGTTTTTGCGTCTTTCAAGCTTTCTTCTAGTTCCAATAACTTTTTATTCCACTTGCGATTGGCCTTCTCTCTAGTATCCTTCCATGTTCTTGTTTTCCTCTTACTAGGCTCTCCTGATTCACTCGACTTCGATTGTTGTGCTGGTTTATCCTGTTTTAAGGCTTGTGCTCTAGTGACAGCTTGTATAGGAGCCACATTACTACTACCTGAACTTGAATCCGCCACTAAGCCTACCACATTAATGGGTGTAATCTTGGGTGCACTAGAGGGGTTTCTTGGACAATCTCTGGGGAGATGGTCTTTGCCACATTCAGCACAAAAAGCTTGTATTGTGATAGCCTGACCTTGACTCGGAGATGGTGGGTGGGGACAATCACGAATGAAATGGTCACCTTGACATTTGAAACAAGATCCTCTAGGCGCTTGTGGTCTCATTTGTCTGAATTGGGGCCTAGGGTTAGGATTTTTGTACATGACATTGGAGTATTTTGGCTCCCAATTTTGCTCCATAGGTGGTGCCTCATATTGATACGAGTAAATCTCACTATGCTCAGGCGACTCAGTGTAATAAGCATGTGGACTACCTTCATGGGAGTAGTCTAAACTATGAGCATGAGAGTCATTATCCGGTATCAATGGGGTTAGTGGGACCAATGCTCTATTTGGATTTTCCTCTCCCACGGCATACTTGACTGGAATCACGTTGGCAGGAGTTGGTGGTTGGTTTCCCAAGACTGGTTGTGGCCTATATTGTGCCTGATATTGCTGTTGTGGTCAATAATATGGCTGTTGGTATTGGTTCTGATATCTACCTTGTTGGTAAGGTTGCTGATAAGTTTGTCTAACAGCCTGCCTATTGTAGGGACAATCTTGAGCCGTGTGGTTCATGTATTTTCTCTCAATAGTGCAATATGGAGCATTCCTTTCTCTAATGTTTTGGTTTTGCATTGGGCATACGTTAACCATGTGGTCCCCTCCACAGGTATAACATCGGTTCAATGAGCTGACTCTTTGTGTTTGTCTATTTTGGACTCCTAGCTTCTTGGCAACTTGTGCAGCTATCTCATCTATTTCCGTGGAGATTTTCGAAGTATGACTAGTAGAACTATCAAAATCCTTATAGAGTTTGGACAATCCTAACTCCTCACCCAAGTTATCTTCTATGTCAATGCACGTCCGCACACACTTTTCTATGGATCTGGGCTCTTTTAAGTACACATATGATCTTAACTTTGTGCTCAGTAAGCCATCTAAGAACAAAGCCACTTGTTTGGCTGGTGTGGGTAATTCTGGAGCAGGGCATCTTTCTAGGTATTGTCTGAACCTTCTACCTGCTAGTCACACTGTTTCTTGGGGTGTCTGCTTGAAACTGTGGATCAAAGATGATGTGTTATGCCTGATACCACTCTTGGAAAATTCTACAATGAATTCATCTACCATCTGACCTATATCGTGATAGTTGTGAATACTCAGTGGTTGAAACCAAGCTAAGGCAGTGCCCTTAAGAGTCAAAACCAAATGCCTCGTACTGGGTGAACAAATCCTCAACCTGTCAGCTCTTAACACTTGTTTGAACTCGGCCACATGATCATAAGGATCTCTTGTCCCGTCAAAATAATTTTTCATTGCCTTGATCACTTGAGTGGGTCTAAGGGTTCTTGTGTGCTCTCGGGGTCTAGCCAATGGAAAATCTTGTTCATCTCTTTGTTGCCTATGTGCTTGATCTCTCTCTCTTTCAGGTCTTTCATTTTCAACTCCTGATCTATTCCTGCCCACAGGGTGTGCAAAACTTACCTCAGGTCTCTCTCTATTTCTTTCTCTCTGGGCTTCATGAGCTTGGGATGATCCTACTCCTTGGAGGCCATGGGAAACATTGGATCTTGGTGGAGGGAAAATCAATTCACTCTTCCACGTATATGCATGTCTATCATGTTCTGTTACCAAGAATATCTTCTCTGATGTGTTATCCAGGTAGACAACTTTGCCTGGTATCTCTGGATCCTTGAACTCGTAGATGATGACTATGCCCAATTGGCTAGGTTGATCTAGCTTGAATCTCCAAAAGGCTTCCTCTGTTTCTCTATTCAAGAATAGTTCTATGCTTTTTTTGTCTTGAGGGATCCAATTTGGAGTGATCACTCTAGTCAAAATTGACTTACCTCTAGGAGTCTGGGGTCCTTGTCCTACATTTCCTTGTTCTAGGTCTCTTATCTCATTCTCATGAATGATATTTCCAAACTCATCCGTCTTATCTGGTAGGTTGGTGACCACATACATGGTTCCTTCCTTATCAATGTATGAACCCTCTTCGAACTTGACCACCGGGTGTTCAAGGTTGATCTGGATTTTTGAGTTGGACCACTGATTGCCTCAAGCCATCCTCATAGATGCGAGCACCTAATCGGTTGGTCCGAACATATTCCAATTGTGTCTTATAGGGACCTTCTGGTGTTTGTAGATTGGCAGTTCCTGAGCCACCTGCAGGTTTCCCCATGCTAAAAGACATTTCTGAGTCACTTGTGTCAGAGTTTAGTACGTAAGGACAACCACTTAGTTGTTGTGCCCAAGACTTAGCTGTATGGTTGACACTAGACTGAGAAGATCTAATGCTTTGTCTATCCTTGCCTAGGTGTCTACCAGATCTCACGTTCATAAGCTTTGGTTAAGAGTCCAAAATTTCCCCTTGGTATGGTTCAAAATCCTTTGGAGTCCCCTTGGTTCCCTATTCCCACCTGAGGGTCAACTTCAAATTATCCTATCTGAAAACCAACGAGCTATAGAGCTCAAAAAATGGAATTTGGATGAAAAAGTTATGTCAAATCAAGCTCCTGGGGGTCAAAACAGAGAAACAGGACCTTTGGGAAAAAATCACGATTTTGTGAAATCAAGAGAATCGCGATTTGGTGAAATCAAAGAAGCGCGATGCTGTGAAATCAAGAGAATCGCGATGCTATGAATCTCAAGAGAATCGCGATGCTGTGAAATCAAGAGAATCGTGATCCTGTGAAACGAAGAGAATCGCGATCCTGTGAAATCAAGAGAATCCCGATGCTGTGAAATCAAGAGAATCGCGATCTTGTGAAACCAACAGAATCGCGATCCTATGAAACCAAGAGAATCACGATCCTGTGAAACCAAGAGAATCGCGATCCTATGAAACCAAGAGAATCGCGATCCTGTGAAACCAAGAGAATCGCGATGCTATGAAATCAGAGAATCGTGATGCTATGAAACCAAGAGAATCGTGATGCTATGAAACCATGCTATGAAATCAAGAGAATCGTAATGCTATGAAATCAGAGAATCGCGATGCTGTGAAATCAGAGAATCGTGTTTTTGAAAATCGCGATTGCCAGCAGAGAATCGTGTTTTTTGAGAATCGCGATTGTCAGCAAAGAATCGTGTTTTTGAGAATCGTGATTTTGTCTCAGAGAATCGTGTTTGATCACACTCGTGTTTTTGGCTGAAAATCGTGATTTGTGAGAATCGTGATTTTGAGCACAACCACAGAATCGCGATTCTGAGAATGAGCTCAGAATCGTGTTTCCTTCAGAGAGCTTTAGGCGGGAAATAGAAAATCGTGATTTTTCAAAAAAAATTGAATTTTTCACAGAATCGCGATTTTCATCACAAAATCGTGTTTTTTGGTAGGAAATTCAAATTTCTGAGTGCCGAGCAATGGCGAGCTCCGTATGTGTAGAAAATCATGAAAAAACACAAGCGCTTTCTCTCTCTTGCACTTCCTAACTCCTCCTCGCACAATAATGCATGAAAGATGGTATGAAAATGGTGAAAATGCACTAAAAAACAAGAAATTTCTATGAAGAAGACGATGGAAGAAGATGGAGATGGTGATGATGATGTAGATGAAGAGGAAAAATCAAAAAATGAGCAATAATGACCAACCCACCAAAGAAGAAGGTAATAGGTAATAAATGGATTTGGAAAGCTAAGTATAAAGCACATGGCACATTAGAAAAGTATAAAGCAAGATTAGTTGCACAGGGTTTTTTACAATTGAAGGTTTTGATGTTCAAGAAACCTTTACACCAACAGCACGCATGACAACTATTCGCATGATACTTGCAATACCTACACAAAAAGCCTGGTCTATTTTTCACATGGATGTCAAATCCGCATTTTTGAATGGTCACCTCAAGGAGGAGGTATATGTATCTCAACCACTATGTTTTGAGGTGCCCAATTCAGAAAATAAAGTTTGCAAGTTGAAGAAAGCTTTGTATGGACTTAATCAAGCACCACGGGATTGGTACCAGTGAATAGATAACTTTTTCAAAAATATGGGTTTTGAAAGAAGTAATTTTGATGCTAACTTGTATGTAATGGAAAGGGATAGCAAGCTAGTTCTTCTCATTGTATATGTAGATGATCCAATTATTACAGGAGATCATCGAGCACTCATCAATCAAACTCGGATTAGCTTGGGAATTGAGTTTGAAATGACTGACTTAGGTCTACTCCTTTTTTTCTGGGAATTGAAGTATGGCATTTTCATCTCACAACAAAAGTATGCCATATAAATTCCTAAGGCATTTGGAATGATGGACTACAAACCAGCTAGCACACCTATGGAGGTAAATCATAAGCTATCTATGAATGATAACATGCCCTATGTAGATGCTAAGAAGTATAGGAAGCTCATTGGAAGTCTTATTTTTTTGTGCAACACTAGACCAGACATTTCCTATGTTGTTGGAGTGTTGAGCAGATTTTCCAACAAACCTAAAGAGAGTCATTGGAGTGCTGGAATGCAAATTCTAAGGTACATTGCAAGAACCTTGGATTTTGGTATTCTTTATACCACATGTGATACACTTCAAGGATATTGTGGTTCAGATTGGGCTGCAGATTGCGGTTCTAGACAATCAATTTTTGGATATTGTTTCTCACTTGGTTCAGGAATATTTTCTTGGGTAAGTAGGAAGCAATCAACTCTTTCACTCTCCTTCACTGAAGCAACGTACAAAGCAGCTTGTTTTGCTTCTTGTGAGGCAGTCTGGCTAAGGAGAATTCTTGTAGATCTAGGCCTTCCATCAAATATGGCACCTGTGCTTAAGTGTGATAATCAAAGCTGTATGGCCATTGCAAAGAACCCAGTATTTCATGCTCACACCAAGCATATAGAAGTACAATACCATTATGTTTGTGAGCTAATTGAAAAATGAAACTGTAGAGCTAGAATATTTCCCAATATAGGCAAATTGTGTCGACATATTCACTAAAGCACTTGGAAGAGAGCAGCTCAATAGGCATCTTCAACAAATGGGCATAGGACCGAGACCTACTTGAGTTATCATTTGGTAAACATTGAGGGGGATGTTAGTATATGATCAATGTCCACCCTTCATGTTTGTATGTACTAATGCACATTTTATAATGCCCCCATTATGAGGAGAAGCCAAGCATGCATTACCCAACAGATGGGAATCCCAACTTTCATGTTGGATCAAGGTTATACTGGACCATGAAAAGTATTGTAAGGAAAGGGCATTACCACGTCCCCAATCGTGGGGTCTGGGGCAATGGGGAGCAACCTTGATTGGGGGGTCCAAGGGGGCTAGTGGCCCCTTTGCTAGGGGGTCCTAGGGGGCTAGCAGGCCCCCTGGTGGTGGTCCCCCTAGCACGATGATAAAGGGAATATTCCCTCTTGAAGTCAAAAATCATTAATATTTGTTAGGTTGGTTTAACCGACCTAAGCCATGTATGGCAACCACATAGGTGGTGGCTACCCACCCATGTATAGCCATTTGTAGAAGGCCACCCATTATCCTATATATACATGAATTCTACACTACTTGAGACATGGAATCGAGCCAACAAAACTCTACCTTGTAACTCCCTATCTAGAGTTCTCTAGATCACCATTTAAGCTCTAACTTGAGAGCACACAGGTGGAGCGTGCCATCATCTTTGTACTTGCTATTAGTAGAAAAGTTGAGATTCTCCTACACCTGTTATCTTCTCTGCTATTGCTCTTGTGTTATATTGCATAACTATTGTCTTACAGATCTTAGGCTTTCCATATGTTCTAAAAGCTGCCCCTCAAGCCTAAGATGCTTGAGTCATCATTCTTTTGCAATAACCCAATGTCCAATCATTGATTTGAACCATCTTAGCTTTACTCCATCCAAAGCTTTAGTCAACATGTCTAAACATTGTTGTTGTGTTGAGATACATGAAAGCTCAACAATGTGTTTGTTCCTTGCATGGTAAATAGGAATTTTTTCAAGATGTAAAGAACTCATATTATCAACAAATATATGGAGAGTTGAAGTGTTGATTCCTAAATCAACGTATAGTGTCTTAATCCACATAGCTTCTTGAGTAGCATTGGCTTATCCTTAATAGTTAGCTTTTGTAGATGAGACAGCAATAATAGGTTGCTTCATTAATGACAAAGAAATAATTTTAGAACTTGAAAATGAAAGATAATATGATGTACATCTCCTATTTATCTTAACTCTACCCAATCTGCATCAGAAAAGATCTTTGTATCTAAATATGAGGTGTAAGGATAGAATAGTCCTTCATTGGTTGTCCCTTTGTGATACTTGAATATCTTTTTGGCTAGATTTATGTGTGGCTTCCTATGTGAGTGCGTAAATTGACTCAAAACACTCACAATATAGCTAATATCTACTCTTATGAGAGTAGCATAGTTGAGACTTCCAACTAGGCTTTGATAATGTGTTACCTATTCAATGCATTCTCCCTCATGAGGAGTCAGTTTGGAATTCACTTCCATAGGTGTACTTAGAGACTTTGTATTTCCATCTTGAATTATTTAAGCATGTCTTTGATGTACTTTCTTCGAGTGAGATACATACCATGCTCTATATATATGACTTCCAATCCAAGAAAGTATGTTAGGTGCCACAAATCACTTATCTTGAACTCTTCCTTAATTTTATGTTTGTTTCTCCTTATGCATTCAACATCGTTACCTATTAAAATGATGTCATCCACATATACACAAAGACATATGACTTCTCCATGTGCTATTTTGCTATTTTGATAAAAAGGAAGGATATGCCTTGATCACCACAAATCCTTTGCCTTGTATGTAATTATTTAGTCCATGATTCCAAATTCTTAGAACTAGCTTTAGTCCTTATAAAGATCTTTTTAATCTGAAAAAATAAGATATTTTGAATCTTCAAAACCAAAAGGTTGAGCCATATATAACTCTTGTGAGATCCATCCATTTAAGTAATCATTCTTGACACGCATCTGGTATATCTTCTAATTCTTGACAATTGAAATATTCATGAGTATTCAGATTGTAGGCATCTTTGCTATAGGAGAGAAGGTCTCCTCATAGTAAATGCCTTGAGTCTAAGCATACCCCTTGGATACTAATCTAGCATTGTACTTATTTATGGTTCCATCAAAGTTCCTTTTTATGTTATAGATCCATCTAGATCTAATGATCTTCATGTTTGAGGTCTTGAGAACTGGTCCCAAGTATTGTTCCCTTTTAATGCTTCAATCTCTTCTTCTAGCATGCTTCCATTTTGGCTTCTTCTTGGATTCCTCATATGATAAGGACTCTTCAGAATTTGTGTCCTCAATTGTATATATAGAATGCTTAGTGACCAAAAACGTATGACATCCATACCTTTCTAGCTTCCTCTTTTCCCTTGTAGACCTTCTGATGGTTTGTTGAGATGATTCTGATACATCTCTTAGTTCTTGGAATTTGTCTTTTGTTGGAAAGATGGATGGACACTCCAAGAAATGAGTAGGTACTGCAAATCCCTACTTAGTACTAGCCCTCTTTGACTTCAGAGTTGTGTTGTAGGCCCTTTTAGATTTCCAATGACACTAACTAAGTGCCTATGTACTTTGGAAATGATGCAAGTAATGTTTGACACAAAATAGACTACTCCCAACTTCAAGAATGAATGAAAACCTTCTATTTTCGTTCACACACCTACTGCTTGTTAAGCTCAGTGCTTGTAGTAGAATAGGAATTAGAAAAATTCCTTTTAGAGATATCAAATTAGCTTAATGAGATAATTATTCCATGTGGAATCACTTAAAATGATGCACTATACACAAAGCAATCAATTTAGCAATCAAATCATTACCCCCAATTTTTTAGGACCTCTGCACAGTTTGACCAGTGACCACCTTGACGCAGTTTTCTCCAAATCTATTGAATAGAATGTCTTCAAAAGTTGTCAGAATGTAGAGGACTTAGATTTGATTCCAAAAAGCTATAGAACATTGAAATTGGTCGTGAAATGACTAAGATGTGAGCATCACAAAATGACTGTTGTAAGTGACAATGACAAAGAGATCAACAAAAATAATGAATGATCTATTGTATTATGAAACAATGTTGTACATAATCATTGGCTTGATAAACAATGCTCAATGATGCTAAGAGATGTAGGCTATGAAGTAAGACACACTCATCTACAATGAGATAAAAAATGACTCGAATATGGAGTGATCTTGTCCCGCAAGTTTTACATTCATCTTATATAGATGATTCATTTGAATTTTGAATTTGAATTCTTCATTGGATTTCTCTTGAAAAGTGATCCTCTAATCTAGGAGATATTCTCTCCAAATTATAAAATCGTAGCTTTTCAATCTAACAAACTCCACGAGTTTAGAGGTAGCTACAAATATTCCTCTAAGTCAAATAGACTTTTACAATTGGTAAAAAAGGTAAAGAATCCATAGCAATGGGTCTCCAAACATTTGCACATAAAGTCTTTGTATCTAGCCAAGTGTGTAAGCTTGGTATTTGCACCAACAGCTCCCCCTCAAGCTAAACATCTTAGCTTGGTCTTCTTATTCACTCCTCTTGAATGTCATGCAATCCACTCATAGACTTAAACCTGCAAAGTTTTGTACCATCTAATGCTTTAGTGAATAAGTTTGCACATTGCATATTAGTTGATACATATGCCAATTGGATTTCCTTGCTCAATAGCTTCTCTCTCACATAATGATAGTGGACCTCTATATGTTTGGTCCTAGCATGATAAATAGGATTTGCTGCAAGATGTAATGAGCTTGTATTATCTCCAAAAATCATTGGAGATGTAGTATGCAAACCCAAATCTGTATATAACAATCTGATCCATATGGCCTCTTGAGGATCATTGTCCAATCCTCTATACTCTGCCTCTGTAGAAGATAAAGCAATAGTAGGGTGCTTCTTGGAAGAACATGATATAGGTTTGTCACCTGCAAAAGATAGGTATCATGAGGTACTCCTTCTATCATCTTTGCAACGTGCCCAATCTGCATCTGAATATATCTTGATGTCCAAATATGATGTATAAGGAAAGTATAATCCTTGCTTTTGAGTGCCCTTAAGGTACTTCAGAATCCTCTTGGTAGCTTCCAAGTGAGGTGCCCTAGGTTTGTGCATAAATTGACTTAAATCACTTACTCCATAAGCAATATCAATCCTTGTCAATGTAGCATAGTTCAAGCTTCCAACTATGCTTGGTAACCTGCAATATTCTCAAGCACATCACCTTCATGAGCACTTAACTTTTGGTTTACCTCCATTGGAGTGCTTGCTACCTTGGCATCCTACAAATGAAACTTCTTTATCATGTCTTGTATATACTTTCTCTGAGTAATGTAAATTCCAGATTTAGTATAGACTAACGCAAGTCCAAGAAGATACTTTAGTGATCCTAGATCACTGATTTTGAACTCCTGCATCATTTGATTTTTTATCTACTTGTTGTCATTAGCATCATTACCTATGAGTATGATATCATCACTATATACACATAGGTATATTACCTCTGAATTTCTTTTCTTAACAAATAGAGAAGTATCTGCTTTATTCATGATGAATCCTTGATCTTGAAGGTATGTAGTCAACCTATGGTTCCATGCCCTAGGTGTCTGCTTCAATCCATAAAGAGCTTTGTTCAATTTACACATATATATTACCTTGCTTGGGTCCTCATAGCCAGGAGCTTGAGACATGTACACCTCCTCTGAAATCCATCCATTTAGAAATGCATTTTTTACATCCAATTGATACATGTTCCAATTCTTTGATGCAGCCACACTTACCAATACCCTGATGGTTGGCATTTTGGCCACAGGTGAGAAGTTTTCTTCATGATCAACTCCTTGGGTTTGTGAAAAACCCTTAGCCACAAGTCTAGCTTTGTACCTCCTTATTGATCCATCAGAATTCCTCTTGATCTATAAGATCCATCTAGAACCAATTACCTACATAGACTCTTTCTTTGGCACTAGCTCGCAAGTATCATTCTCTTTGAGTGCTTCAATTTCCTCATCCATAGCTTCCGCCCATTCTGCCTTGGTCTTTGCCTCTTCATATGATGATGGCTCTTCAAATGACAAGCCTTTTGCAAGACAAAGTGAGTGCTTAGTAACTAAAGAAGTGTCATACCCATATCTGATTGGTTTCTTGCTCTCCCTTTGTGATCTTCTGATTGCTTGGCTGGATGATTCATGTATATCTTCCAACTTCTTCATCTTGACTTTGCCTTTCGATTTCCATGCCTTGAATTCTTCTAGGTTGATGATGTCCTCATCATCTGAATTGATGTCTTCAATCTGGTTTGGTTCCTCCTTGGTGAGGCTTGGAAATTCCTCTTCCAAGTCATAGCTTTACTCTCCTGCATTCACTTTCAAACCAAGAGTCATTCTCATCAAAGACAACATCTCTACTGACCATAAATCCTTTGTTAGAAGGATTTAGAACCTGTATCCTTTTTTGTTCAAGTCATACCCTATGAAGATGCACTTCTCTGCCTTAGGGTCTAGCTTAGCTCTGATTTGAGAAGGGATATGCACATAAGCAACACATCCAAAGATCTTGCAATGATCAAGTGAAGGTCTTCTACCATGCCATGCTTCATATGGGGTCATCCCATCAAGAGATTTGGATGGCAACCTGTTTACAAGATAAGTGGAAGTAGATACACTTTCTGCCCACAAGTAATTAGGTAATTTTTTCTCATTTAACATTGACCTAGTTGTTTCAACAATTAGTCTATTTCTCCTCTCTACCACCCCATTTTGCTCAAGGGTATACCTTGTTGTGATTTCTCTCTTGATTCCTCTATCCTGCAAGAATGCATCAAACTCATTTGAGAAGTACTCACCTCCTCCATTTGACCTTAGTCTCTTTAGACTTCTTCATGTTTGGTTCTCAATAAGTGCAAGATACTTTTTAAAGCAATTGAATACTTCATCTTTGTGCTTCATAAAATATAAGATAGTCCACCTACTGAAGTCATCAATGAAAGATACATAATACCTTGATCCAAAAATTGAAGGATCCTTACTTGGTCCCCATACATCTGTATGGACAAGCTCTAGGTAGTCCTCAACCATGTAACCTTTCCTTGAGAAGGGTAAACTGTGAGATTTTCCAAACTGACAAGCACCACATTTATATATCATCTGTTGCTTGGACACATAAGGTATCATAAGCACACATTGATCTCTACATATTTTCTTTAAAGTTCTTTCACCAATATGACCTAATCTCTTATGCCAAATTTCAAGCTCTGATAGTGTTTGTTTTCTTTGTGACTATAGAGCACAATATTCCTTGTATCCACAAGTTCAAAAGTGAATAATCTACCTTTCTTTTCTCCTTTGGCAATTCTCTTGAATCCTTGTTGGGGATCCTCCACAAATGCTCCATATTTGTTGAACCTGACCTGCAAACCTTTTTCCACAATTTGTCCAACACTCACCAAATTCTTGGTAATTGTAGGTACATATAGAACCTTGCTCAATAGATTCTTATTTCAATCAAAGGTTTTAACATTTCCTACCTTGATCATTGAGTGCTTGGTGTCATCACCTGTTTGTACCTGATGCTTACCCTTTGGTTCCTCAAGGTCAGAGAGAAGAGCTACATTGCCTGCCACATGGTTTGAGCATCCTGAGTCAATGTAGAAGAGATGGTCTTCATTTATACCTGGTTTTGAATTCATATTCATAATCAAAAGAGAATCCTCTTGCTCCTCTGTATAGTTTTTATAGTCTTTCCTTGATTTGTAGCCTGCTTGATAGTTGTTATTGTAATTGTTGTTGTAGTTGTTATTGTACCCTTGATGATGGTTGAATCTTCCTCTTGATTGTGTATATCCACCTCTTTGAAATCCTCTACCTCTCTGATTCTTGAAGTTCCTGTAACACTCATCTATAGTATGATTTGACAATCCACAAATATTACATGGTGAGGAGTTATAAGGTCTCCCCCTACCTTGCTTACCTCCATTTCCCCTTCCTCTTGCGTTTCTACCTCTCCCTGCATACTTGGCTTGGGAGGTAGCTCCTTCATCCTCAATCTTCTTGTTTTTTCCTTTCTCTTTAGATTTACTTTTATCCATGTATAGGGAAAAAAAGTTATTACCTCTTGATGAATCCCCATTCCTGTTGATCTTGGCTTCATGGGTGAAGAGTTGCCCCATGAGAGTGGTAAGGTTTGGAATCTGCATGTCCATGTACAAGTCCATGCCAGTTGTGAAGCTCTCCCATTTTTCATCTGCTTTAATACCATTAATTACTTGTCTTGCAATCTGCTCCTCTTCAATTTCTTCTCTTATGCTTGCCAATTGATCAACTACATCCTTGACTTTGTTCACATACTCTAAGATGCCTTGCTTGGGTTTCTTTCTTTGAGTGGTAAACTCAATCCACAAGTGGTTCTTCCTAGCCCTTGTGTTGGAGGAGAAATAGGAAGACAATATTTCCCAAGTCTCTTGGGATGTCTTACAGTTCCTAATATGTGGAAGAAGAAAATCAAATATTGAGTTAAGTATGACCTTGCTAATGCATCCTTGGCACACCATGAATTGAGTCTTTCATGCTCCTCTCTTGTAGGTTGTCCTTCGCTTCTGAAAATGCGCATCTCCTCATCTCTTGAGATGTATCCATAGAGACTCCTTCCTTGCAAGTATGTCTTCATCCTCAAGGACCATGCTTGGTGGTTGTTCCTGTCCAATTTATCAATGAAAGAAAGAAAACCATCTCCCATTTTACCTTAGCTTTGCTTTGATACCATTGTTGGAAAGATGGATGGACACTCTAAGAAATGAGTAGATACTGCAAATCCTTGATTAGTACCAGTCCTCTTTGACTTTAGAGTTGTGTTGTAGGCCCTCTTAGCTTACCAATGACACTAAATAAGTGCCTATGTACTTTGGAAATGATACAACTAATGTTTGACACAAAATAGACTACTTCCAACTTCAAGAATCAATGAAAACCTTCTATTTTTGTTCACACACCTGCTGCTTGTTAAGCTCAGTGCTTCTAGTATAGTAGGAATTAGAAAAATTCCTTTTGGAGATATCAAATTACCTTAATGAGCTAATTATTCCAAGTGGAATCACTTCAAATGATACATTATACACAGAGCAATCAATTTAGCAATCAAATCATTACCCTCAATTTTTTAGGACCTCTATAGAGTTTGACCAGTGACTACGTTGACATAGTTTTCTCCAAATTTACTAAATATAATGTCTTCAAAATTTGCCAGCGTGTAGAGAGCGTAGAGCTGATTCCAACAAGCTATAGAACATTGAAATTGGTGGAGAAATTGCTGAGATATGAGCAACACAAAATGATTATTGTAAGTGACAATGACAGAGAGATCAGCAGAAATAATGGATGATCTATTGTATTATGAAACAATGTTGTACATAATCATTGGCTTGATAAACAATGCTCAATGATGCTAAGAGATGTTGGCTATGAAGTAAGCCACACTCATCTACAATGAGATAAAATTGACTTGGATATGGAGTGATCTTGTCCCGCGAGTTTTACATTCATCTTATATAGATGATTCATTTGAATTTTGAATTTGAATTCTTCATTGGATTTCTCTTGAAAAGTGATCCTCTAATCTAGGAGATATTCTCTCCAAATAAAGTTGTAGCTTTTCAATCTAACAAACTCCACGAGTTTACAGGTAGCTACAAATATTCCTCTAAGTCAAATAGACTTTTACAATTGGTAAAAAAAGTAAAGAATCCATAGAAATGGTTCTCATGGGTCTCCAAACATTTGAACATAAAGTCTTTATATCTAGCCAAGTGTGTAAGCTTGGTATTTGCACCAATAGCTTTATCTTTGGAGTTACATGACTTGGTGTCCATTCTACACGTCTAATTGGTTATCTTCTGATTCACTCAATTCTTCAAGTGTATGTGGACCTTTGTTTGATAGAATTGGGAAGTCATCTTTCAAGTCATAGGGCAAGTTGAATCTCTTGCAATCATCTTCAAACCAAGATTTATTCTCATCGAATACTATATCATGAATTACAATGAATGCTTTAGTGCTAAGATTGTATAGCCTATAACCTTTTTTATTTAGGTCATTGGCTATGATCACACATTTCTCTACGTTGGGATCAAGTGTCCCTCTGATTTGTGAAGTTACGTGTACATATGAAATGCATCCACATATCTTGTAGTGATCTAAGCTTAGTCATCTTCCATTGCATGCCTCATAAGGTGTCATCCCCTACAAGGATTTTGAGGGCAATCGATTTATGAGATATGTGATAGTGGATACTACCTTCATGTGTAGGTAATTGGGCAACTTCATCTCATTAAAAGTTGACCTAGCTTCTTCCACAATGGTTCTATTCCTCATTTCTACTACACTATTTTACATTTGTGTATACCTGTTTGTATTCTCTCTTTTGATCCCCTTTTGTAAGAAAGAGACAAACTTGTGGGAGATATATTATCCACCTCCATCGAATCTTAGCGTCTTCATTGTTCTACCTATTTGATTTTCTACAAGTGCAAGATATTTCTTGAAGAAGTAAAACACTTCATCTTTATGCTTCATGAAATATAATATAGTCCATCTTGTACAATCATCAATTAAAGACACATAGTACCTTGACCCTGAGATAGATGGCTCCTTGCTTGGTCCCCAAAACAATATGGATGAAATTCAAGTTGTCTCCATGTATGTATCCTTTCATTGTGAAAGGTTGCTTGTGAGACCTGCCATTGGCATGCACTACATTTCTAAATGTTTGTAGTCAACGAGGTTTAATGTGCCAAGGAAGCATGAGGCAAGGAAGCTAGAGAGATCAAAGTCAAAGAAAAGATCAAGGAGGGCAAAGTAGACAAGGAAGTCAACAAAGATTTGGAGAGTAGGCCAAACATTTTTCCAAATAAAATAAATACATGATTGTTATCCTTTTCATTGTAAATTCTATTTTTGGTAGAATATACCATATTTTGTTCAAGATGAGGAGTCTTCAAGCTTTAGGAGTACTAGGAGATCCTATGTATCTATTTTCATAATTTTTAGAGCTCATTTCTGCCTCCAAATCAGTTTAGGAACCTAATTTTTTACTACGCAGGATGCTTGGTCTGTAGAAGGTCAATGCTAGTCAAAAACTATAAAAAGAGCTAGAAGGCTCATTTTTGGAGTTAGCTAGTTGGAGAGGGAAGTAATTCTAGATCATTATAAACTTGTTTTGAGTTGGATAATCAAATATTCCATTGTTCTCCCTCTTTTTCTTGCCTTGTATGTGTGCATGTTTATGTGTGTGTGTGTGTGTGCATGCTAGTGTGCTTTTATCTCACACACATGTGTGTTCACTTGCTCATGGTCATCATACTACCCTCATGTCTCTAGGGATTGACAATTATGAGGTGGATCTCCTCACATTGGTGCTTACCTTTGTGCTAGAGTGACACCAAATTTGGCACCGTTGCCAATGAGTGAGCTTTGAACATGAGTGTATGATGGTAAGACATAGAGATTTGACATTGGAATCATAGGTAAATTTCTTGTTTTTCACTTTTTTACCTTCCTCATCATCATCCCTACCATTCCTACTCACCTCTACCTCCATCCCCATTTAAAATTTGCCTTCTTGGTCATATTCCCTCTTTCATTGCATTCCCCTCATTTCATTCTTGAGAGTGAAAGAGAGTGAGCTTGTGTGTTGTGTGTTTTCAATTTTTTGGAGATTGTTGGTAGGCACCAACATCAGTAGCAACAATAGCAGTGTCAGTGGGTATGAAAACTCTATGCATTCACCCCAAGATGAGGGCCTCCATATATTATGATAGATAGAAAATTGGAGTGTTTGGTAAAAACAAGTTCATCATAGTAGACTAGATCACATGCATATCAAGGAAATATAATTTTTTTTGCAAAATAAACATTTTCTTTTTCCATCACGATAGAAAGTTACCATAATAGAGTGTGTATCGTTTATGCGTGATAGACGACAGACACCTGCCCATCGTGATAGATAGACCCTGATGGATAGCTCTATCCATTGCGATAGATAGACCACGACGGATAGCCCTGTCCATTGCAACAAATAGACTCTGGCCATCATGATAGACAGATAAAAACGAGAATTCTTAGGTTCTTTGGTCAATTTTGAGTTGATTTTTGGAGCTATTTCAAGCATTTTGCACTCCTTGGAAGGGATAAGAAAGTTCTCTATATGTGGCATGCTTGGCGGAGCACAAATCCTTGGCATTAGAGCATCAAAAAAAGTTTCAGGTATGGTGTAGATTGGGCAGGCTCTAAAGATAATAAGAGAAGCACATATTGATATCTCAGCTTTACAAGTACAAACTTGATTTCTTGGTCTTCAAAAAAGCAACAATCTATAGCACTCTCGTCAACAGAGGCTGAGTGTAGAGGGCTTGCAAATGCTACACAAGAAGCACTGTGGATTAGGACTTTATACTATGATTTAGGGCTAAAGTCTTCCACTCCACAAATTTTTTGAGATAATATTAGCTATTTACATCATGTTTCTAACCCAATCTATCATGCCATGACTAAAAACATAGAAGTGCATTATCATTGTGTCAGGGAAAATATCACAAGCAAGGAGATTCAACTTTCACATGTGTTAACACATCAACAATGTACAAATATGATGACAAAGGCATTGGATGGAAGCAAATTAAATAGATTCAAATCAATGATTGGGTTGTAAGGGATCTTAAAGGATTGAAATCTCAAGCTTCTAGGCTTGAGGGGGATCTGTTGCTACAAATAGCAAGCCTAAGAGCTTTGCTAAGCTTCGAGGACCACTCTCATTAATCACGCTACTCAAAAATTTTCACATGAACACATGCTTGATTGAGGTCTCTACATCCTGGTATGGATGGTGTTGATTGTTCCACATGTCTCTACTAATACGTTGAGGGAGTCCATGAATTTTGTATTAGCACCTTCTTTACTCAATATCCGATTGACCAATAATTGGCTAGTGTGGAATGAGAGTCAACCTCTTTCTTGTACACATGTTATCGTGTCATATAACCTTTGGAGCTGTGCAATCTAAGAAAAGACAACTTCCTCTTCTTCATCTTCTCTTTTCTTGTCGTCTTCTTCTTCTTGTTGTTGTTCCTGCTGTTGCTCCTCATGTTGCTTCTCTTCTTGTTGGTGTTGTTGATGGTCACCTGCTTCTTCTTTTGACCCAACATCCACATCCCTGAGAGGCTATTCAAAGACTATGTTGCCTAATCCCTCAAGAACAATCGCTCCAGTAAACTCTAAATCTGATAGTACTAGTGAAACTATTAGTTGAGGATTATTTGTGCTTCTCCTCAGTAACTTAAGTGTGAATGGGCATACTACACATTCTGGTGTTGGAGATATATCGGGCATCAAAGTAACACCTCTTGGTTGGGCACATAGAATTGATCTTCTCATTCTTTTGGATGGAGGTGCAGAGGCTTTTCTTCCTTTGAATTGTTGAATTCTATTCCAAGATAAGACATCCCGAAAAGGGATATCATAAGACAAACATCTATAGATGATATACGTGAGGGCACAACATCCATTCAAGATGGTCTTGTGAGGCCATCTCTTATTAGTTGCGTGAATCTGGTCAATGATCCAATGCGCGAGATTGATGGTCATATTTTGAGTGTCTTCCAAGTATAACTTAAAACAAACTTTCTTATGTGGTTGTGTGAACTTGTCTTGCCCAAGAAAAGCAAAATGCTACATACACATCCTATGATGTACTGCGATATTTGAGATCATAGCTACCATATCTTTAAGTTTGGTAAGATTTCTATTCTTCATGTTATCCAGTACTAACATCTCCTTTTCTATAGGAATATGCATGTGCTGCATATCCAAGGCTTCATGAACTAAGTTAAGGGTGAGTCTCAACTTTTTCAATTCATTCTCATGTGTTAGGGATGGAATGAAAAAGGTACTGACTATCCTCCCATCCTTGTTAGGTTGCAAAGTGTTGATAAGTTAGTAGCAACACATGAATTCTGGTTTAGGTAGCCTTGCACTAAAGTATTTGGCAAAGCTTGCCTTGCACATATAGGTTGAATTTCCTCCGTATTTTGTAGCTTCTCAAATTTTGGTGTAAAAAAAAGATACTCCCCTATACATCATTAAACTGACATTCTACTTCCCAGATATAAGCTGCATCTCCTAGGGGTCCAACCATCTCATTGAACAAATGAGAGTAGGAATTCACTTTTTTTGTGTGGAACATTGGTGGATTGTAAATGGGTATGGTTTGCAGATGTACTAGTTCCTATTGCCTTTCCAAAGGTCTTTCAACAATAGGCAAGGTACCAATATCTATCATTTGGTGACTAGCACCCACATGGGAACTAGTTCCTACTACTTTAGCCATGATGATGGTAGTAATAAATATTCTATGCATCTGCTAGAAGAAGAATGATCACATAGTATTGTATCAAAAAACTTGATGAGGACTTGTTCCTTTTACAATACCAATGTGACATCTTTGAATGTTATTAAGTTAGTGAGTGTTATGTGTGAGGTCAGTGTGGGTGAAAGTTAATATGGTGAGTGGTTGCCTAGATGCATACTTAGAAAAAGCAATGGGCTCTGAATGCATCTACTATTATACAAGGGTGTTACATGGTGTGGCCAGGGGGTTCGTTAAGTGACTTGAATTTCTATACTTCCCTTATGGGATTGCAATTTTGGTAGGTGAATACACATAAGGGTTTTCAAGATGACTCTTCTTGGTCATGGGACTTTCTAGGTACCCCAAGTAATTCTATGTTGAACTTTACATGAGAGTATGTGTTCAACAACTTGTAGTGTAATTTTTTGAGGGATTAGGACTAGAGAGAATTGATTAAATCTTAAGAGCTCATGTGCAGCTAGGTGAGATCATAAGTAGAACTTAGGCACCCAGGTTTTTCTAGGATTATGGTCAGCCTTCATCAACCACTTTGGTACCCCAATGGAGATTACATGCTATGGAAGGAATCTTTGATATACTGCTTGAGGTTCCATTGACTTCTTCTTAGGCATTGATTGTGCTTGTAGGAGAGTAAATGGGCTCTCACCCTTGCGTGCCCAGATTCGCTTCATACCATCAATCACTTTGCCTTGAGATGTCCTTTGACTTCATATTCTTCTGAAGACACTCCTCATGCTTCTTTGCTTGAGGTATACAGACCATTGGTGTTTTTGGAAAAGAAGGGATTCCATCCTCTCTCCTACTCATTTTCCAATAGCTGAACTTTGATTGTCATATGGACTTCTTCAATGGAGATGAAGAGCTCCACCTTGCCCATGCAAGGTTTTTCCACTCCTAATCCTATAAGATAAGCTTCAATAGGATTAATGCACAAATCCCTATCTTGATAATGAGAATATTTGATAGCAATAGTGGCTGCCCTTGAGTCAATCAAAGCCTTGATCATCTTTGCAGTCATGCCCTGTCCTAATTCTATGTTTATAAAAGGATGTCTATCGATTATATGGTTACAAAAAATACTCTTGGTCTAGCACATAGCCATATGATACTATGGGGCTTCATAATTAACATGCCTACATTGATCTATATCTTGTCTTCTCAACTTCATACGTTTGATACGTTCTAAGGCCTCTACGTGTGCCTCTTCATGGATTCATTTCTCTTCTTCCTTGCACTTCTTGGATGTGTTGATTCGACTTAACATCTCTTTTGTCAAGGGCTGGTGATAAATTTTTACTCTACAACCACTAATATAACTTGGTAATATCTCATTATCTAAGGTAGCTAATTGGACAACTCCACTTGTTCATATCTTCTTGATAATCATTGGTCTATAGACACACTTCTCCAACTTCAAGCGTGTTGCATCAATGTATATACCAAGAGTAAGTATCCTGCTTTGAAGCCCTTATCTTTTACATGGGCATTCAAGTATGCCTTTTGTCTTTCTTTGCAGCATATATCCCTGGAGTTTCTCTCATTCTAGTTTCTCCCAATCATTCTAAATCAAAGATCCTTGATGATAGATCATGCCCAGTCCATTGATTCTCTTGTGCCACCTTTAATATGGGTATTAAAAATTCTAATGGTAGAAAAACATTTTGGCCAAATGCCATTTGAAAGGGAATCGCATTGTGTACCATTTTATAGGCAACTTGATATGCCCACATAGCATGATGTAGCTATTTTTCCCAATCACAATGTTTATTATTAGCAAGCTTAGTCAACATGGTGCATAGGATCTTATTTGTAGTCTTAGCTTGTCCCTTTACTTTTGGATGATATAGGACAGACTTCTTGTGAATGACCATGAATTCTTGTAGCATGTATTCAATAAACGCATTCAAGAAGTGGGTACCATGATCATTCACCAACTCTATCGACAATCCATATCTTGTAAATATGTTCTCAAATAAAATTTTTGTTGTTGTTTGTGCATCATTCTTCTTAGTTGTCTTTACTTCTATCCATTTGGTCACATAATCTACCATGATAATGATATACTCAGCATGTGAACTCTTAGCTATGGGATTAATAGGGCCTACAAAGTCTATTCCCCACCTTGAGAATTCGTGTCCCCCCATCATTGGTCTCAATGGAATCTCATCCTTACATAACAGATATTGAGTTCTATGACATATGTCACACCTCTTCACATAGGTATGAGCATCCATATGAAGGGTAGGCCACCAAAGACCTGCAAAATGTATAGCTTTGATCACTCAATCTAGTCCAAAGTGTCCTCCTACCACACCTTGGTGTGGAATTTCTAAGATCTTTAGATATTCACTTCCATGGATACAAATTCTTAGATATCCATCTCATCCACGCCTATATAGATGATCTATGAGGAGCATATAGTCTCCAAATCTTCTTCTGAAGCACATAAAGGTTCCATGATGATCGATTCCTCATCCTCATCGCTAACTTGCTTGAGGTGTTGTCAAGCTTAGCTCGCATTCCTTTATGACTTGGTTGTATGGTGAAAACTGAGATGTCATAGCCATCTTCATTGCAATTGGGTTTCCACTACTGTTCATTGACAACTATATCCATCATGGCTAGGCTTTTTTCCCAACCATGGGGTTCTAATTCTTCATCTAGAAACACCATAAGTGCATAATATGGGTCTTGCTATGATCTAGGGTTCTCATTGGTACCCATGCTTCTAGAGGTTAACCTTTTCTCTTCTTCCATTGCAACTTTACACATCCATAAATGGGAATAATCTTTGAGATTAACTTTAGTTGTCACCCCTAAATGTTGTAAGTACAAGGAATTGGTTCCCCAATCCTGCACTATTTGCAAGTGTCTCATGAAGGTTCTACCTAAAATCATCTCATAGACGTGATTCTTACCTAAATCATATATGGAAAATGTGTGTTCAAACTCCACACCACAAGTAATGAGAGTTATCCCTTCTAGTAACGCTAGAGGTTTCTAAATATATTCCTCTACCATTTGCAACTTCATTCTCGTTGGCCGAAGTGCCTACTTGACCTAGTGCATCCATAAGGAAGTGGTAGCAATAACAACTCTAGCTTTGGAGTTCGAAATATCTTTTGTTTTATAGCCTTGATAAAGTGATAGGGAGATTGGTATTTCCTTCCTCTCCTTCTCTCATGTCTCCTATCTTATGCAAGGGTATCTCTGGCACCGTCTTATATGATCTGACCTGAGAGTGTGGTTTCACTATATCTAGCACTTGATTAGCTATGTGTTTCCATAGTGCAAGCTTAATTTTTAGTTGCTCCTCAAAGTGAAGTGACACTGCACTTTAGTGTTCTTTACTACTTCCATGTTCCTTGGTAGAATCGATTACTCATTCCTTACCATTATTGTGGGATCTCTCATGTGAATAGACTGTGACTCCCATGGGCATGTAAAGTGACGTAATTCCTACAAGGAATTAGATTCAAAGTCTAGTCTCTCACTTAACTGCATGTCCTCTTGCTCTCCATAGATAGATGGAATATCCTAAGCGAATTGATCATGATGATAATCCACTACCTCAATAGGAGGAGGGTTGTCGCCCTCTTTGGCCCATTTCTCCTCTTGAATCTCTCTTAAGAACTCCTGTGAGTAGTGATTCACGGAGGAGGGAAGTCCATCATCCATACAATAAGAAACATAAGCTACCTTAGGAGGCGTGCATTCTTTCATTTTTGCTACTCTAAGCCTTTGGTGTAACCAATGTTCTAGGTTTAGCTACCAACCGCTCTAACCTCTTCAACAATTCTTCGAAATGTAATTGTGACTTTGCTAACTTAGTGTGATTGAAAATATGGCTTGCATCGAACATAGCCTGAGCCAATTCTACCATTTTTGCACAAAGCTTGGTCCTCTCAATCTCTAGTCCAGCTTTGGGATAACAATTATCTAACTCTGCCACATTTGGTTTGGCATGACTTGAACATCATAGCCAAGTCTTTTGGATTGCAATCTGCTAAGATTGATCCTACTCTGGGTGGTGGTGGTGGTCTTGATGGATGTGAGTGTGTTTGGGATGCGATCTCTGTCAGTTTTCTTTTCATTTCATTTAGAATTTCTTCTAGCTCACTCATCTTTATCACCCATTGCCTCTTCATTCTTTCATGGCTATCCTTCCAACCTCTAGCTCTTTTTATAGCTACGCTTTCTAACTTAGTGGTCTCTGAATTCTTCTCTTGATCCATACTTTTGATTGGTTGTAGTGCTTGGACTCTAGTTACTACTTGCATGGGGGTCATAGTGGTCACATTTCCACTAGAGTTTACAACCATGACAATGAAATTGATTGATGTAATATGTTGAGTACTGGCGAGATTCTTAGGACAGTCTGTTAAGAGATGTCCCTTTCTAGAATCAGAACAAAAGCCTTGAATAACCATTGGTTAAGGTTTCCCTCATGGAGGAAGTGGATAATCACGAATAAAATGATCACCTTGACATTTGTAACATGGTCCTCTCGGTGCTTGGGGTCTCATCTACCTTGATGGGGTTCTAAGGTTAGGATTTGCATACATCACCTTGGAGTATTTAGGATCCCAACTTGGTTCCATAGGTGTTTCATAGGGATAGACCTCATTATGATCATGTGAATCCATGTACTAAGCTAGAGGGCCATGCACATGGGTTGAGTCAAATCTCTGAGCATTAGGATCACATTTTGAAGTCAGCAGGGTTGTAGGCACTAGGGATCTATTTAGGGTTATCCTCTACTATAGCATATTTAACTGGAATAACATTGGCAAGGGGTGGAGGTTGTTTCCTTAACATAGGTTCTAGTCTTTTTTGAGCTTGCTAGTGGGGTTGATAAGGTTTTCGAGGCCTAAAATATGGTTGCTCTTTGCTAGTAGTTTTGGCTAACCACTTGTTTGTTGTATGGGCAATCCTGCACATTGTGGTTAGTATACCTTCTCTCTATCATGCAATACTGGCTATTAGGGTTCCCTTGGTTTTGAAACATGATGGGGTAAATATTGGCCATGTGGTCCCCTCTGCAGTTATAAAATTGTTTCATTGAGACCATTCTAGGGGTGTGTTTGCTTGAGACTCCTAATTTTTTAGCTAGTTTTTTTGCTAGTTCATCAATTGACCTTGAAAGTTTTGAAGTGAAACTAGTAAGTCCCAACTCATCTCCCAAGTAATCCTCGATATCGATACACATTTTCACACATTGCTCTATGGTCCTAGGTTCCTTCAAGTACACAGATGATCATAAATTCACACTTAATAATCCATCAAAAAACAATGCCACTTGTTTTGTCAGCAAAGCTAACTCTAGAATTGGGCATCACTCAAGGTATTGTCTAAATCTATGACCTACTAGCTTGACTATTTCTTGAGATGCTTGCTTAAAGTTATGGATCAATAATGAAGTGTTGTGCGTGATACCACTCTTAGAGAACTCCATAATAAATGCTTTTAAAAAATTATTGATGTCCTGAAATTGACCTTGATGCAATGGTTGAAACCATGTCAGAGAGGTATTCTTTAAGGTTAGTGAAGGGCTTTGGTCTGCTAAACAAGAGGAGCAAGGAGGAGATGGAGGGAGAGAGAGCGAGAGAGAGAGAGAGAAGAGAGCAGAGACATGCACACATGCATGGGAGCCTCAAAACCCACATAATGATCTCCTTGAGGCAATGGTTCATAAATGATATATGTATATGAATAAAGTGATAAGTTCACATGACCCTTACAATCTCGCACTTAAGGGTGATCAATGTGACCATAAGTGGAAACACATACAAAGAATGGTGTAGGACTATACAATAATGTACAGGAAGAGTCTGGATCTCAACCCATACTGATCAGCCTACACCAACTGCATCAAAAAAGGTGTATCCATGCACTTCAAAGTGCTCTAGACTCATACAAGCAAGAGTCAATAGACATGTAACTAATGCAAGAACTAGTGAAGTTCTTGCAAAGCTCCCAATCACTCTATTCCTGTGTCAATCATCAAATGATTGACAAGTCCAAGTGAAAATGCTCCAATAGCAACTGCAATGTATGGTCTCGAGCATAACACTCATACATCATACTCTCGAATGTTGACAAAACTTGTGCTATCTTGGCTAACCTAAGCATGTCACCCATGCTTGTATCCAAGGCACCCAAAGCACCATCATCAAGAGCAATATGTCATGATATGTCAATATCAACATCTGGTAGGAGAAAATCCAAGAATGATTGCATAATGGATGACTCCTCAACATCCAAATCAACTATATTGTCAACCAGGATGTGTGTAGTTGTGCACCCTGAGAGCTAATATGCTCTATCACACACTGTGTATTGTAAGAACTGTCCTGCTCTACCACACCAAGTGTATCATCATGCTTCATATGAGCTAACTGCACAACATCAATATCAAGATCCTTCTGATGATCTAACTCTAAGTGAGTATCATGATAATGCTTTACATGAGCATCTACATCATGCTCTAAAGCATCCAAATGATAATCCAAAGTGTGATCCATAAGAGCATCCATATGATCAATAAAATCACCCTCTATATAAGCATCATGAGCATTTAAAATATGCTCTACATGTGCATCCATTTGAGCATCTGAATCTTGCCATACATGTGCATCATGAATTTCAATAGAACTATGTGTAGGTAGAAAAAATGAGACATGAAGAGTCTCACATCACATATAAGGTTGAACTCCCTTTGAGACGAGATTATCTCTCACATGGAGGACCAAAAGTGGATACATGTGCCCAATCCTAGCACCTTTGACAAGTAGACATTGTCCTAACTACAACTAAAAATGATGCTCACCAAGGAATGCATAACATCCGCTCTCCTATAATTGGTTAAATGAAATCAAGCTCATGGGAATGAAGGCATATAATGTACATGTTTGAGTATAAGTGATGATCCACTAGGTATCATAAGGCATACATCTCTTGCACCCTCAATGTCATATGGCATACCATCAGATCAATGTCTCACATGAGTGAATGGACTCGCATACATAGCATCTAGTCTCTGCCATAATGCATTACTCATCTCCTCATACATCAAAGACTCATATATAGAATCCACAAGCTGTAATTGAATAGTGGAGCTAGCGAATGCATCCATCAATATGTGGTCAGGCATGTCACAAGGCCTTTGTGCATCTCTATGCACATACATTTGTGACCCTACACGAACCGATGTATGCCACATGTGAGATTTCCATCTCAAAAAGTTAGTGCCATCAAACTAAGAAGACATGATGCTAGCAATCAAAGAGACTAGCAATGTAACAAGAAACTACAAATAATGCTCTATCAACAATAGGATCACAACTGCATATCCATATGTGTAACTCACATCACAAATATCTCGCTAGAGAAGAAACCATGTGAACCACTTGTCACATAACCATGCATCTAGCATGCACATAAAACCATGAGCATAAGCTTTCTCACCAATTCTCCAAATTGACCATGTAAAGTATCCCATGAGCATAAGCTTGCTCAGCAAGTCTCCAAACTGACCATGAAAGAATTTTGGAAAATATTCGACAAAGTATCCCATGTAAACTAAGCAATAAAAATAAGATAACCAATAGTAAAAGAACAATGAGTAGCATGTCACCACCTATCATGGATCCAATCAAAGATAATGGCAAATGCAGAGGCTAAAATTTGATAGAAATACACGCAAATACATGCCAATACAATGGTGATACACCTCACACTCAAGAATGAATCCTGCAACATGGTCCAACCTATCATGAATAATAACTACCACTGAAGTCATCAGTTCAACACCTTCTTTTAGTTTTTGTGCCTTGATCTCCCACATAGAACTATTTTCCTCCATCACCAACCCATTATACACTACCTCCTTAGCCCCACTTGTACTCACCATAGGTCACCCATTAAAGCACCTAGTCCAAGGAAACCCACCTCCAATTGAAGGCATTCTAGGCATCCGAGCGTTCTAAGCAATGCATATCCCTCATACCACCACTTCGTATTCTTCTATATTTTCCTCCATATCCCAACCTCAATCACCTACAACTACCCTACCTCCACCAGGGGCTGCCTTCACAGAAGCCATGCTTCAAGCCCTAACACCATATTTTTCATGGGTTCTGTAGAATTAAATTTTTTGTGGTCTAAATCGAAGTTGGGTGCCAAGGAGCCCAAGTGATGGAATTGGGTGCCAAGGAGCCCAAGTGCTGCAGTTGGGTGCCAAGGAGCCCAAGTGCTAAAGTTGGGTGCCAAAGAGCCCAAGTGCAGAAGTTGGGTGCCAATAAGCCCAAGTGCTAGAGTTGGGTGCCAAGGAGTCCAAGTGCAGGAGTTGGGTGCCAAGGAGCCCAAGTGCTGGAGTTGGGTGCCTAGGAGCACACTTGTTGGAAAGGGGTGCCAAGATGCCCAAAATTCACCAAGAGACAAGCCCTGGCAAGGCGACGGTGACAGAATTGACAAGCAAGCAAGTGGACCTAGACCACTCAACACTACAAGACAAACTTTGTTATTGATAGTTCTCACAACTAAACTGCCTAGTGCATTAACTACCCATCACTCATGTAATAGACGTCTCCTCTTGTAACCTATCCCTTACTTATAAAAGGAAGGAGCCTCAAGAGAGGGAGATATGCTATGTACTGCAGATGAGATAGGAGATACCTATAGCTAAAGATCTAGATATGCGAGGAGAGATTGTAGGCCCAAATCTAGTGGTGGCTGAGAGGTCTACCTTGCTCATTTTAGACCAGCAAACCTACTAGTGAGTGCTAGTGTGAGGATACTTGGAGGTTGACAAGATAGACTGTATTGGGTTGTCACTACCTTATGCCTATATGATGAGTTGTATGGATAATTGATGGATTGCTCTATCTTGTGCTATATCTTTTTGTTGTGCTATATTTTGGTGTTCTGCCTTGTCACTTGTTATGTCTACTAATTTTTGTGTTTGCCTTCAGTCTTTCTATTTTTCTCCAACTGCAGTAGAGTGAAGTAATGACAAGTGCCTAGTGATTAGTTGTGAAGCGCATATTATTTTAGTATGCTCCATGACTAGTGCATTTTGCATTCCCTATACTCACACACACTACTTCACCACCTATAAGTGAAAATTTGGCACACCTAGTGGGGTAGGGCTTCTGGAGATTTTCTTGAGAACTCACTTAGATGGAGTACTAGTATAGTTGCTATTTTTTTGACAACTTTGATATTTAGGCTAGTCTTGTCCTATCTTGCATTCAACATTTTGAAGCTCGGGCATTTAGCTTTTAAGAGTCATTTGGTGCTTAGACCAACTCCCTATAGTCTAGGTGATGCCTTCATCCATCTCCTCCATATCTCCCCATCACCACTTTGGGTGACTCCTCCATCCACCACTCCCAGCTGGGCACATCCTCCATCACTACCTGGGTGTCTCCTCCACCACTACCTGGGTGACTTGGGTGGTGAGTCCTCCATATGCTTACCCCAAGATTTAGGCAACTTCCCCATTCACTTTCCATCCTCCTCTCGACGACTCCTCCATCCACTTTCCATCTTCCTCTTGTGACTCTTCCATCCACCTTCACATCCTCCTCCCGAGAACTTACCCCAAGATTTAGGTGACTCCTCCATTCACTTTCCATCATCCTCTAGTGACTCCTCCATCCACCTTCCCATCCCCCATAGTTGGGCAACTACTCCATCACCCTTCTCTATTGAGCTTGACTAACCTGGGACTGTGGCCTTCTCCTCGCTAGGAAAAATTCCCAAGATGGTCGATGACATACACTAGAGCTAACAAGGAAAACCAATTGAGCCCTAATATAAAGACAGCGATTAAGAGCTATCATAGAAGAAGGCTAGAACCCTATCTAACACTAGTAAGAAGTTTGTCCACCTCAATTCTAGTCTCCATAATAGAAGGATTAGAAGACAAGGATAAGACTCAAAAGTCTTTACCCCAAGTTACTTTTCTTAACACCATTATGGCCGAGGAACTTTACGCTCTATTGTCAAGGATAAATATTAGATTTTCTTCATTTCATGGTGGAGCTAATGAGGATCCTGAAGACCACATATGAAGCTTTCTTTTGACTTGTAAAACCAAGGGTCTACAATAATGACAAGATGCGTTCCTTGCTCTCTTACTATCAACACTTGAAGGATTGGCCGACAAATGGTTTAGCCAGTATGCAAATAATTATTTCCAAACATGGGAAGCATTAAAGACCAAATTCAGTGAAACATTTTGACTAGTTAACTCCACAGAAAGGACATTACATGAGCTTGAAAATCTAATCTTGCATGTAGGAGAGTCATTTTGAGAGCTAATGATGCGAGCAAGGTCACTAGTGGCAAGATTACCAAATGCACTAAGAAACTTCCTCATCAAGAAATGGATGGAGAAAGCTTTGCAAGGGTCCACACAATAGAAACTTAGAGAGCTTTTTGTTGGTGCAATTAAACCCAAGCCTACATACTTGGTTAACTATCTTATGCTTAACTTATTGGCATAACCTATGAAATGATTCACATGATCAACCTCCTGTAAAAGTACTTCACATTTATCTTTGTAAAAGTGGATTACACCCATGAGGAGTTAGGAAGCTCTAAATCACGTATCACTTGGTTGTTGAGCAATGTGAGGTTCTATCCTATAAGTTAGCATTCACCTTTTAGGTAGAATTTTGAATTTGAATTCAAACTTTGGCTCCAAGTTCAACTATAAGAAGAGGATCTAAAAGACCCACGTGTATCTCGACCTTTAGAGATCATCTTGAAGTACATTCATTGTGAAGTGAGAGCTCATCTCATAGCTCATTCACCTCTCACACATTGAGCAATGTATGATTTCCAATGACATTGTATTTGTACATGTTTTAATACATATATGATCATTACATTCTCATCTCGTCTCTCTATCATTACTCCATCAGAACAATCATCTTCTATGAGCTTGTTCTCACTATGTAGTTAATAATTTTCAATGATTTAAAGCATGATAGAATCCACATATTGTCTATTACCATCCTACAAAGTTTCATTAGCATTGCTTCTCAAGATCCTTAGATATTAGCATAACATTGCTCACTAGTCTAATAATTGTAGCAGCCTGTGAATGTCGGGATAGAGCTCTGACTTGCTAAACTTCTTTCTCTACATATAGTCCATCATTTTTTATGAAATCGCTCATGATTACTAGCTTACCAAGTTAATTAGAGTTCCCCAAAAGGAATTACACCAATTGTTGCTCTGCTTAGAGAATTGTTCAAAACACTAAACAAGTGTGTGAACTAAAATAGCAAGTTTTTTATCTTGGATTATTCTCCAATCTATCTATCTTGATCCATCTATTAGCGGATCATCTTCCAAGCTACATATATGATTATTTGTGTCCATTAACCCTACACTCTCCATCCATCATTCTTAACAGGTGTGAAGTAGGATCTACCTACACCACTTCATCTCTTGTGACTATCCACCATCTCCTCCAATAGTGGTATCAGAGCAACAACAGGCAAGATGGGAGATGGATTTCCATCCTTCATTGACAAATTGGACAGGAACAACTACTCAGCATGGTCACTTAGGATGTAATCCTAACTTCAAGGGATGAGTCTATATGGACACATCTCAAGGGATGAAGAGATGCCAATCTTCAGGAGCAAGCAATAGCCTACAAGGGAAGAGCAAGAAAGGTTGACCACATGGTGTGCAAAGGATGCTCTTGCCAGGTCATATTCACTAAACTCAATCTCTGACTTCTTGTTACCACATGTTAGGAATTCCAAGACCTCCCAAGAGACTTGGGAGTGATCTCATCATATTCCTCCTCAAACACAAGAGCTAGGAAGAATCAGTTGTGGATGGAATTTACAACCCTAAAGAAACAACCAAAGCAAGGAGTGGCTAATTATGTAACAAAGATGAAAGATGTGGCTGACCAACTTGCAAGCATTGGAGAGGAGATAGAAGAAGAACAAATTGTGAGGCAGATCATTAATGGAATCAAGGTTGATGACAAGTGGGAGTCCTTCACCACAACAATGGACCTCTACATGGATATGCAATACTTGATCTCAACACCTTGATGGGGCAACTCTTCACCCACTAGACAAAGCTCAACAGAAATGGTGACAACTCAAGAGGTAACCAATCTTTTGCCATTTATATAGATAAGAATAAAGCTAATGATAAAGGTAAAAGCAAGAAGAGTGAAGAAGAGGCTAGTACCTCTCAAGCTAATTATGCAGGAAGAGGAAGAGGTGCTAGAGGAAGGGGTAGAGGAGGAAAGCAAGGCAGGGGGAGACCCTACAACAACTCACCATGCAACATATGTGGTCTTAACAACCACACTACAGAAGAATGCTTCAACAAACAAGGAACCAAAGGGGAAGAGGCTTCCATAGAGGGAGCTATGAACAATCAAGAGGTAGATACAACAATGGTGGAGGCAACTACAACCATAACTACAATCAAGGCGACAACAACAACAAAAATTATCAAGGAGGCTTTAGAGGAAGAAGGGACTACAACAACTATACTGAAGATGAAGAAGACTCTCTACTCATCGTGAGCATGACATCCAAGCAAGGTAAAGATGATGAGCATCTTTTCTCCATTGATTCAGGTTGTTCCAATCATGTGGCTTGAAATGTAGCTCTACTATCTGATCTTGAAGAACCTAAGGGGAAGCATGAAGTACAAACAAGTGATGACACTAAACACTCAGTCACGCAAATTGGAAATGTCAAAACATCTGATGGTAGTATGAACCTTTTGAGCAAATTTTTGTATGTGCCAATTATAACAAAAAACCTAACTAGTGTTGGGCAAATTGTTGAGAAAGGTTTACAAATCAGATTCACTAAGCATGAAGCATATGTGTAAGATCCCCAACAAGAATTCAAAAGGATTTCCAAAGGTGAGAAGTCAGATAGATTATTCACATTTGAAATTGAAGACACAAGGAACATAGCACTATTTAGTTATAGAGATTACACCTTATCTGAATTAGAAATATGGCACAAAAGGCTAGGAAGAAAGAACTCTGAAGCAATTATGCAAGGATTAAAGTGTGCTTGGCATTCCCAATGTGACCAAGCAACATATGATATATAAATGTGGAGCATGCCAATTTGGCAAAGCTAACATGCAACCATTCAACAAGATAGGATACATCCATGAAGATTATTTGGAGCTTGTACACACTGATGTGCGGGGCCCTAGCAAAGATCCATCCATCTCAGGTTAAGGTACTATGTTTCATTTATTAATGATTACAGTAGATGGACAATCCTTTATTTCATGAAGCATAAGGATGAGGTATTTACATTTTTTAAGAAGTACTTGGCACTAGTTGAAAACCAAACAGGAAGGAGCTTGAAAAGGATCAGATCTGACGAAGGTGGTGAGCATTTTTCACACGAGCTTGATTCATTTCTACAGGACAGAGGCATAAAGAGGGAAGCAACAACCAGATACACTCCTGAATTGAATGGAGTGGCAGAGAGAAGGGACAGGTTAATTGTTCAAACTTCTAGGTCTATGTTAAATGAGAAGAAGTTACCTAATTATTTATGGGTAAAGGCTATTTCCACAGCTAGCTACTTGGTCAATAGGCTTCCATCCAAATCATTGGATGGTATGATACCCTATGAAGCATGGAATGGCAAGAGACACTCATTGGACCATTGAAAAATATTTTGGTGCATTTCTTATGCACATATCCCCTCACAAATAAGAGGAAAGCTTGACCTTGAGGCTGAGAAATGTATATTTATTGGGTATGATCAGAATCAAAAGCGATATAGGCTTTAAAATGGCTATCTCTGGCCTTTGTGATGAGAATGAGACTATTTCCTTTGATTGAAGCACAAAATTCAAAAAATTGAATGACCACTACTTAATCACAGTATGATTCAATTATGAAGGCCAAGATAAAACATAAGTTAGATGGAACTTCTGATAGGTATAAGGTGATGCTTCATATCAAAGGTAATGCTCAAGAGAAGGGCATTGATTTTGATGATACCTTTGCCCCCACATGCTAGAGGACAACCATTCATAACATCAATGCAGTTGTAGCTCATCATGGTTGAAATGTACATTACTTGGAAATTGAAACTACAATTTTGAATGGTGATTTACATGAATAAGTGTATATATTTAAGCCTTGTGGTTTTGTAGAGAAAGGGACTCGAAACAAAGTATGCCCATTGAAGAAGGCATTGTATGGAATGAGGCATGCACCATGTGCTTAGTATAAAAGATACATGCTTACTTGATAGCACATGGGTTTTATAACACTCCAAATGAGAGCACCTTATATGTTAAGCATGCAAGTTATTTTCTGTTGATCATTGTTGTATATGTTGAAGATATGTTGATCACTTGTCCTAATGAAAAGCATATTTTTGAATTTAAGGATGATTTTCATGCATCTTTTGAGTTGTAATGTTTGGGGAATTTGCATCATTATTTGGGCATTCTATTTGTGCAAGTTGATGAGGAAATAATGTGTGTCAAATAAAATAGATTAAGACATTATTGCGGCATTTTGGCATTGAATATTGCAAACCCATTGCCACTCCCATGGAGATAGGTTTATGGTTGAATCTCAATGATGTTGGAGATGCATTTTATGTTGATCTCTATTACCAAGATATTGGATGTTTGATTTACTTATGCATAACCAAGTTTGATATTGAATTTGCTATTTCACATATGATGAACTTAATGCATATCCTAGGCATCAAGCATTGGTAGGTGGTTAAGTGCATCTTTCACTACTGGAGTGGTAGATGGCTACTTGGATTGTTTTGTCCTAAGGGGAGGATCATTAATATGAGAATTACATGCTTTTTTTTGACTCATATTAGGTTGGCTACTATGGGACTTGTGTTTCCATCCATGGTTCTTTTCTTTGTGCTCACGAGTTCATGCATATCTTGGTCGAGAAAGAAGCGACCTACTATGGCCACTTCTAGTTGTGAGGTTGAATATATGGGAGCTTTCATAGCTAGTGTTAAGTGTGTGTGTGTGTGGGGCTTAGATGCCTTTTGGTTGATTTGGTTGTTGGTCAATGTTTTTCCACCACCGCCTTTGCTAATAGTCAAAGCACAATGGTAGTTGCAAAGAACCCTCTATTACATGCTTGCACAAACTACATTGCAATGGACTATCATTATGTCAGAGAGAGAATCTACTAGAGAGATCATTTGGCTTATGTGCACACACAAGATAATGTTGCAGAACTTTTCACAAAGGCTTTGCCTAGGGATAAGCTTGAATCTTTTGGGCTTAATTCATTTTGTGGATTAATATCATTCCACATATCTTGGCACTTCCTATGCATGAGTGCAAACTCGTTGTTCATTGCATAGATCATAGGGGGATTTGTTGGTATATTTTAGTAGTGATTGTGTGAACATGCTTGGGACTATTAGGGCATTTTTTCTTTCTTTAGGAATTTTTTTCCCTCAGCTTGTATATACACTTATAACCCTAGACAGCTACTTTATCTTGTCTATTACATTTCATTTGGTAATGCACACTATGTGTTGTGCTCCAAGCTTCTTCTTCTTCCTTTTGCTATTTGTAATCTTCCATAATCCTCAAACTCCAACACCTTTGTCAACAAAATTTTTGGGGGATTCTTTAGTTGAAAGGGGCTCATGTATGTTGGAAAAAATGTTCAACAATAGTCCAACAGCTATATGAAGTGTTTTTTGTGTGCTTTCTTGAAGAACCCATTGTGGGTGGTGGGACAAAGGAAAGCACTCTCAAAGTACCCACTAGGGATCAATTCCCAATGGGTGCACAGTGGGAAAGATTACTTTTTGGACATGAGTTTTTGGGGAACTCAAAGCAAAATTGGCACCGTTATTTTGCATTTTTGCAAATTGCAAACTTTAGCACAAGATTTCGATGGCAATCATGTGATTTTGCTTTGTGCTTTTCATGGATAGAACAAGCTATATAAGAACATGGTCCTGGTCTTATTAATTATCACTCAAGGTGATCAGGGATATCTTCTCAAGGAGCTCTCTCAAGTGCTCAATGCAAGGAGTAGATCTTGGAGGCCCTCTTTGAGGAAGAGTTTCTACACTCTTAGAGGAGGTGTGCTCTACATCTAGAGACATCTGGAGGAGTTCGTGTCAGCAACATACTGTGAGTAACAAGTCTACATCTATCCCCACTTGTTCATTCACTATTTTCTGATTTACATAGTCAAAATTTGGGTTTGCTGTAAAACAGTTCTAGATCATTCATATTCTCCATATTCTCATACACACACTCTTCATAACTCTTAGGCACACAATATCTTGTATCTAGTTCCTATTTTTGCCTTGATTGAGATATTGTTAGTTTGTATCATATTCACACATTGTAACTGACATTGGAATATAGATGGTGTAGATGAGCCTCATAGCTTATTGTTACACTTGAAATCTTGCCTATTATCTCTCTATCTCTCACTCATCTTCTTTTTTAGTAATAAGGTGTGTATGTTAAGGTTCATGTGTTGGAAGATCTTGTAACACCTATGATTTATTGTTATTGTGGCCCACCCCACTTCCAAAATTTGGTGTCAACACATAGTTGACATACACCACTAACAAGATGAGTGAATGTAGACTTGAGAATGAAGAAAAGCTCGAGGGAATGTCTAATTATCCAATGTGGATTCTTATGATGATGAATCTATTAGTATCAAAGGACTTATGGAATGTTTTCAATGGCACTTATCTAAGGCAAATACAAGTCCATGAAGAGGCTACTTCATCTTCAAGAAGAACCCATGTTCCTATTTCTGCTCAACAAGAGGTTAGTGAAGAAGATGGAACTACTTCATCATCAGGAGTCAGTACTACTATTATCAGATTACTTCCTACAAAAGAGCAATCTAGATGGCATTCAAGAGATGCACTAGCACTTTCATATATTGCTATGGGAGTCAAGAAGCATATTATACCCCAAATCAGGTCATGCAAATCCTCTCAATAGGCTTGGTTGGAGTTGGAGAATCTATATCAAAGTAGAAACCATGTTAGGAAAGCTCATCTAAGGAGACAACTAGCCAACACAAGGATGAAAGTTGGTGAATTAGTTCATACATGTATTTTGAAACTCAAAGACTTACAAGATCAATTACTCAATGTGAGAGTAAATATTTTAGACGAAGAGATGGTAAACACACTTCTTAACTCACTTCCATCTACATATCGTGCTTTTGTTACTTCTTTATCTCTCTCTACAAGAGATAGAGAAGTTTCATTTGAGGAGCTATAATTCCTATTACTTCAAGATAAAGATCAACAAAAGGGTATGGAAGAGAATGATGAAGCCATGATATCATTGTCGAAGGGAAAGAAGAACAAGGAGATAGAGAAGGAGAAGAAGAGTTAGTAATCCAAGAAGGAAAGTAAGTCTTCTAATCCTAAGTCTTCTATTCCTACCCCTAATGCTTCCTCTACATCCAAAGAATCGTCTTTGACTACATCTGATTCAAAGAAAGGAGTATGCCATTACTGTAAGAAACCATGTCATTTCATACTAGAATGCAAAACAAGGATTTTTAATGAGAAGAAGAAAGCATCAGGTAATAATGTTGAAGATGATGCATGTGTTACTATTGAAGAAATAGTGTTTGATTAGGTAACATGAAATGCAATCCTAGATAATCCTTGGATTTTTTATTCTAGAGCTACTAAGCATATGATAGATTGTAGAAAGGTATTTTCTTCCCTTTCTAACTCTTCACATAGAAGAGTGACCATTGCAGATGATCATGATTTAGATGTTGTTGGTGTTGGAGAAGTGAACCTAAAGTCCAAAGTAGGTGGAAATTTTATAATTTCTAATGTTCTTTATATTCCAGACATGAAGAAGAATTTTCTCTCTATATCTACTTTCTTGCCAGATGGTTATAAAATTATTATTAAGAAAGATTCATGTCAAATCCTCTCGGCTAATGAAGAGCATTGTCTACTTCAAGGTGAAAACAAAAGTGGCATGTTTTTATTATCCGAAATTAGTCATGCTTGTTGGTGTAAATCACAAGCCTACACATTTGGCTTGTATTTCATACACATAAGAAGTTCCATGGAAACCATTGCTAGTGGAGAATTACTTCTTTACCTTTTGTAAAAGTCCTTTTTTGACTTGAGAATCTTTGTAATCACCTACCAAGAAAAACTTGTGGAATAGTTAGAAGTTGATTGAGAGAATATCTCCTAGGATGAAGGTTCACTTTTAGAGAGAGCCAAAATTTGAGTTCAAATTCAAATTTGATTGAAACTCTTATATATACTCTCTTGAAAAAGTCGCGAAAAAAAAAGATTCATATCCCAAGCTCTTCATTGCCATTATCTATGAGTGTAAGGCTTACATTGTAGCCTACACCTTTCTTCATCATAATGCTATGATTACTGATCCTATGACATTGTACAACATTGTTCATTAATACATTTTACTTACATTGTTCATCTATGACATCTCTGTTATAGTCACCTTCTACTATCAACTTGTACTGAGCATATCTCACTCATTTCTCCACCAAATTCAAGGATCTATAGCTTGTTGGAACCCGCTCCAACGTATCTACATGATGACAAAGTTTTGAAGCAAATCTATTCAGCAGATTAAGAGAAATCGACGTCGAAGCACTCACTGGTCAATACTTGTAGAAGTCCTAAAAAATCAGGGGTAAAGATTATTTTGCTAAATTGATTTCTCTATGCATAGTTGATCATTTCAAGAGATTCCACTTGGAATCAGTAGCTTACTAAGCTAGTTAGATATCCCTAAAGGAACTTTTCCAATTCCTACTATACTAGTTGTACTGAGCATTACAAGCAGTAGGTGTATGACTCGAAATAGAAAGTTTTCTTAGAGTCTTCTATTTTGAACTAATCTATTTTGATCAAATCTTTTCATACATCATTTCCAAAGTACATAGTCACTTTTATGGTGTCATTAGAAAGCTAAGAGGGTCCACTTATCAACTCTAAAGTATCAAAGGGCTGGTACTAAGCAGGATTTGGTAGTACCTACTCATCATCTTGAAGTGTCCATCCATCTTTCCCAACAGTGGTATCAGAGCAAAGTTAAGGTAAAATGGGAGGTTTTCCTTCTTTCATTGATAAATTGGATAGGAACAACTATCAAGCATGGTCTCTAAGGAAGATAAAGCTACCTTATGACTTGGAAGAGGAGTTTCCAAGCTTCACTAAGGAGGAGTCTACTTAGAATGAAGACACCAATTCAGATGATGAAGACATCATTAACCTTGAAGAATTCAAGGCATGGAAGTCCAAAGGTAAACTCAAGATGAAGAAATTAGAGGATATACCTGAATCCTCTAATCAAGCAATCAGAAGATCACAAAGGGAGAGCAAGAAACCAATCAGATATGGGTATGACACTTCTCTTGTTACTAAGCACTCTGTTTATCTTGCCAAAGATTTATCAATTGAAGAACCATCATCATATGAAGAAGCTAAAACCAAGGCAGAATGGAAGGACGCTATGGATGAGGAGATTGAAGCACTCAAGGAGAATGACATTTGGGAACTAGTACCAAAGAAGGAGTCTATGAAGGTAATTGGTTCTAGATGGAACTATAAAATAAAGAGAAATTCTGATGGGTTAATAAGCACGTATAAAGCCAGACTTGTGGCTAAGGGTTTTGCACAAACCCAAGGCATTGACTATGAGGAAACCTTCTCACCTGTGGCCAAAATGCCAACCATCAGGGTATTGGTAAGTGTGGCTGCATCAAAGAATTAGAACATGTATCACTTGGATGTAAAAAATGCATTTCTGAATGGCTGGATTTCAGAGGAGGTGTACATGTCACAACCTCCTGGCTATGAGGATCCTAACAAGGTAACATATGTATGAAAATTGAATAAATCTCTTTACGGATTAAAGCAGGCACCTAGGGCATGGAACCATAGGTTGACCACATAATTCAGGACCAAGGTTTTGTCATGAGTAAAGAAGATACTTCTCCATTCATTAAGAGAAGTAATTTAGAGGTAATATACCTATGTGTGTATGTCGATGATATCATACTTACAGGTAATGATGTTAATGGCACCAAACAGATCAAGAATCAGATGATGAAGGAGTTCAAAATTAGTGGCCTTGGATCACTAAAATATTTTCTTGGACTTGAGTTAGTCTATACTAACTCTGGCATTTACATTACTCAGAGGAAGTATATACAAGATATGTTGAAGAAGTTTCATTTGCAGGATGCCAAAGTTGCAAGTATTCCAATGGAGGTAAACCTGAAATTAAGTGCTCATGAAGGTGATGTACTTGATGACATTACAGGTTACCAAAGCATAGTGGGAAGCTTAAATTATGCTACTTTGACAAGGATAGACATTGCTTATGGAGTAAGTGTGCTAAGTCATTTTATGCACAAGCCTAGGGCACCCCACTTGGACACTGCCAAAAGGATCTTGAAGTACCTTAAGCGTACTCAACATCATGGTTTGTATTTCCCTTAAATATCATTAAAATTTATTCAGATGCAGATTGGGCAAGATGCAAAGATGATAGGAGGAGTACCTTAGGGTACCTTTCATTTGCAGGTGATAAGCCAATATCATGGTCTTCAAAGAAGAAACCTATTGTTGCTTTACCTTCTACAGAGGCAGAGTATAGAGGATTGGCCAATGCTACTCAAGCGGCCATATGGATCAGATTGTTGTATACAGAATTGGGCTTGCATACTACATCTCCAATGATCTTTGGAGATAATACAAGTTCACTACACCTTGTAGCTAATCCTATTTATCATGCTAGGACCAAGCATATAGAGGTCCATTATCATTATGTGAGAGAAAAGTTATTGAGAAAGGATATTCAGTTGTCATATGTACCAACAAATATGCAATGTGTAGATTTGCTAACTAAAGCATTAGATGGTACAAAATTTTTCCGGTTCAAATCAATGATTGGATTGCAGGATGTTCATGAAGACTAGAAGTGAAGACCAAGCCAAAATGTTTGGCTTGAGGGGGAGTTGTTGGTGTAAATCACAAGCCTACACATTTGGCTTGTATTTCATACACATAAGAAGCTCCATGGAAACCATTGCTAGTGGAGAATTACTTCTTTACCTTTTGTAAAAGTCACTTTTTGACTTGAGAATCTTTGTAATCACCTACCAAGAAAAACTCATGGAATAGTTAGAAGTTGATTGAGACAATATCTCCTAGGATGAAGGTCCACTTTTAGAGAGAGCCAAAATTTGAATTCAAATTCAAATTTGATTGAAACTCTTATATATAATCTCTTGAAAAAGTCACGAAAAAAAAAGGGTGATATCCTAGCTCTTCATTGCCATTCTATATGAGTGTAAGGCTTACATTGTAGCCTACACCTTTCTTCATCATAAGGCTATGATTACCAAGCCTATGACATTGTACAACATTGTTCATTAATACATTATACTTACATTGTTCATCTATGACATCTCTGTTATAGTCACCTTCTACTGTCAACTTGGACTGAGCATATCTCACTCACTTCTCCACCAACTTCAATCTATAGCTTGTTGGAACCAGCTCCAAGTTATCTACATGCTGACAGAGTTGGAAGCAAATATATTCAAAAAATTAAGAGGATTCGACGTCGAAGCACTCACTAATCAATATGTGCAAAAGTCCTAAAAAATCGGGGGTAAAGATTATTTTGCTAAATTGATTTCTCTGTGCATAGTTGATCATTTCAAGAGATTCCACTTGGAATCAGTAGCTTATTAAGTTAGTTAGATACCCCTAAAAGGAATTTTTCCAATTCCTACTGTATTGGTTGTACTGAGCATTACAAGCAGCAGGTGTATGACTCAAAATAGAAAGTTTTCTTGGAGTCTTCTATTTTGAACTAGTCTGTTTTGATCAAATCTTTTCATACATCATTTCCAAAGTACATAGGCACTTTTATGGTGTCATTAGAAAGCTAAGAGGGTCCACTTATCAACTCTGAAGCATCAAAGGGCTGGTACTAAGCAGGATTTGGCAGTACCTACTCATCATCTTGAAGTGTCCATCCATCTTTCCCAACAATGCTAATGTTGCTACCTCTACTACATCTAAGGAGAATATGAAGTTATGGCATGCTAGATTTGGTTATATGAGTTACATAGATCTCAAGCATATCAAAGATCAAGGTATGGTGGAGAGTTTGCCTATTTTTTATTTACGAGATGATGCAAAGTCATGTGAAGGATGTCTTGAAGGAAAGCTTCACAAACTACCTCTCAAGAAGCATGGATACATCATGGCCACAAGGAAGTTGTAAATCATACATTCAGATATGAATGGCTCAATGAGAACAGATTCTATTCAAGGTTAGAGGTACTTTGTTATGTTCATTGATGATTTCTCAAGGTATTCATGGATCTATGGTCTTAAAGTAAAGGTAGAGGTTTTTCCTACTTTCAGCAAGTTCTTAGCTATGATTGAAAATGAAATTCAGTCAAAGATCTAGATTTTGAGAAGTGATAGAGGAGGAGAGTACATGTCTAAAGACTTTAAGTCTTTTTTTGAAGAAAAAGGTATCTCTCATCAACTCACTATTGCTTACATGCCAGAACCAAAACAAAATAGTGTTGCAAAGAGAAGAATAGGATACTTGGTAAGATGATGCATACTATGATGTCAAGCTTTCTCCCAAGTTTTGGTTTGATGCAATACATAGAGCTAATCACATTTTGAATAGGTATTCCAAAAAATCTTTGAGGGTCATTACACCTTATGAATCTTATTATGGGAAGAAACCAATGTGAGTTACTTTAAAGTTTTTGGTTCTTTAATTTATGTTCACATTGAGAAGAAGGATCGGGGTAAGCTCGATGCAAAAGACATTAAAGCAGTCTTTATTGGTTATGAAGTTGAAAGCAAAGGATACATATTATATGTTCCAGATACAGGTGATACCCTACTCTCACACAATGCATATATTGCATAAAGTTACATTTATGATAAGAAGGAAGAGATTCCATATTTCATAAAAAGCAGACGACTATGCATTTTTCAAAAGAAATTTGGATTCTTGAATTCATCCATACAAGGGGGGTGACGAACCTACTCAAACCCTAAGAGATACAGGTAAAGAGAGAATTCCATTATCAGTACCTAGTCCATCATTACTACCTCTTGAAGTTCTGACTTATGAAGTTGCAGGAGGTTTTAGAGTTCCAGAAGAAAGAGATACTCAAGAACCAGAAAGGATTCCACCACTTTTCAAGAATACGCCAAAGTGGTTATATCAAACCTAGAAAGATAGTGGTATAAAGGAATGCACTCAAAAAACTAGAAGTTAGACAAGAAGGCAACAAGGAGACCAAGCAAATTATGCAGAACATTTTGAGATTCATAACATTTTAGCTCTTACTTCAATTGAGAATGAACTAGCTAGTGTTTAAGATGCGCTACCAAGTGATATGATTATCAAAGGACCCAAAGATTTAGATCTTTAGTTGTTTAAAAGACAAGTTAAGCATACATTTGATGTAAATGAATTAGGAATTTTACATTATTATCTTCAGATTGAGTTCAAGTAAAAAGATGAGTGTATCTACATGACACAATAGAAATACATTGAAAAAATATTGGAAAGGTTTGAGATGACATATTCCAAGCCCATGCAGATACCTATGGATGTCAATGTTTCATTACAGTCAGAAGCATATTCAAAACCATTTGAGGCTACATTATATAGTCAAGCAGTTAATTTCTTGATATATCTATGTAATACATGTCCAAACATTCAGTAGTTTGTGGAACAAAATACAAGAACTTAAATGGGCCAAAGGTTCTTAAGTCAAGCCTCCCTTTCTAGAGTTAGCTTGAAATCAAGAATTTTATGAGAGTAAATTATTGATGTATGAAACATCACAAGAAATGAATTAATGTGACACTAGAAAACCTCTATAGTCACCATTAACTCATTGCCACTCCAAACTTTGGGAAATGATAGCCAAAACCAAGAACTTTACTTCTTCAGAAATTTCTAGTCACTAAAATAACATACCTTCAGTATTCTGCTTATTTCTCTTAGCACAAATATCATTTCTCTAAGATCTTTTGATATATGAAAATAGAAGAGTAGATCTTTTCAAGAAGCTATTATTTGCAAGAAACGGATCCCTAGAACTCAAGATATGGCCTTCACAATATGACCCTGTATGACTTGCGAAAACTGGAAATTTTGCTTCCTTTAGTAAATATGAGTGTCTAAAAATGAAAATCCGATGTCTAGCATCGAGTTGCAACCAAAAGTCGATGCCAGGCATCGACTTTGAGCTTTTTTAGCCACTTTTTCAGCGCCAAAATTACCCCCTTGAACACAGATATGAACAAGATCACTTTTAGGTTAGAAGTCGATGCCAGGCATCGACTTTATGTTGAAACTCGATGTCAGGCATCGATTTGCTCCACAAACTTCATCTTTTCAAAAAGATTTGTCAGTAGATAAAAGTCAGATATGAAGACAAAGACTTATCAGCTAAGATTCGATGCCAGGCATTGACTCAAATCATTACACAGAAGACAAACTTTGGAGATGAAAGAAGAACACTGATACACAGAACCTTAACTAGTTATTGTCATAGCTATGAAAACTCAAAATCTTACAAGTGATTTCTCACTCAGAGAAGCCCGACTATACTCAGTCATACAAAATGAACTCCTTCTCATATTTTATCACTCTCTTCCACTTCGTGTCAGTTGATACAAACTAACTTATATATAGTTTTTCTCAATCTCGTGACTTTTAAAAAACTTCTAGAACTAAAGTGAACTAACTTTACAAATATAATACACTTGTGAATTTGTCCCTTCATATAGGCATGTGATTTTCTTCTAAAGCTTTGACCTTCAAATATATGTCCAATTAGTGATTGTTTCTCCAAGAGGTCCCCCTCAATCACTAATTGACATTCTTTGTTTCTTCATATCATCTTCTTTTCTTTTACTCCTGCCATGCTTTTGAATCTGCTGGTCTTCACACCATCCAAGCTCTTTTTCATTATGTATGTTATCTAATCTTTTGGAGAAATGTACTCCACTTCAATTTCTTTCTCCATTACCTTTTCTCTCAGGAAATGATAATGTATCTTTGTATGTTTTGTTCTTGCATGAAATACTGGATTTGCTGCAAGATAAAGTGAACTCATATTATCTCCATGTATTGTAGGTATACCTTGATCAATGCCCAAACTTTTGAACAATGTCTGCATCCATATGACCTCCTTAGCTGCTTCCACAAGTCCTTTGTACTCAGCTTCAGTTGATGATAATGCTACTGTATGTTATTTCTTTGAACACCAACTTACAAGCTTATCATCAATATATATCATGTATACATGTGTTGATCTCCTGTCATCTTGATTACCTGCCCAGTCTGAGTCACTATATGCTCTCAACTTCAAATCTAAAGTAAAAGGATAATACAATCCTTCCTTTATAGTTCCTTTGATATATCTGAGAACTCTTTGACCTGCAATCCAATGTGGATCCTTTGGACAATGCATGAATTGTGATAGAACTCCCACTGCATAACTAAGATCAGGTCTTGTTAGTGTAGCATAAATCAAACTACCCACAAGAGATTGATACTTCCTCATATCTTTATATTCTGCACCATCATATTTACTGAGCTTGTGGTTGACTTCCAATGGAGATGAAGCTTCTCTGCACTTTTCCATATCAAACTTCTTCAATAGATTCAGAAGATACCTTGCTTGTGATACATATATGCCATGATCTGTATAAGTGACTTGCATTCCAAGAAAGTATGATAGCTTTCCAAGATCACTGATCTTGAATTCTTTTTCAAGTAATCTCTTTACCTCCTTGATTCCTTCATCCGAAGTACCTGTGATTATAATGTCATCTACATAAATACAAATGTAGATTGTACCTTCCTCTCTTCTTTTGATGAGTAGACTTGGATCTGCTTTTGAACTTTGATATCCAAGATCATTGAGATACTTCACCAATCTATAGTTCCATGCTCTTGGAGCTTGCTTCAATCCATATAGCGCCCTTCTCAGCCTGCAAACAAAATTTGGATACCTAGAATCTATAAACCCTTGAGGTTGTTCCATGTACACCTCATCTAATATGTATCCATTCAAGAATGCATTCTTTATATCCAATTGACTTAGAGTCCATCCTTTTGAAGCTGCAATAGCAATGATTGTCCTTATAGTTGACATCTTAGCTACAAGACTAAATGTCTCATCATAATCTATGCCATAGGTTTGGGCATAGCCTTTCACCACCAGTCTAGCTTTGTATCTGGCTATACTTCCATCTGCAAGATTCTTCACTTTATAAACCCATTTATTTCCAATTACTTTCTTACCATTTGGTTTAGGAACAAGTTCCCATGTCTTGTTCTCCTCTAGTGCATTAAATTCTTCCTTCATTGCTTCTTCCCATTGTTTCTTACCTTTAGCTTCATCATAGTTCTGAGGTTCTTCATCATCTTTGACCATATATGCATAGTTCTCCTGAGCTATGTGAGAAGTATCATAAGAATACCTTTCTGGTTGTCTTTTTGTCCTGCTTGACCTCCTTGATTCACATTCTTCATATGTGTTTGGATACACCTCTTCATCAAATATAGGAGCTTCTTCATTCCTTCTTGTTAATCCACTTCTGGATGTACTTTCTTGCATATAGTCTTCATCTCTATTCACTTGCACAATTGATTTTCCTTTCTCACATCTTCTTACCTCTTCTTCAAATTCTTCAGCTGTATTACTTTGATCTGCATACCAACTTTTCTGTTCATCAAATGTAACATCTCTAGAAACAAGGAATGGTTATAGGATTCCACAACCTGTAACCCATCTACTTTTCATCATAACCAATGAACACATATTTTTCTGCCTTTGGTTCAAGTTTATGCCTAAGTTGTGATGGCACATAAGCATATGCAATTGATCCAAATGCTTTACAATGATCTAGCGTTGGTTTCTTACCCCACCAAGCTTCATATTGAGTCATTCCATTGAGAGCTGCACATGGTAATATATTCACAAGATATGTAGCTGTATTTACAGCCTCAGCCCAAAGATAATTTGGACAATTCTTCTCCTTCAACATAGCTCTAGCAAACTCAGCCAAGGTCCTGTTTCTTCTTTCTACTACACCATTTTGTTGTGGTGTATACCTACAGGTTATTTCTCTCTTAATACCTGCATTCCAAAGATAATCATTGAACTCTTGGGAGAAGTATTCTCCCCCTCCATCAAACCTCAGTCTCTTAAGCTTTTGACCTGTGACTCTCTCTTCATATGCATGAAAATGCTTGAAAGCTCCAAACACTTTTGATCTTTCCTTCAAAACATATAAAGTTATCCATCTTGTAGCATCATCAATGAAAAGAACATAATACCTTGAGCCACTGATAGATCCTTCTTTTGTTGGTCCCCATACATCTGCATGAATAAGCTCTAGTAATCCATCATGTTTGAATCCTTTCTTTTGAAATGGTAACCTGTGTGCTTTTCCCATTTGACATGCTTCACATTTATAAATCATATGTTGACTCTGCACATTTAGTAATCCTAGTACAGACTGATTAGCAACCATAGCTTTAATTCCTCTTTCATTGAAGTGACCTAATCTCTTATGCCAGAGATCAAGTTTTGTAATCACTCCTTCACCAAGAGATCAAGTTATGCCAGAACATTGGTCAAGCAAAGCTTGACCAATGTTCCCTTGTACTCTTAAAGTAAAGAGCCTACCTTCTTTCTTACCACAAACAATCTGATTATATCCATTCTCTGGATCTTCAACAAATACTCCTTCATTTGTAAACCTGACTTGAAAACCTTTTTCAACTATCTGTCCCACACTAATCAAGATTTTAGGTATTGTAGGAACATACAAAACATTGGTTAGCAAATCTGCTCCACTCTTGCATTTGACTTTTCCAATTGAATGTACACTATGTCTTGTATTATCACCTCTTTGAACTGTATGACTAGAAATGCCTTTTTCCAATTCTGACATCAATTCTATGTTTCCTGACAAATTATTAGAACATCCAGAGTCAATGTAAAATACCTTTAGATTTTCTTTATCTGATGTGCTTATTGAGTTCATCATTAATGATGTATGACCTTCATTCTGTGTGTCATTTGCATAATTGTAATAGGTGGTGTTGTAGGATTGATTCTGTCCCCAACTTCTTCCTCCACCTCTACCATAGCCTCCTCTTGGATTTTGTCTACCTCTCTGAAAATTACTTTGATATATTCCACCTCTACCTTTGCTATTGTTATTCTGATTTTGATTTGATCCTTGCTGATTGTGCCAACAGTCATGAGCCAAATGATTACTCAATCCACAGATCCAACAAGCCTTCTTGTTGTTATTCTGATTACTTCTTCCTCTTCCAAAACCTCTTGCTCTTCCTCTACATGTGCCTTTACCTCTTGCATAATAAACTTGAGAACTTGATTCCTCTTCATCCTTTGCTTTACCTTTATCTCCTTTCTTCTTGTTCTTCATGTACATTGCAGAACTTTGTCCTTTATCGCCATCTCCTTTAAAGTCTTGCTCAAAAGTTAGCATCAAACCAAGCAATTGATTCAAGTCTGGAACATAATGATTCAAAGAAAGTTCTATTGAAAAAACAAAAGGTTTCCACCTTTCATCTCCTCTGAAACCTGCAAGTAGTTGAGCAATCAATCTATGATCCTCAACATCTTCATCTATGGATCCAAGACTATCTGCTAGATCCTTAATCTTAGTGACATAATCACTAATATTTTGACTTGGCTTCTTCTTGAATGTTGTAAACTATGTCCATAGACTTGCTTTTCTTGCTTTGGTAGTACTTTGGAAATGATACTCCAATGCATTCCATATATCTTCAGGTGATTCTAATCCTCTGATGTGTGGTAGCAAATGATCTAAGATTGTATTGTAGATGTAAGCTTTTGCACTTGCATCCTTCTTCTGCCAATGCTTTAAAGCATCAAGTTCTTCTTTCTTTGGTCGGCTTTCATCTTCAAATACTGGCTTCTCTTCTTCACTTGTTACATATACCATAAGATCCTTACTCATAAGTAAGGCCTCCATTCTCATTACCCATGCTGGGTAATTATCTCTGTCCAGTTTGTCAATGGAGATATGATTGTTGGAGATAGACGTCTGCGGAAGCACACGAACAGCACAAGGAAGAAGAAGAAGCTTGGAGCACAAACACACAATACTGAATGTATTACTAGAGAATGTACAAAGATAAGTAGCCCATTAGGGCAATAGGCGTATATACAAGCCGGGGGAAAAAAACCTCCTAAAGAGGAAAAAAAGTGCCCCGGCGGTCCTAAAGTGTTCACACACATCACTACCTAAATATATCAACAAATCCCCCCTGGGAGTGATGCGGTGAACAAGGAGCTGGCACTCATGTATAAGGAAGTGCCAAGCTATGTGGAAATCACTCCACAAAAGGAAGTAAGCCCAAAGCTTTGCGGAAAGCTTCAAACTTCTCCCTAGGTAGAGCCTTCATGAAAAGGTCTGCAATGTTCTCCTGCGTGGGCACATATGCCAAGCTTATCTCCCCAGCAGAGAACCTCTCCCTGACATAGTGATAATGCACCTCAATGTGCTTAGTGCGAGCATGGAACACAGGGTTCCTCGCAACTGCCAATGCGCTCTGACTGTCAGTGAAGATGGTGGTGGCAGAAGACTGGCCAACACCCAAATCAGCCATAAGCCGTCTGAGCCACACACACTCAACAGTCGATGTGAAAGCTGCCCTATACTCAGCCTCACAACTGGAAGTGGCCACAGTAGGCTGCTTCTTGCTCAACCAAGATATACATGAGCTACCAAGCATGAAGCAAAAACCACTGGTGGACACACGAGTGTCATAGCAACCAGCCCAATCTGAGTCAGAAAAAGCATGCAAATCTGGCGGTAGTGATCCCCCCTTGGGACAAAACAACCCAAGTAGCTGAGTGCCACTCAAGTAGTGAAAGATGTGCTTAACCGCTTTCCAATGCGTGACTCCTGGGCAATGCATAAACCTGCTCATCTGTGAGATAGCAAACTGAATATCTGGCCGAAAAATGCATAAGTAAATCAAGCATCCAATAGCTTGCTGATAGAGAACAGCATCAAATGCATCTCTAGCATCATGAAGACTCAATCGTAAACCTGTCTCCATAGGAGTGGCAATAGGCTTACAGTCTTCAAGGCCAAAACGCTGCAATAATGTGTCAATATATTTCGTTTGACACAAAGCCATTCCACCATCAACGTGCATAAACTGAATGCCCAAATAGTGATGCAAATGCCCCAAATCAGACATCTCAAATGAGGCATGCAAATCAGCCTTAAAATCAGCAATATGTGTCTCAATAGGACCAGTGAGCAGCATGTCATCAACATAGACAACATGATCAGAAGCACATCATTAGCACGTTTAACATATAAGGTGCTTTCAGTTGGACTATTCTCAAAACCATGTGCAATCAGATAGGCATGTATCTTCTCATACCAAGCACGTGGTGCTTGCTTTAGACCATATAATGCCTTCTTTAACCTGCAAACCTGGTTTTCATGCCCTTTCTGCACAAAGCCACGGGGCTGAAAAACATACACTTCTTCATGCAAGTCACCATTCAGAAATGTTGTTTTAATATCCAACTGATGTACATTCCAACCATGATGGGCTGCAAGTGCACAAATGCTCCGAACAGTAGTCATACGGCATGTAGGTGCAAAGGTCTCCTCAAAATCAATGCCTCTTTCCTGTGCATAACCCTTTGCAACAAGCCTAGCCTTATACCTGTCAATTGTACCATCAGGTTTACGCTTCAGCTTGTATACCCACTTAGTGCCAATGGCCTTCTTGCCAGGAGGCAAGTCACATAAAGACCATGTACCATTCTTCATTATAGCATCATATTCAGATTGCATAGCAGCCATCCAATTTTCTGAATTTTGTGCTTCATCAAAAGAAACAGGCTCATTCGCATCACAGAGACTAGATGCAGCCATAGCATAGCAATGTGATGCAAAGAAGGCACTATGAGAGCCTAAACGAGTACAATATGACAAAGGTGCATCTAATTTGCTGTCACGCAAAGTCTGCACCTGCCATTTTGGCATAGTTTTTGCCTGCTCAATATCATCTCTCTCATCAACAAGTGCATCATGTAAATCTGCATCAGAAATGGAATGATCTACATCATCATATGAAACCTGCAAAGGCTGAGAAGTTGTCTCATTAGGACCAGCACTAGCCTGTCCACCTGTAAAAAGAGGCATCAAAGTATCATACATGTCTTTGGAGCTAACAGATGTCTCCTTAGTACATGAAAGCAATGGCTGAATAGCATCTTCCACAAAGACAACATCATGGCTAACCAGAATGTGTTTAGTCTGTGGATGATACAGACGATAGCCTTTACTTTCACAACTGTACCCAACAAAAATACATTTTACTGCCTTATCATCCAATTTTCTACGATGTTGTTCAGGCACTAATGCATATGCCAAACAACCAAAAACACGTAGATGAGCAATAGATGGCTTGCGGTCATGCCAAGCCTCATATGGAGTGATAGACTGCAATGCTTTAGTGGGACACCTGTTCAGTACATATGCTGCACACATGACAGCCTCAAGCCAGAAACTATGTGGTAAAGCCTGACTTTTGACCATGCACCTCGCCATCTCCATGAGTGACATGTTCTTTCTTTCAACAACTCCATTCTGTTGAGGTGTATACGGCACTGCACACTGGTGTTTTATCCCATGTTCAACCAGAAATGCATTAAAATCTGAAGACATATATTCCCCCCCTCGATCAAAACACATGACAGCCTCAAGCCAGAAACTGTTTGAAGCACATGAACACTTCGGACTTTGCTTTGAGTGGATATACCCATGCATGCCTGGAAAAATCATCAATGAAAGTCACGAAGTAAAGGTAATTTCCAAAAGAGGGTGTCTGCATAGGACCACAGACATCACTATGTACAAGCTGCAATTTCTGCATAGCCCGAATTGAACCATCTTTTGGAAAGGAAGAACGCTGCATTTTGCCCAAAATACAGCCTTCACAAACATGCTTTCCAGGTGCCTCAAGTTTGGGCAAAGAGGACACCATTTCAGATTTCTGCAGGCGTAGCAAACTAGCAAAATTCAGATGACCAAAGCGTGCATGCCAAAGCTTTGCATCTGACATAGCCTGAGAATCATGAACTACACATGCCGAATCATTCATAGATCTTTCATAGTCTATGAGCTTATACAGCCCACGACATAAAATGCCAGAAGCAATAATCACATCGCCATTTGAGAGATCATGGACTGTACACCTATCATCAACGAATTTCACAACCAAGCCAATCTTGGCTAATGCAGAAACTGATAACAGGTTCTTTTTGATCCCTGGCACAAATAAAGCATCTGACAAAGTGAAAGAACTACCATCAGCAGTAGTCAGAATGATCTTACCAACTCCCATAACAGGATAAGAGGAGTTATTGGCGCATGTGACAATATTCCCTGTAGGGGCAGGCTCGAGTGAAGAGAAGAAACTGTGCTGCGAGGTAATATGTTTGGTCGCCCCACTATCAAAGTACCAAACATTTGAGTCTACTGCAGACATGCACTGATCATGAGAAGATGGGTCAAAACTGCAGACAGTAGTAAATGCCCATTCTTCTTCCTGCACAAGGTTTGCAGACTCTGTTTTTGGTGTAGAGGCCTTTGCAACAACCATTCCAGCCTCGTTCTTCTTTGCCTCTTTAGCAGCCAGTTTTGGACAGTTCTTTATAATATGATCATTTCCTTTACAGTACTTGCAGAACAATTTCTGCTTTTCTGATTTCTTCTCATCTTTATCCTGGTTCTTCGATTGTGCAGCATTTGCAGATTTCTGCTTACTAGTAGAAGAGCTCCATTTTCCTTTGCCCTTCTAACTAGCAAGGAAAGCTTGATCTGCAACACGCATAATGGACCTGTTCTGCCTGGACTGATCTTCCTGCAACAGAACAGAGACTAATTCCTCAAATGACAAAGCATTCGGATTGCCTTTCATCATCAACTGAAGAGTAGAGGCAAAACTCTGATATGAATCAGGAAGACCATTCAGAACGGTCTGCACAAGTGAGCTATCTGGTATAACCTCATCAGCAGAAATCAATTGTTCCTTCAGGTCTTTGATCTTTGTAAGAAAACTGTCCATAGAATCACCTTCATTCATGTGCTCACTCTCCAACTGTTTTCGGAGGTAAGCAACACGAGCCTCATTCCTAGTCTGGTACAAAGTGGTAAGTGTATCCCAAGCATCCTTTGCTGTTCTGCCAAAGCTATGGCTAAAGAGAAAGACTACAATCTTAAATTTCCTCAAAGAAAATTCACCAAAATACAAAAACTCACTTCATGAGATATGGAGGAGGGGAAAAAGTATGCATAGATGGTATGCATGCTTAGACCATCTCCAACTTGGAAGAAAAAATACTTTCTATTAAATAGAAGTGCCGATCATTGGACTTGAAACTCCACAAAGAGATAATGGACACAATCTCACTAGAAAAGGTCAATGAGGAACAAAAACATCAAGTAATCCTTTTGGAAATCAAATGACTAGGATATATGTTGCAAATCAAGAAGCAAAACAATTGAAAGTCCAAGAAGAGAAAAGATTTGTGTTTTTCAAAAGACAACTCAACAATAAACGTGGTGATGACGTCCCACAACTCCAAGAAAAAAATTAATTGCTAAATTAGTGCAAATATTAGATTTTAAAAATGTACAAGCCAAAAACAAAGTATTAAAGGGAAAGTTGGTAGGATTGGAGTTAATGATGGGGGAAATCACCAATATTGAAAGAGACAAAACTCCAAATGAGGTCTTAGTCCTAGAAAACTTTATTGAGAAGGCTCACTAAGAAGATGCAAATTACAAGCAAAAAGGAGAGGAAGAACCACTCACAAGAGTGACCAGAAGAATAGCTGAACCTAGAAGTCAGTTGGCAGTGGCATATGTAGCAAATGTAATGCTTAATGAGAAGAATATGATCTTACAAGAAGATAGCAAAGAGTTACAAAGGAGAAGTACGACCCAAAGTACGATCATCGATTTTAGGGTTGTACAATTCAATGAACTCATTTTACCTATTGAAGAAGCCCAAGATGATTTATTGAAGGACAATGAACCATTATTGAGGCATTTCTCCATATAATATCTATTGAGCCACTTCCTACATTGATGACAATTCAAAGAAGTATATATTGAAACTATAAATAAGTTGTATATAGAATTAGAAAGTGAGAACATGGAATTCCACTTATTTACTCCTTTTGAAGCTTAAAATATGGTCCCTAGGATGTACCCTACACTTAACCCTTATGTCCTTTTATCAGAAAAATCTTGAGATTACTAAACCACCAAAGTTGGTGAACCAGATCTAGAGGTGAACCAGATGTAGAAGAAGAAACATTCATGGAAAAGGATTCTAGCCACAACCTACGCTCACATGGAGATTTCTTAAAAGAGTACACTTCCTTCCAAAAGATGTTTGATGTGAAACCCAAATTCCTAAGGTGGAAGGTGGAAACGAAGGTATCAACTTGCTACATATGGAGAATCATTTTTTGTGGTGTTTGAGAAAAAGAAACAAAATCTAACTAGAAAAGAATGGTTAAACAACCATGATTTCCCATCACAAAAAAAATGGGGTTATTTCCAAGGTCTAAAGGTTGGAGGCATTTTCATTTCTATGGGAATCTCTAAATAAGGTACCACATATAGCCATAAAAATGACTTTGAAGATTAGAAATGTGCTCAAAATTTTCTTACGAGTGTTTGAGAGGAAGCATATAAAGCTGCTAATCACAAACATTTGGCTGCTATCATGGACTATAAATGTAATGTTTGATTGATTAAAACCTCATTTTTTAATTGTTTTTGGGCTAACTATATATGACTTTAGCTCATCCCTTCACACTATATTTAATTTTTTGAGGGAGATTTCTTTAATTGATTCTTCAAATAACACAATGGTGTGACTTATGGCATTTCATGCACATGTAATGACCTTTCTATAATATCAAAAGTTAGAACAAATATCAAAAGAATTAGGAAAACTTCAACACAAGATTAAGCAAGAGATCCTCCATGTAGAGGAAGGGAATATCAATAAAATTATCATCTTAAAGTTAACTAAATAAATGCTCTATTGCCAAGACTAGAATTGTTGATAGAAGACACAAGCACCAACCTTTCTCACTAGTGTATCTTGTCAAAAACATTGTCAAAGGAAACAATGTCTAGGAGGAGGCTGTAACATAATACAAAAATTATGTGTTCATGGATTTGATGCTAGGGGAGTGTAGTATAAAAAAAAGGATCCTTTATATTTCAAGAGAATTACTATAGCTCAAATTTATGGGTATATTATTGTGTGTAAGTCAATGTAGTGTCCCATTGTGATGAAGGGTAGATCAGATTGATCTTTTGCATTAAACCATCAATCAAATTTTTCATAAGCCTCTCACTATGGCCCCTTGTGGTCTTCTCACCAGATCAAAAAATACTTGTGTCGATCACTCTACTACAAGCAAGGTATCACATATTGCTATGCATAATCTAACTACAAGGCTAACTAAAAATAACAATTTACGTTTGAAGACAAAATAAGTGAAGGAAAGCATGAAAGCCAAGTACAAGATGCCACAATAATTTTCTTTTGCCTACTTTTGTAGCTCTTTTTAGCTACCGATCTTTTGGAGTATTCAACAATTTTTAGCTTATCTCTTGCATATTTTGTGCCATTCTTTGTGAGGAGAAGGTATCCCAAGGAATTTTTCATTTATGGAAGGCCCTTTGTGAGCTTTGGAATGAGGTAATCTTATTTCCCAAAGGTACAAAAATCTGATTTATTTTGCATAGGAGTGCCAGAATAGTTTGATTTATTGGGTTGGGTAGATCTTTCAAAATGAAGATATGCAATCGGGGTATATATTCTCACCATTTGAGAGGTATCTATGGATGGTCCTCTTGTGGAGATTTCTCTTTCTTGTTATTAGAATTTAGGCTTTGCATGTGTATATTTGATCTCTTTGCCATGGCCATTGACTAGGTGAATACTCAGTTTGACATTAGCGATGTGTCAAATCAACTACATGAAGTTAGTATAAGGTCACGTTTCCACTTTCAAGGGTCTTCTTGTAGAATCCAATTAATTGTTTGCGTCACACACATGAACCAACTTAATAGAGTGATTGAATAACATACATGAGGTGTTGCAAGTGTGGCATAGGCAAGACTTCCAATTTCCAACATGGTTGGATCTTCTATGATGTAACCATGTTTGTGTTTAATATCCATGAAAATAACCAGCTTGACTGTATGAATGGGACAAGCAATTCATTTCATTTTTTATAGTTTCTTAGAAAAGTAAGTGATGCTCCTCTCTTCTTCTTTCACATTCTCTTTGTTCTTCATCCATGCCAAAAAGAAAAGGTACGCAAGAAGAAGATGCTATGTGAGCTTAGATTTTTTTATTCTCTCTTTACGAAAAGATATACCTGATGATGGTTGTATAACCTGAGGTTCCTAGTTTCCCTTGAAACCTTTTTCTACCTATACCTTGAAATAATCTTGCTAATTGAAAATTTCAAGAAGTATAGATGTGGCTCAAGGTAGTCTCAAAGCATTGGAGCAGGCGACAACAAGAATGACACAGAAGTTCTTCAAATCAAGTGTATAGCTTTAGTTGAGCAACATAATCACATGTGATGAATTGTTAATTGGTAAAGTACATTGATAGTCATATTTGTTAACTGGTAAAGTATATTGATGGTGATCAAATATGCTCACATGATGCTTTTCTGCAGGAATATGGTGAGGTGTTCTCAATTGTTAATCTTTAATTATGCTCACATCGCATCTTCACTTGGAGATAAATCTTGGGCTTTGACAAACACAACACTAAAGGTGCTTCTTGCTGGCGATACACATGTCAAATAAGATCGCCATTGTCGGCCATCAGCCTCCAAATCTCTGCATGTGGGCGATGACATTCTGATAGCGCCTTCTCTTGTACATTTCTCGTTATCATCTTGTGCTTGTATTATTGACCTTTTCGATGTAGAGAATCAGCGCTTTACTCAGCATCCGATGCGCCAAATATCCATGCTTTGGAGCTGTTTAAATAAGCAAGAACCATCGCCCACATATGATGAACAGCTCCATTTCAAGTCTCTGAGAATTACAGAATCGGCGTCTGTTGCAAGATGGTACATGGTATGTCTCGGTCTCTGTTGCAAGACGATACATGGTATGTCTGGGCGTGTAAGATATCATGAGAACATACTCGAGACATTGAACCATGGGCTCCATCTTGACTGAATTTCCTCTGATCCTGTTAAGGAGGTGGACTGATTATGATCAATTTTTGAGAGAATATCTGCATGTTTGGCTAGTTGAAGCTAGCGTTTTGATTGCTTATTATCTGAGGAACAGACTTATCTGCATGTTCACCTAACTAAACTTAGCAAGCTGATTGGCTATTATCAAAATCAGAGAAAATTGACAGTTTCATCGCTTATTATCATATGTGATGGCCATATGTCTAGCTACTCAAGCTAAGTAGCTGAATGGCTTGTTGTACCAGAGTTGTCTATCACTAACTAAAGTTAGCGCCCTCATTTCTCATGATCGTCTTTAACAAAAATATATGCATCTTGAGCTGAATCACGGGAATTTGCATGCTTATAGCTACATTCTAGCGTCTTATTATCTTTTACATAGCTCTCTTCTGTAACTGCTAATGACTCACAATGATAATAGTTGTAGCATATCTACCAAGTGATGTGATTTCATTGTTTGCTCCTTCACTTTTTGTTTTCTTTGGGTCCAATGTCACATGCGCATCTTGATTGAGCTCACTTTATTCGATTCAAGTGGATTGGGTAGTTCTAGAGTTAGATATAATATCTGGATATTTAATTGATAAACAAGAGACTTAGTAATCCACATGTGTTACCTCAATTGGTTGGTCCCTTCCTCTCTCAAGGTATGGAGGTTAGGTTTCAACCCCTATAGGTTGCAGTCATATACCCATTGCCACATGAGTGGTGAGCTATTAAAACTAGCCCCTTTGTAGGACCATTGGGCCTTCAGGTTACCTAGTTTAGAGCAATCATATTGCCAGGCCTTAGGGCCATCCCTTCCCAATGTCTACCCTAGCGGGGCTTTGTGCTTTGTATCCTAGTAATTGCTAGGCATCTAACCATTGCTTTGTTGGATTTAGGGAGTCCCATTGGTGTTATGCCCATATTTCATTGTAATTTCAATTCATTCAAGCTAATCCATATTCATATATTTCTGTAGTGATGTCAACACACCTACGACTCATGGGGCACTTTTTTCCCTCTTTACAAGGTGTTTTTCCCTTGACTTGTATATATGCCTATAACATCTTTTCACACTCACTTGGAAACGCATTATGTATTGTGTTGTGCTCCAATCTTGTTCTTCTTCCATGTGTTGTCCGTGTGCTTCCATAGATCTTGAACTCCAACAATTGGTATCAAAATAGGTCACCGCTTCATCTAGGGCATCATCGATATCCCTCTGATCATAGTCTCAGAATCGCATGAATGTTGGGGAGCATACTCAATCTGATCAGGACCTCAAAATAGCTTCTTTCTATGGTGTCAAAATTATAATATGGTTTGTTTCAGCCTTCGAATGCACTATCATAGTGATTGTGTAGGCAATTTCATCCTTTTGTGGAAAACATATATGCAAGTTTTGGTTTGCTATACAAGAGCCTCAAAGTCTACTAAATGTTTAACAAAGTTCAACTTTTTGAGATGCAATCATTTTTTTGCATTAAGGTATTTAGCCACTAGCCATGGTTGATAGCAAAAATGTATTCTGTATGTTGTCCGTTGAGGATAAGTTTGATGGTACTAATTGCTTGGAATATTGTGCAAGGTGTTGAAAAACATCCTACTACACGTACAAATATATATTTTTTTTACATGGAGGTATGGCAAGCGCCTACTTCCCTGGGCTTTAACTTTGAAAGAACAATTTTACAAATGAATTGGCATATTACCCATGGGACCCCCCGTATCCCATAACGCAAGAGTTAGACAAGGTCACAACTAGTTACGATTGGTTTAGACTAGCCAAAGCCATTACATGTCCAACCTAGGGGTTGAACACAAGACCTCCACCTCAAGAGGCTAGCGCTTAATCAACCCACCTGTGTGCCATGGAAACCTGCAAATAGAGTTATTGAATGTGACGTAGATAGTGTTGAAGATGATGATCTTCAATCTCCTAGTTGTGTTGCAGTTCTTGCTCCATCTACTATACAAAAACTTTTTTGGGATGAAAAAGATGCTTAGGCACATGCATTGATAACTTTTTCTATCAAATATGCCATTATCCCTCACATTTTCTCCAACAAGATAATAAAGAATGCTTGGGATACACTTAAAAATTTATACCATGCAAGAAATGAGGCTCATATTTCTTATCTGTGAAAACAATCGGCGAGTGAGCATGTGAATGAAGGAGATTCCATGGACAGTTTTTCTGACAAAAAAAGATTTGGAGAGGTAGGACATGTCAATTATGCATGTTGGAGGGATCAAGTTTTCTTAGCTAGTCAAAAGGGAAAAGTTAAATGGAGATCATATACTAGTAAGCAAAAATCTGCTAATGTTCCACATTCAAAGAAAGAAGAAAAAGATGAGAAGAAAATACAAAATTAGAGCCAATTTTGTAAATAATATGAGGGAAATGAGTTGTCCTAAACTACCTGCAAAAGAGGCAAAGAAGAAAGAGGTTGGTATGGTTGTTGCAGAGGCCTCTTCACCCAAAATAGAGTCTACTAATCTTTTTCAGAATGAAGAATGGGCATTTAATACCATTTGCATCTATAATACATATGCATAGATACATACACACATGTATACACACACATGCACATGCACACACATATGCATACACACACATGTGAATACATACACATATGCATGCATACTCACATGCATTCGTACACACACATGCATATGTATACATACATACACACATGCATATGTACATATACATAAACACAAGCACATACACACACATATGCATACTCACACATACACATACACATACACATATAGGTACTTACACATACATAACACACATAGACACACATATATACTCACATGCATACATACACTTACATGCATACATACATATACACACATACACGTATAGATACTTAGACATACATACACACACAGACACACACATGCATATGCACATATAGATACTTACACATACATACACACACATAGACATGCATATATATATATATATATATATATACATATATATATATATATATATATATATATATATATATATATATATATATATATATATATATATATATAAACATATAGATACTTACACATACATACACACACATAGACACACACACATACACTCACATGCATACATACACTCATATGCGTACATACACACACATGCATATGCATACATACATACACACGTGTACATACACAGACATATGCACATATCCATACACTCACATGCATACATACACACACATGCATACATACATAGACATGCAGACACACACATGCACATACATACATGCATTCATACATACATACATATGTATACACACACGTACATACATACACAGATATACATACATACATAAATGGACACATATGCATAAACACACATACACATATAGATACTTGCACATATACCTACACACAGATAGATGCACGCATACACTCACATGCATACATACACACACATGCATATGCATACATACATAGACACATGTATACACAGATGCACATACATACACACATATGCATACACACACATACATACACACATATGCACACACAAATGCACTATACAAACACATGCATACACACACATACAAATAGATGCATACACACACATACAAACTTATGCATACACATTCATATAGACATGTATACACACAACACACACACACGCACATACATACATAGACATATACATACACACACATGTGCATACATACACACATGTGCATACATATTCACATGCATTCGTAAACACACATGCATATGTATACATACATAAACACAAGCACATACACACACATACGCACATATACATACACATACACATACTTACACATACATATACGCACATAGACTCACACACATTACTCACATGCATGCATACATACATACAGATGCATACGCATGCATATTCATACGCATGCATATGCATACATACATACACACATGCATACATACACATGCACATACACACACATACACTCACATGCACATACATACACACATATACATGCACACACATACACACACATGCACATATACACACAAACACACTTTACAAACACATGCATACACACACATACACGTATGTATACACACACATGCACATACATATACAGACATATACATACACACACATGCATACATACTCATATGCATTCATATACATAGATACATGCATGCATACATACACACGCACGCATACAGACACACACGTGCATACACAAAACACATACATACATATGCATACACACATACATACATGTACACATATACACACACATATACATACACCCGTATATATACACACACATAGAGACACACATACACATACACATACACACACATACATACATATGCATACACAATGCGCATGCATATGCATACATACATACATACATACATACATACATACATACATACATGCATACACATACATACATACCCACATACACATATACACATATACATATACTCACACACCTCCATACATATACACTTATATACATACATATATATACAAACACACACATATACATACACGCATATACACACACATACATACACACATGGATGCACACATGCATATAGACATACATATGCACATATGCATACACACATACATACATACATACATACATACATACACAGACACACACACACACACACACACACATATATATATATATATATATATATATATATATATATATATATATATATATATATATATATATATATATATATATATATATATATATATATATATATATATATATATATATATATATATATATATATATATATATATATATATATATATATATATAATCCATTTTGTTTAATATGTACAGATATTATGGATCCTGGTAGAGAGAGAAAGGTGAAACTTACTCTCATAAAGAATCTCATGAGAGGGAAAGTTCCGCCTGATTCCTTAGGGGTTTTCATGCATGAGTATGTAGACATACTCCATGAGGAATTGGACTTTACCATATAGATGCTTACCCAGTGCATAGAGGAAGGCTCCTCTGCAGCTCCGTTTGCAGGAAGAGATTTATCTACCCAAAGTTATGTTTTCTTTTCATAAATTGATATTTTTAATGATATTATAACACATGCTTTTATTCATCTTTATCTATTTATTTTTAGGAAACCTATACCACTTCCAGCTCATGAGAGCACAACAGAGGTGCCTATGAGGACATGCATAGGTAGCATAGTGCTAGAGTGCAACATAGAACCTAAGGGAAATATAGTATATATGAGGCATGTGTTGGGGTTTAAAAGAAGAATGAGAGCTTTATGTGACTCCTACCTACGTTTTATTCACTTGAAATGGAAGTAAGTATAAGTTTACATATAAATTGAGATAATTATTTTATGTTTTACTTATATGATTTTTTTTCTTTTGTAGTGAGTTTGATGATAGGGATAAAAAGTATGTACTTAGTTCATTGGCACTGGGTGGTCGCATAAATAGTGTTTGAAAGAGATGTGGATACTTATGGAACATCATCATGATAATGCACGGTATGCATTGCTTTTATTTGTTATATTTATGTGTGTATAGAATACATTAAATCAACTTGAGCCTTGAAAAAAAAGGTACAGTCAAGAAACATTATTTGAGTTAACAGTTATGTACAAGTACTTTTTCTAACTTCCATACCCATATGCGTTTGTCGTATGGTTGAAGTATATATACATATTGCATCTAGTCCTCCCACCACCTACTAGAGAGATGTCTCTCCTCCCAACCATATGCCTCTATATATAGCTATTTGAATCAACAAGGACCATAATACATATAAAGATATATATAGATCATGTATATATACATACATATTCATAAAACACATATTTACATATATACACATCACACATACATGCCTACATGCACACATATATACATATACATGGATACACAATTATAAACACACTTTGCATATATCACGCAAATTCACATGCATATATACATGTGTGCATACTAACACATGCATACATATATCATACACATGCATATATATAGATACACATGAAACACAGATATGTGCATACTAATACATGTATACACATACACACATGAATACACATACATATATATACATACATAAGAGAAATTTCATCCTTGAAAATAGAATTATATACAAAATTTTAGGCATACCCCCGAGCTTCATGTTCTAACTTAAAAGAACATGTTTTGATCTATGTGGTGGGATTCACCTATATTCTAGTTGAATAAAGGAGAACCTATTGTTTGATTTTCAAATGATTCAAGTTAACGATCGATAACCATCCCTTTTTAATGAGAAATTTCTAATGTGGCTCTAGCACAATGGAAAGTACCAATGTGAGGAGATCCACCTCATCATTGTCAATCCGGGAAGACATGAGAAAGGTATGACGACCATGAGCAAGTGAGATAACAAGACTGTGTGAGTGAGAAGCACATAATCATGCACACACATACACATACGCATGCATGACAAGACAAAGAGTAGAACAATGGAATCCTCTATTAACATGCTCAAATCAAGCATACAATAATCCAAAATCAGTTCACTCTCCAACTAGCTAACCCCAAAAATGAGCTCTCTAGCTCTTTCTATAGTTTTTTGACTAGTTTTGGTCCTGTCCAAACCTAGTGTGTGGCATAGTTAAGAATTTTGGTTCCAGGGTTTATATGAGGGCTCAAATGGAGTCTAGAAATTATGAAAATTGGTATGTAGGTACTTCTAATACTCCTCCAGCTCGAGGACTCCTCGGCTTGAACAAAATGGAGTTGCATAAATATGAAATGATATTTACAATGGTTTTTTGTGATCAAGGTCACTCTTTTCATAGGGATTTCTTCTAAAAATTTGACATGTACTTCTTAGAGCTCCCTATATGCTCCCTTTACTTATGTGTCCACTACTTTGATGTGTTCCACACTTTGTGCTTGACTTTGAGTGCCATAATCCCCCCTCTCGAGTGTATCATCCCTAATAGACCCTTGTTGTAGTGGGTATTCCGTGTAGTACTTTGAGAGGTAGTGTCGAGCATGAATCCATAAGAGAGGTCTATTTTCCAAATGTAACCAAGTTGGTTGTCCTCTTCTTCATTCTGCCATTGCTAGCCTTTGCAAGCTTTTCTCTCGTTGTATGTACTCTTTCCTTGGATTCTCACATAATATTGTAGTTGTGAGCTTCTAAAAATGACTAGTTGCTCAAAAGAGGTTGTCAATATTGATTTTGAGCAGCCATCAACTGTGAATTGCTTCATAGCTACTGATGTTGTAGCCTTCATGTCCCTTGGATCTTTTCTAGCATGGGTTAGTTTTCATGCCAAATACTTGTAACCCATAATGAATGATGGGTACATGTGTTAGTGCATGGGTTAAAGAAAATATGTGCCTTGTGCCAGGCCTTGTAATGTAGCCATATGCATGTGTACTTGGGGAATGCATTGCAAGAATTACGGTGCAATTGGGTCTTGAGCTAAGTGCTCAAGGGTATGCTGAAGAGTATTTTTCCTAATCTATCATTATTATAGCATTGCCAAGGTAGGGTATTCTTACCATGGTGAAAGGTCGATTGATATTCACCTCTTTTACACCTATCATGGTGATTGACCATTGGCTTGTTGTTCGTTGTTGATGGATTTCCTTGTTGATGTTTTGCTCATGACATACTTGGAGCAAACGGTCCTATCTCTTCTCTCTTTTCTTTTCTTTCTCTTTCCCTCTCTCTTTTTTTTGGTACAATGTGACAAAACAAGAAGAAAGAGGTTAGTATTAATAAAGTAGTTTACATATGTCAAATGTGTCTCATGTGCCTGGGATTCTCAATTGTTTCTATGCATGGCCTTGTAATGTGCCCCTATATTAATGCATAGTGTGGAAATGCATGACCTAAATGGTGCAAAAGATGAGGTTATGCAAAGAGCATATGATTTTTGCACGTTGAGGCTTCTGATGTTACTTGTAGACATTGCTACAATCTTTTTTTTGAGGTATCCACTGGATCTAGAAATGATGTTGATAATTCCTGCTTATAGGGATCCATTGTAATAGTGTTCGACCGTGTAGAGATCACTTTGGACTTCTTCATCTTTGGATGGTTTCTTAACTTTTGTATTCCCGGTGGTTGGACCTTATACTCAATGCCATATTTTTGTGCATAACCTTTTGCAACTAGTTTGGATTTATGGCAATCAATGCTACCATCTAACTATCTTTAAATCTTGTTAGTACCAATGGCATTCTTACCTCTTGGAAATTCATATAACTCCCAAGTAGAACTTTTTTGTTAATAGAATCCAATTCCAATTCCATTGTGCTCATCCAACTTGAATCTCATGTAATACATCATCAAAATGTACATTATAAGTGGATTGAATATCATTATGAATTTTAGGCATGTGTGGATGCAAGTTTATATTTTTGGCCATGTTTGATTAGACATTTTCAGCTAGGTTTCTGCAAATTTTGAAATTTTTCAGCCATGTTTAGCTGGAATTTTGTAGCCATATTTGGCCAAAACTTTTCAGCTCTTTGAACCTCGTTTGGATGGCTTGCATGACCATAGACAAGCAGCCCACCACTTTGAAACAAAAGTGTGAGTGTATCAAACACATCTTGTGAACTAATTGTTGGCTGAAATTTGAATTCAAGTAAAGGACAAGCTGAATTTTCAGCAAATACCACATCTAGACTTACAATAAATTTGTCCGTGAATTGATGGTATAAGCGATAAACTTTACTCTCACTGCTATGTCCAAAAAATATTCATTTCTTTGCCTTATCATCAAGTTTGGGATGTTGTTGTGATGACACAAGAGCATATGCCAAACAACCAAATATGCATATTCGACAACCATTGGCTTCTACCCATTCCAACACTTGAGGCATGATGAATCGCAATGTTTTTCTAGGATAACAATTCATTACATATTTTGCACACATGATCGCTTCCATCCAAAACTTATCTGGAAGATGCTTTCCTTTAACCACACATAGTGCCATTTCAAAACATGTTCTATTCTTGTGCTCTTCAACACCATTTTTTTGAGGTGTACATGGCATTATACATGGGTGTTTAATCCCTCTTTCACAAAGAAAAGCATTAAATGTGATATGTATTCACCACCACAATCTATGCAAAGACTCAAAAGCTCATTTACACAAAGTTTTTTAGCCATATCTAAAATATTTTAAATCAAGAGAATACCGCATTCTTGGCTTTCATAGGATGCACCCAAGTATGGTGTGTTGTATCATCAATGAAGGTAACAAAATATACATGCTTGCCAAAATATAGATTCTTGAATGAACCACATACATCACTATGAACACGTTGCAATTTTCATGTAACATGTCTAGCACCATATTTGGGAAAAGAAGCATGATGGATTTTCCCAAGTATAAAACTTTCACATGCATGCTTTTCAATGAACTCAAGTGTTGGCAAACCAATAACCATATCCTTTTTTTGCATGTAAAACAAACTATTGAAGTTTAAATGACCAAGATGAGCATGCTATAACTCCATTTCAGCCATAGAAGAAGTATGTGTAAGCAAGGAATTTAGGGCAACTCTCTTATATGTATCAAAGCAATACAAGCCATCACATAATGACCCCAACATCAAAATAACATCACCATTTTTGAAATCATAAACAATACATTTTTTATCAAAAAATTTTACATGAATCCGCACATTGGAAATAGTAGGAATTGAAATCAAGTGTTTCTTGATATCGGGTATATATAATGCACTCTTTAGAGTAAAAATACCTTCATTTTTAGTTGTAAGATCAATCCTTCAAATTCCAATGATAAAACAAGAAGCATTGTTCACACATATAAGATTCCTCCCTTGGGTGCATCTTCCAAAGATGGAAAAAATATTTTGTATGAAGCGACATGCTTTGAAGCACCACTATTAAAAAAACAATCTAAATCAGCCTCATTCGCAATCATACATGTACAATGTGATGATGAATGATAATGACATGTAACAAAACATGCCCAAAAATCTTGAGCAACATTAGCTTTATCATTCTTATCATTAGATGTATTCTCAACAATAGACATGTTGGATTCTTTCTTCTTTTCATTACACTTGGCAAGCTTTCCACATTCATCGGTGGTATGTCCAACCTTTCAACAATACTCGCATTTGTTCTTCTTTTGCATATCACCATCAAGAGAGGAAGAGATGGAAGTTGAATATTGAGGCTCTGTTTTTTATGAGCCCAAAGTTGAACCATACTTGCAAATAGCAAGTGCTTATGTTCCCTCAAGTAAACCACTTCTATTCACTCTTGATTTATCTTCTTGCAAAAGAATGGACATAACATCATTAAAAGTATACATATTTGTATTTCATTTTGCAACCAAATAGTGTAGTCACAAAGCTTTGAAAATATTTGGCAATCCTTTGAGTAGTGTAGAAATGAATGATGCATCCAGAATTATCTCATTAATGTTTTCTAGTTGCTCTTTCAAATCCTTGATGCATGTAACATATGCATCCACTACTTCATTTTCAATCATACACACATCTTCAAGTTTCTTTCTCACATAATCAATATGCGGTTCATTATGCACTACATACAAAGAATCAAGTATATCCCAAGTTTGTCTTGAAGTAGTGCATGATGGGATGTGTGGAACAATATGTAAGTTCATAGAAAGCGCAATCATTTCATGAGCTTGAGCATCCTTTCCATCCCATCTAGGTTTCTCTTGCATAGATGGAGAACGCATGGCCACTATAATTGAGTAAGAACATAAATCTACGAGAATAGTTTGCATAGTAGAAGAACAGTTGGGTCGCTTATCAACATCTACAAGTGTGTTCCATAGTTGCTTCACAATAAGAACATCCTTCATAATGTAAGAACACATTGGGTAGCTAGTATCATCAATCTTATCTTTAGTTTGAAGAATGCCAAAAAAGTCATTGTTTCTTGCCATTGCACCAAAAAAATCCAAAGTAGCAAGATATGAACTTCAAAAAAGTTGAAATGAAAGCTACATTGTAGCTCACAATCTATAACTCCAATGATAAATCTGACTACATGAAGGGCTTTGAAAGAGGGTAAAACCTTAATGTGCCTAGTAGAAATGATCTCAGGGTGTTGAACTTTGTACTTATATGCTCCAAGGCCAATTTGCACTATCGGAAGTGTGCACGAAGAGGCAAAGATTAGCAAGTTGAGAAGGAGCTAAACTTGCTCTGATACCATTGTTGGGTATGTGTGTGTGTGAGTGAGGAAGCACAAAAAGAAGTACACATAGAGTGAAGAAGGAGATCAAAGCACAGAGACACATAATGGCTAGAAGAGCTCTTTATCAATGGATGATTAGTAATACGAGAATGAGTAAGGTGAGAACTTTAAGTGAATCCCTAATTACAATGTATAAACACATGTGACTATATCATGTATATGTGGTTACATGGAGACAAAACCTCTAGCAAGAACTAAAGTAAAAAGTGCCCATGTATAGGGAAATGGTTCACATCAAAGCTACTCAATGGACACATAAGTGTAACACATTCATATATTCAAATGGATGAATTTTGAAGAGAAACAAATGAACAAGGAAAAGTAGGAGTGAAGAATGTCTACTTTATGAAACTACATTAAATATCTCAAAAAATCCAACGTTTACATTCTACAAAGACATTATAATGATATAGGAAGAACAACAATGCCTTTATTCAAAGCCATGTCCATTGTTCATGGGGGCTTTGTTATATACCAAGGATCTGATAGAGTGATTCTTATAGAAAAATCCTTTGCATGGGATATTTTTGGATATTATCCTAGTGTCAAAGAAGCTCATTCTGCATATTTTTTTAGCTACACAAAATTGTTGTTGGCAAGTGGTGTAGAGGACGTAATAGACATAGAACCATATGGAAAGCTAATGTTGATGTGTTATGGTGTTCTTTTGAAGAAGAACCACATGTTACCATCACCATAGCCATGCCAAGAATCAAAGGGACTTAAGATAGATGATCTTGTCGAAGAAACTGCATCTTCAAGAATAAAGAGATCGAGGACAGAGAAGCAGATAAGGCAACAAAAAAAACCTCAGTTTATGGTTTTTATAAATTTTATCAAAGCCCTTGAATTAATGTATTCTCAGACCATCTTCCATCTTTGAAAACCCTTGTACTTCTCCATAGAGCATTCTGTTGTAAACTATTTGATTTACTAAATATATCTCTATGCTTGTCCAACGAAGAAGGTTTATTTCTCTTTGTATGTTTGACAGTTTTTCTTTTCTTTTGATCGCAAGATCTACAACCTTTTTATGTAGAACCACTAGAAATTTTCTTGAACACTATTGGCATTGGATGCACCACCTATTCTGTATGTCTAAAGAACGCATTTCGTGCACAATAATGAGACTTCTCTATACCTTGAGTGGACCATATGGATGGACATCCATATGTCCATATGAATATGGCATATGATTATGTATAACATGCTGCAAAAATATATATAGGATTAGGAAAATATTAAAAATAACAATGCAACTAAAAAATAAAGTATTACATTGAATTACCATGTAATGTGTTATGTTGTACTCTTTCCATGCCTCTTTCATATATCTTCCAAACAAATGTTCTTCAATCAATTGGACATCTTGCTTTGATAGGTTTTGCTCATCACAATAACATTTTCAAGTGCCTCCCAAACCATTTCCTTTGTTGTTATGGGGAATCCATCACTCTGGTGGCCCTTTATTGCAGTGTGAATTGCTCTCCAACACGAATATGTTGAGCATTACAATTTGTCAAATTCTTTCTTTGTAGGGAAACGTTTTTTGCTTTAACACCACCAATCGATGGTTTGGAAGGAATTTCTTTAGCATTTCTTGACAAGATATGATACTTCATTATCTTAAAATTCCCCTCATGTATACCAATTTTAGTCAATTTCTTCTCAAGCTTAGATACTTTTATTTTTATAGTAGATTCTAGGCATATATTCCATGAAGAACATATGTAAAAGTACACAAGCTTCTCCACAATATGACAAAGAGCATGTAGCAAAAAAATGTGGACATTGGCTAATGGTATTGGTAAAATATCTTGAAAGTTTGAATCTTTTGTTTCTCTATTTAATGAATGCTTCCACCACTTGATGTCCAACTTAGAATTGTCAATACAATTGATATAGGGAGTTTTGAGTTTCCTCATTTAGTTATATTGTGCGTACACTTCAAAGTCTTCAAATCTCTAGCCAAGTACCAAACGACTCTAAAATTTCCTCTTCCAATAACTTGTAAAATCTCTCCCAATAATTGCTCTTGAATTATGTTTTGAATACTTGTATGATGAAAGATCCATTGAAATGAAGGAAATTCCTTAGCTCTTATCCATAAACATGCAATAAGGCAATATCACATATAAACATTAGACACTTTCATAAGTATCATTTTCTTACCTCAAAGTTCCTAGACACCATATGTGTTGTTGAGACTATACAGTGAAGAATGCCATGTTTGCTTCACATATAAAGTAATCCATTGCTCTATTCATCAAGGTAACCCTGATCCTTTCCCATTTGTGTTCCTTAGTTACTTCACATTCATCTAAATTGATTACAAAATGTAAAACTCCACTTTCCTCAATGGATATATCATAAAGCTCCACCATTCTTCATTGAAGAATTCTTAAGTCCACAAATATACTATTGTAATCATTGTGAGGAGATGTGAATAGGTTCCAGAGATGAGGTAGTGCTACACAAAACCTACTCTACACTTGCCAATCTAACTTCAGTGATGCTCAATAGATTTCTTCAACTTCACAATGATGCATTTGGATCCACCAAGTCCTTAAGAGCATCACTCTCAATTGTTTGCATCAAAACAGATAACTAGAATATGCAAGAGATGTGAAGAACCTTCTATTTTAGGAATAGAAGGTCACAGTATTATGTTCAGAGCTCACAACCTGGTATGAATTTACTAGAGAGATTTTTCACACATATAATTGAAGTTTATAGCTAATTAAAGCAAGTTATTTCATGAATTTAGCTACACCAGACAATGAGAAGTGAATCTACCAAGTGAAGGGGGTCATCCCGACTTTTAAGGATCTAGAAGGCATGCAAAATTAGTCACTTTCCTTACCTCATATCTCAAGATCTACTGAATCAAACTTGATGAAAATTGATATTCAAAACTAGACATCGTACTCTAACTAATCCAAGTTAAAGTATAGCAAATGAGTAAGTAACGTAAAGAAATTGATTTCAAAGATCATTATAATGATGAAGATGCAACAATGAACAGTAGACAGAAATGTACTTGAAGAAATTTATGAAAATGTAAATGGTATTGAACATTTGATACAAGGGAAGTGTAATGGTCTACTCATAGATGGTGTGAGCTCAAATTATACTCACTAATGTAGCTCAAATCCTCTATGAGTTGCTCTACTATCCCATGACTAAAAGCATGTGTATTTATACATATTTCTAGAGTTTGAAATTTGAATTTTCCCTCACTTTAAAGTGGTCCTAGACTTTAGGGATAACTTAAATTGATTCTTCCTACCACATGAGTCGTGGGTTTAGCTTCCTAAATTCAAGAGATTCTTTCTCCTTTTGATTTTTACAATTTATCCAAATCAAATACACTCGAATTGACAAGCATGAGTTCAATATGGTTCTCTATGTGAGATCATAAATAAATGTGTAGTCCTTAATCATTAGCATAGCATTTAGGATTGTTGATTGCACCAAAATCTCCCCGTCAAGCCTAAGATGCTTGAGTCTTCAATCCTTCATGATTTCCTACAATCCAATCATTGATTTGAATCTATTTAATTTGCTTCCATCCAATTCCTTTGTTATCATATCTGCACATTGTTGATGAGTTGCACATATGAGAGTTGTATCTCTTTACTCATAATCTTTTCTCTGACATAATGATAATGAACTTCTATATGTTTGGTCATGGCATGATAGATAGGTTTAGCAGCAAGATGTAATGAGCTAATATTGTCTCCAAATAGATGTGGAATTGAAGTGTTCAACCCTTAATCTGAATATAGGGTTCTAATCCACATAGCTTCTTGTGTAGCATTTGCAAGTCCTCTGTATTCAGCCTCAGTTGATGAAAGAGAAATCGTGGGTTGCTTCTTGGAAGACCATGAAATCCACTTAGTACCTGCAAAAGAAAGATATCCACATGTGCTTCTCCTATCATCTTTACAGCCTGCCCAATCTGCATCAAAAAAGATCTTAACATCCATATCATATGTATATGGATAGTATAACCCTTCATTGATTGTTTCCTTCAAGTATTTCATAATTCTCTTGGCTGCTTCCATGTGAGGCTTCCTTGGAGTGTGCATGAATTGACTCAACACACATACTCCATAACAGATATCCACTCTAGTTAGAGTCTTCCAATTAAACTTTGATAGCTATTGATGTCTTTAATCACCTCACCTTCATGAGCACTTAACTTCAGATTTACCTCCATGGGAGTACCGACAACCTTTGTATTCTCCATCTTGAATTTAGAGATCATGTCTCCAATGTATTTCCTTTGTGTGAGGAAGGGACCTTTCTCTGTATATCCCACTTCCAACCGTATGAAGTATGTGAGCAAACCAAGATCACTGATCTTGAATTCCTCCTTGATTTGAGCTTTAATTTTTTTGATTCCTTCTGCATCACTCCCTTTAATCATTATATAATCAACAAATACACATAGGTATATGACCTATGAGTGATTCCTCTTAATCAAGAGGGAAGGATCTTCCTTGCTTACATTAAAACCTTTATCTTGCAAGTAAGTGACAAGCCTATGAATCCAAGCTCTAGGAACTTGCTTCAAGCCATACAAGGCTTTCCTCAACCTTCACACATGTTGAGGGTATTTTTTATCTTCAAGTCGAGGACATTGAGCCACATATACCTCCTTTGATATACAACCATTTAGGAAGGCATTTTTAACATCCATTTGATATATCTTCCAATTCTTGGAAGATGCAACACTCATGAGTACTCTAATAATAGGCATTTTTGCAACATGTGAAAATGTTTCTTCATAATCCATACCTTGAGTTTGTGCAGACCCTTTGGCTACAAGTCTTTGTACCTATTAATTTAACCATCAAAATTCTTCTTTACCTTGTATATCCACCTTGAGCCAATGACCTTCATGGATGGCTTCTTGGGCACCAATTCTCAAGTCTAATTCTCTTCTATTTCTTCTTCCATGGCACTTCTCCATTTTCGCTTCTTCTTGGCTTCTTTGTAAGTAGAAGGGTCTTATGAGTTTGAGTCTTGTGCTATGTATATTGAGTGTTTACTGACCAAAGAAGTACCATAACCATACCTTTTTGGATTTTTACTCTAGTAGATCTTCTTATAGTTTGTTGAGATGATTGTGCCATATCTCTCATCTCCTGCACTCTAGCTTTGCCTTTGGAGTTCCAAGAATTGGATTCTCTTCTTGGAGTCTTTTGATCATCATCATCAGAGTCACTTGATGCTTCAAGTGTTGGCTCATTCCTCTTTGATGATGCTGGAAATTCTTCCTCTAGATCATAGGGAAGTTTGATTTTCATGCAATCATCTTCAAACCAAGATTTGTTTTTTTTAACACAACATTTCTACTTACAATGAACCCTTTGTTTCTTGGATTGTATAGCCTATAACCTTCCTGATTAAGGTCATAGCAAATGAATATGCATTTCTTTGTATTTGGATCTAATTTGCCTCTTATTTGTGAAGGTATGTGTCATGCTATGCACCCAAAGATCATGCAATGATCAAGGCTAGGTCTTCTTCCATTCCCATGCTTTATATCTACAATCATCAATAAATGACACATAATACCTGGATCTAGAGATTGAATGCTCTTTGCTAGGTCCCCATACATCTATATGGACTAGCTCAAATAGATCTCCATGCATGTATCCCTTATTTGTGAATGGTTTCCTATGTGACTTACCAAATTGAAAAGTACTGCATTTATAGATCATGCATTGTTTGCATATATTTGGTAGACCAACTACACTCTGATCCCTATTGATTTGCTTGAGATTTATTTCACTTATGTGAGCTAATCTCTTGTGCCAAATTTCCAACTATGATAGAGTTTGGCTACCATAATTGAACAATGCAATATTTCTAGTAACTTGGAGTTCAAATATAAATAATCTACCTGACTTTTATCCTCTTTCTATCCTCTTAAATCCTTGAGATGGATCCTCAAAAAATGCTCCATTCTTTGTCACTTTGATCTGCAATCCTTTTCCACCAAATTGACCTACACTTATGAGGTTTTTTGTGATAGTTGGCACATACAATACCTTGCTCAATAGGTTCATGTTACCATCTGAAGTATTCATATTTCCTATCTTCTCCATTGGATGCCTTGTGTCATCTCTTGTTTGGACTTCATGTCAATTTCGTGGATCCTCCAAGTCTGAGAGTAGAGCTACATGTTACACTTATGTGTTCCTGGAGTAGCTTTGATGTGAACCGTTTCCTTATACATGGGCACTTTTTACTCTAGTGCTGGCTAGAGGTTTTTTCCCCATGTTACCACATACATGATACTCTCATATGTGGTGGTACTTTGTACTTAGGGATATTATTCAGCTCTTACTTCAGTTCAGTTCATTATCAATAGAGAGAGCTATTCCAACCATCGTATTCTCCATGTGTCTTGCTGTGTTTGTGCTCCTTGTGTGTGCTTCTCGTGTGTCTCTCGCACTTCTACACACACCCAACAGTGGTATCAGAGCAGGTTCAGCTCCTTCTCAAGTTTCAGTTTTTCGCGTCACGGCACGCGCGCACTTTTAACAGTGCAAATCGACTTCGGAGCATAGAATTGTGAATTTCAGCAGCCAAGAAACATTTCCATCAGGTGTGTTGGATTTTTACCCCCATTTCAAAGCCATTCGTGTAGTCAGAATCACCATTAGAGTGATGGTTTGTGAGCTGAAATTTCAGCTTTTGTCGAAGTGAAGATTTTGTCACATTCTTGTTCTTTTGTGAAATGGCGGGCAGCAATAACTTGTTTGGCATTCTTCAAGCTGAAGATAAGCTTGATGGGACCAACTATCCGATGTGGTCCTACATGATGAAGCATGTTCTTGTTGCTAAACAACTTTGGAACATAGTGGCGGATGTAGATCGAAGACCTGCAGGTTCTTCTACTTCATAGTCTACTGTCACAGATGGAGCTTCTTCTTCGAGTACAATGGTTTCTCCTTCTCCACCTACACAGGAGCAACTTAGATGGGATGAAAAAGATGCTCAAGCTCGTGCTTTGATTGCGCTTTCAGTGAAGCGTCATATAGTTCCACACATTCGGTCATGTTCTACATCGAGACAGGCATGGGACACTCTTGCTTCTTTGTATGTCGTGCAAAATGAAGCACGTGTTGCATACTTGAGGAAGCAACTTGAGGATGTATGTATGGATGAAAATGAGTTGGTGGATGTGTATGTGGCATGCATCAAGGACTTGAAAGAGCAATTGGCAAACATAGATGAGATCATTCTGAATGCATCACTCATGTCTACATTGTTGAAAGGCTTACTAAAATCTTTTCAAAGCTTTGCTACTACACTCTCTTTGGTTGCAAAAGGAAATCCTAATATGTATACATTTGATGAGGTTGTGTCTCTTCTTTTGCAAGAAGAGCAATCTAGAGTGAATAGGAGTGGTTTGATTGAGGGAACATGAGCACTTGCTATCTCACAAAAGGGGAAAAGCAAGTATGGTTCAGGTTTGGGTTCATCAAAACCAAAGCCTCAATCTTCCCCTTCCACTCATTCCTCTAATGATAGCGATTTGCAAAAGAACAAGAGATGCAAATATTGCTGAAAGGCTGGTAATACTATTGATGAGTGTAGAAAGCATGTCTATTGCTGAAAATTCAGCAAATGTAAAGAATGATGAAGCTAACATGGCTCAAGATTTTTGGGCATGTATTGTTACATGTCATTATGATGCTTCTTTGCATTCTAAATGTATGGTTGTGAGTGAGGATGATTCGGATTGGTTCTTTGATAGTGGTGTTTCAAAGCACATAACATCATGCAAAAGATTTTTTGCTTCTTTGAAAGATGCACCCAAAGGAGGACATGTGGTGTGTGCAAACAATGCCTCTCATCCTATCATTAAGTAGGAGAAAATGAGCTTACGGCTGCGAGGTGTGATTCTCTTGAAAAATGCATTGTATGTGCTCAGTATCAAGAAGAACTTAATTTCGGCTCCATTGATTGCCAAAGTTGGATTTCATGTACACTTTGTTGATGATAAGTGTATGGTTCATGATTTTAGCAATGGCAATGTTATCGTGATGTCCGATACATTATGTAATGGTTTGTATCGCATGGATACATACAAGAGGGCTGCCTCGGTTGCCTTGGTTGCTCATACTTCTTCCATGGCTGAAATGGAGCTTTGGCATGCTCGTTTTGGTCACTTAAACTTCAATAGTTTGCTTTACTTGCAAAAGAAGGACATGATTATTGGCTTGCCTACACTTGAGTCCATTGAAAAGCATGCATGTGAAGGTTGCATTCTTGGAAAAATGCATCGTGCTTCTTTTCCAAAAGATGGTCATACACACACTACAAGAAAATTGAAGCTTGTTCATAGTGATGTATGTGGTCCCGTCAAGACTCCATCTTTTGGGAGGCATGTATATTTTGTTACCTTCATTGATGATGCTACTTGCCATACATGGGTGTATCCTATGAAAGCAAAGAATGAGGTATTTTCTTGCTTCAAAGCATTTTTAGCTATGGCTGAAAATTTTTCTTCACAAAAGCTTTTGACTCTACGCACGGATCGTGGTGGTGAATACATGTCACATGAGTTTAATGCTTTTCTTCATGAAAGGGTATTTCACACCAATGTACGATGTCATATACACCTCAACAAAATGGTGTTGTCGAGCGTAAGAATAGAACTCTACTTGAAATGGCACAATGTATGGTTAAAGAAAAGCATCTTCCTGATAAGTTTTGGATGGAAGTGGTCATGTGTGCAAATTATGTGTTGAATCGTTGCCCTATAAAAGCATTGAGAGTCATCACTCCTTATGAGGCTTGGAATGGTCATAAGCCTATGGTTAGTCATATGCGTGTGTTTGGTTGTTTGGCATATGCTCTTGTGCCATCACAACGTCACAAACTTGATGACAAGGCAAAGAAATGTATATTTGTTGGTTATAGTGCTGAAAGTAAGGAATATCGTTTGTACCATCCATTGACGAATACAATTATTGTGAGTCGAGATGTGGTATTTGCTGAAAATTCAGTTTTCCCTCTACTTGGATGCAAAAAACAACCAACAGTTAGCTCACAAGATGTGTTCGATACACTCATGTCTTTGTTCCAAAATGGTGTGCTTGACTATGGCCATGTAGACCAGCCAACTAAGGCTCAAAGGGCTGAAAAATTCCAGCAAAATAGTGTTGAAAATGTAGAGAATTTCCAGCCAAACATGGCTGAAATTTTTCAACCAAAAATTATCAAAACTACTGGAAATTTCCAGCCACATATGGCTGAACATTTGCGTCAAAATACGGCTGAAAATGAGCATGAAGTTCAGCCCACACATGATGTACATATTGAAGATGTTTTACATAATGAACACATGTCTATCAAGAGTGCACAAACTATGCCAAAGTGGCTGAAACAAACTTTGCATGATAGCAAATTGAGTGCACCTTTACTTGGTAGAACAAGATCAAGCTCTCACCATGCATCAAGTAATTTTGTGGATTATTCTCTTATTGCTACAGCATGTAATGAAGAGCCACTTTCTTTTGAAGATGCATGTGATGATCCACAATGGATGAGTGCTATGCAATCAGAAATGGATTCCATACATAAGAATGGTACTTGGGAGTTATGTGAATTGCCAAAAGGAAAGAATGTCATTGGTACAAAGTGGGTTTCCAAGATCAAGAGAAAATCTGATGGTAGCATTGATCGCTACAAAGCTAGATTGGTTGCCAAAGGATATGTGCAACAATATGGCATTGACTATGAGGAAACTTTTGCACCTACTTCACACATGATGACCATTCGTACGGTGGTTGCATTGGCTACCCATCAAGGTTGGAAATTGCATCAGTTGGACATAAAAACAGCCTTCTTGAATGGTGATTTGCAAGAAGAGGTCTATGTGAAACAACCTCCTGGATTTGCTATGAAAGGGAAAGAGCATATGGTTTGTCGCTTGCATAAAGTCATGTATGGTCTCAAGCAAGCTCCACGTGCATGGTATGACAAAATCCATAAGCACTTGATTGCTCTTGGCTTCATATGTAGTTCAATTGAGAGCACACTCTATGTACGCAAAAATGGGGCTGATCTTATAGTGCTTGTTCTTTATGTCAATGACATACTCTTGAGTGGGTCATGTGATGCAAAACTTGACATTCTTATGGCTGATTTGTAGCATACTTTTGATGTCACTTATCTTACTCTTTTGAGCTACCATCTTGGCATCCAATTTGTATCCGTTGAGGGGGGAATTGTTATGCATCAAGCAAAGTATGTTGAAAAACTACTTCAATGTTTTGACTTTGAGGATTGCAAGCCAATTTCCACACTAATTGAGAAAGGATTCAGGTTCATAGTTGAGGATCCCAATGATGCATTTGACACTTCTCTTTATCAGTAAGTTGTGGGATGTCTTATATATGCATGCAACACAAGGCCGGATATACAGTATGTGGTTTCCCAGTTGAGTCGATTCATGCATAGCCCTGGCACTAAGCATTTCCAAGCGGTGAAACGTGTGTTTAGATATCTCGGAGGCACTTTGAGCTTAGGTCTCTTTTATGGCAGAGATATTCAGCCATGCTTGCATGCTTTTACAGATAGTGATTGGGCTGGTTGTTATGATACTTGTGTGTCCACTAGTGGTAATTGCTTTTTCCTTGGAGACTCATGCATATCTTGGTTGAGTAAGAAGCAACATATAGTGGTGACTTCGATTTGTGAAGCTGAGTACAGAGCAATCTTCACAGCTACAGTGGAGTGTATATGGCTGAGACGTCTATTGATGGATCTTCACATGGAGATTGATGCTGCTACACATATTCTCACTGATAGTCAGAGTGCTTTGGCTGTTGCACAAAACCCAGTGTTTCATGCACGGACAAAACATATTGAGGTGCATTATCACTATGTGAGAGAGCGCCTTCATGCAAGAGATATTGATTTGGTATATGTGCCTACACAAGATAATGTGGTAGGCATATTCACCAAAGCTCTTCCATAGGAAAATTTTGAAGCTTTTCGCAATGCTTTAGGCTTATTACCTTGTGGGGGTTGATCTATCACTCCCTATATGTTTTCACATCATTTGCTCCAGGGGGGTTTGTTAAACTTATGTGTTCCTCGAGTAGCTTTGATGTGAACCTTTTCCCTATACATGGGCACTTTTTACTCTAGTGTTGGCTAGAGGTTTTTTCCCCATGTTACCACATACATGATACTCTCATATGTGGTGGTACTTTGTAATTAGGGATATTATTCAGCTCTTACTTTAGTTCAGTTCATTGTCAATAAAGAGAGATATTCTAGCCATCTTCTTTGTGTGTCTTATTGCATTTTTGCTCCTTGTGTGTGCTTCTCGTGTGTCTCTCGCACTTCTACACACAACCAACACGACATCCCTACTACATGATTTGAGCAACCTGAGTCTATATAGAATACATGTTCATCTACTTTACCTTGCTTCATGGTCATGTTCATCACAAGAAGTGAATCTTCTTGAGTTTTATCAATGACATGTGCATAATTGTTGTAGTCTCTCCTTCCTTTGTATCCTCCTTGGTAATTGTTGTTGTTGTATGAGTTGTTATTATATCCATTATTATTGTTGAATCTGCCTCTTGATCTTCCATAACTACCTCTGTTGTAACTTCTACCTCTTTGATTCGTAGGATTCCTAAAACAATTCTCAATGATGTGATTAGTTAGGCCACATGTGGCACATGGCACATGGCCTAACTAATCACATCACTGAGAATTGTTTTAGGAATCCTATGGAATCAAAGAGGTAGAGGTTACAATAGAGGCGGTTATGGAAGATCAAGAGGTAGATTCAACAATAATAATGGAGATGAGCTTTGAGCTCTCCCCCTACCTTTTCTTCCTCCTCTACCTCTTCCTCTTGAGCCTCTACCTGTTCCTACAAATTTTGCTTGAGAGGTGCTACCTTCATCATCAGAGTTTTTACCTTTTCCTTTGCTATCCTTGTTCTTGTTTTTATCTGTGTAGAGGGCAAAGGATTGATTACCTTTAGAGTTGTCTCCATTCTTCATAAGCTTTTCCTCATGCGTGAACAGTTGTCCCATGAGAGTGTTGAAATTAGGAACTTTCATGTCCATGTAGAGGTCCATGGTTGTGGTGAAAGCTTCCCATTTTTCATCTACCTTTATTCCATTGATCACTTGCCTTACTATTTGCTCTTCATCAATGATTTCTCCAATGCTTCCGATTTGATCTACTATGTCCTTCATTTTGGTGACAAAATTAGTCACACTTTGCTTGGGCATCTTCTTGAGTGTGGTAAATTCCATCCATAGTTGATTCTTCCCTGCCTTGGTACTTGATGAGAAGAATGCTTCAAGAGCATTCCAAGTTTCTTCTGAATTCTTGTAACTCTTAATATGTGGAGGTAAAAAATCATAAATTGAGGTTAGAATATATGAACTTTCTAGAGCATGAACACCATGTGTTTAACCTCTCTTGTTCTGTTGGTTGGCCTTTACTTCTGAGGATTGGCATCATCTCATCTCCAGATATGTAACCATAGAGGTTTCACCCTTGAAGATAAGCTTTTATTCTAAGTGACCAAGCTGAGTAGTTACCATTATCCAATTTGTCTATGGATGAAGAAATCCATCTCCCATGTTGACTAGTTGCTCTGATACCACTATGAGGAAATGCTGAGATAGGTTCTAGAGATGAGGTAGTGCTACACAAAACCTACTCTACACTTGCAAATCTAACTTCAAAGATGCTCAATAGACTTCTTTAGCTTCACAATGATGCATTTGGACCTATAAACTCTTTTGGATCATTAGTCTCAATTGTTTGCATAAAAAAAAACTAGAATATGCAAGAGATGTGAAGAACCTCCTATTTTGGAAATAGAAGGTCACAGTATTATGTTCAGAGCTCACAAGCTTGTATGAATTTACCAGAGATCTTTTTCACACATCTAATTGAAGATTAGAGATAACTAAAGCAATTTCTTTCATGAATTTATATGCACCATACAATGAGAAATGAATCTAGCAAGATCTAGAAGGTGTGCAAACACAATCACCTTCTTTACCTCATATCTCAAGATCTTTTGAACCAAACTTGATGAAAGTAGATATGTGAACACTAGACACTATACTCTAACTATCCCAAGTTAAATTATAGCAAGTGATTAAGTACACATAGAGAAATAAATTCCACAAGATCACTGCAATGATGAAGATGCAACAGTGAACAGTAGATAGAAATGTACTTGAAGAAATGTATCAAAACGTAAATGGTATTGAACATATGATACAAGGGAAGTGTAGTGGACTAATCATAGATGGTGTGAGCTCAAAGTATGCTCACTAATGTGGCTCAAATCCTCTTTGAGTTGCTCTACTATCCCATGACTAAAAGCATGTGTATTTTTACATATTTCTAGAGTTTAAAATTGGAATTTTCCCTCACCTAAAAGTGGTCCTATACTTTAGGGATAACTTAAACTGATTCCTCCTACTGCATGATTCGTGGATTTAACTTCTTGAATTCACAATTTTCTTTCTCCTTTCGACTTTTAGAATTCATCCAAAGTAAATGCACTCAAATTGACAATTTCCCATATGGTTCTCTATGTGAGATGATAAATAGATGTCTAGTCCTGAATCATTAGCATAGCATTTAGGCTTGCTAATTGCACCAACAATCATCATAAACAATACTACCATTTTTCCTATGGTATTCCTCATGAATGTGAAATTAACACCTATATATTTTTGTACATCACCATCCAATGATGTTATCAGTCTCCAGACTTCAATAGGACTTGGAAGTAGTACTCTTTTAGATCCACTTGTCTTTATAGGACCAAAAATCTCTTTATATATTGAGCTATATCCTATTCTATTGACATCTAAACTATCCATTACATCCTAAATAGCTTTCGCATCGAATTTATTATTTTCAAGGACACCTTCAATAATGTGTGTCTTAAAATTATTGAATTTGTCCAGTTCAAGAATCTCTCCAATCCCATTATTTCCAATCATGCTTATAATGTGTTAAAAAGAAAATCGAATTGAAGAAGGGTCTTCATGTTTTCCAAGAATGAGGAGATCCCTTTATCATGAAGAAATTCTTCAACGTACTACTATCTATTATTTCATATCATCGGGATGAGACTTTGTCATTAGGGAAAAAAATGAACCATACATGGCCTTGTAAGGATCCCTAATTTTTAGGGATTCAACCTAATTTTGTTCTTGTTTAAGGGAACAAAGTGCATTTGTTGGTCTAGAAAATGATGATTATCGCATCATGGAGCTCCACCTCCTTAATTATCAATCTGCTGAGATGAAGGGATGATATGAAAGTCGTGAATGAGTGATGTGTGCAAAGGTGAAGGTGAGAAGCACACTAGTGCACACACACACACATAGAAAAGGCAATATGAGAGACAATGGAAGGAGAATCACTTCTATCTCTGAAAAAGCTATCTCCAACAAGCCAACCTCAAAAATGAGCTCTTTGGCTGTATTTCTAGTTTTTGAGGTGAAGTGACCAATTTCACATCTAATGGCCAATCTAGCAAAAAATTATGTCCTAAGCTACTTTTAGGGTATCAAACGATGTCCAAAAAATATGAAAATTGGTACATACATTTTATCTAAGCTCCTCAATCTCAAGGACTCCTTGCCTTCAACAAAATGGAGCATTACATGAGAATTGGGTGTTTGTATGCTATAGTGGGTAGTGATTAAAACCACTATTGCTACTCATGATGATGTTGATAATTGTAAACCAATATTGATGTTTGCAAATTTGAGGGTGGGGGCCTCTTTGGTCTCATGCCTTTGCTCTTTACATGCTTCCTCTTCTTCTATGTCGTGAGCTACTACCAATGCCCCCTCCCTCTTGCATTTGTCATCCCCAACAAAACCTTGCTATAGGGATTGATGGATGTACTTTTGGAAGAAATTTTGAGCAAAGTTTTGCTCATTGATATGTATTCCACATGCTAGATCTACTTCTAATTTATCCCACACTATGGCTTGTGATGTTTCATGCAGTGGATATTGATGATTTATTGTAGATGAGTTGTTCACAGGCAAAGAGCTGAAGAAGATGCATTGGTTTGATTATGAATAGCTCTGAGTGATACTCCTAGAACTTGGTGGTGAACATTTCTTTGAGTGCTTGTTTGTAACACATGGATAGGTATTTTATCTGACACTACCATGTGTAACAATCCTTGAGTGAGGGATTTGTATGCATATCATAAACAATCTAAATTTCCATCCTTCAATCTTTGCGTCGAGACATGAGGTGCCCAAATCTTCATAAAGACTTTAAATGTTGTTTGCATTAGATCAAAATTTTCATTGACATCCTAATTGCTATGTCTATCATACGATTCAATCATGGTAGATGGTGTCATATGGTTTCCATCATACACGTGATGGTTGGATGCCCTTGTGGTGGTGCACAATAAGGATAATTAATCCAGTCTTGGCACTTGGGATCATTTTTAACCTTAACCGCAAAAGCTGGCTAGGACCAACATCAAGGAATTGGGCCATAACAAAGATTGTACATAGAGGTCTTTGACCATGTATACATCATCTCTAGGTATTCATGTGGTAATTTACACCTCTAGTTTGGTTGAAAGATGGTGTTGTTGGTAGTTTGTGGAGGTATGTCCTCTCATTGGAATTACATGGCATTGTTGAGATATCAAGCTCAACATGTGGTGATCCAAGATGACACGTACCAGTTTTTCGTTTCTCTGACATGTATAGTGGTCATGCCGATATATGTCATGGATACTTCATTGAGCTTTATTAGATTTATCTACCGAGAGTGATGGCACATTTGTTTCTTGCCAGCTCACTTATTCGCGGACATTAGGTTTTTCCTTATGTACTGATCTTTATATATTGCACTTGTTGTATTCTTGTTTTTAGGTCATTCTTGTACATTCCTTTTTATGTAATAGAAGAAGAAGAAGAAGAAGATAATTCTTCCTTGCCTCAATCTGTGTGTGTGCTTCTCCTTGAGAGTGAGAGTGTGTGTGTGAGCTCTCTTCCTTATCTCCTTCCTCGTGACATGGTATCAGAGCCAGCGTGGCTATAGAGAACTCGTGGAGAAGGCAACGGTGAAGACTACGAAGCAAGGCATGGAGAAAACATGATTTCACAAATGGCCTCCATTTGCTACGAGCCATCTCGACCTTCGTTTCGAGCCCGCAAGGTGGGGCCCACAAAAAAACCAGGTCAGTTTCAGAAACTGTAACTTGCGTTGTGTTCATCAACACTAATATATTCCAGATCCAGAATTTCAAGCGATTTCGTGTAGTGTTGATACACAAAAACTGTGTTTTTCTTAGATCAAATTGTCATGTCATAGTGCAACAGTGTTCAAGAAGAAGTGCTTCTTGTAGTGTTTTGCAGTGTTGTGAATTGCTGCAGAAATGGCAAACGTAGATGGAATGAGTCAGTTTATGAGCGATAAGCTGGACAAGAACAACTTCCATGCTTGGAGATTCAGAATGATGAATTTCTTGATGGGAAAAGGCTACTAGAAGTACATCGGAGAGAATGAAAATGCTCCACAGTTACCAGAAAGGAATCGGACTGCAGACCAGTTAAGAGCATATGAGGAATGGAATCAAGGAGCACGAAAGGTAATGTATTGGCTATCTTTTAGCATATAGGATAGCATGATTGGACACATACAGGATGCCAAGACTCCAAAAGAGGCTTGGAACAGTTTGATCACTTTGTATGAGACTAATACAAAGGCACAGAAATTGCAACTCAAGAACGAGTTGCATACATTGGAAAAGAAGAGCATGTTGGTAAGTGACTACACTCTAAAAATCAAAAGCATATGTGAGTCACTTGCATCTATTGGCGGGAATGTAGATGATGATGATAAGGTGGAAGTGTGCCTTCGTGGTTTAGGAGCTGCATATAAGCAGTTCAGAACTTCCATACAAACCAGGGAAAATATTCCGAATTTTGATGATCTGGTATCTATGCTGATTATTGAAGAAAAGAATCTTGGTGAGGATTCAAACTCCCAAGGAAAGCCCAGTTCTGAGCAGGTATTCTACTCTAGCAAAGGAAGAGGCAGAGGTAGAGGTTTTGGAAGTGGAAGAGGAAACAGTAACCAAGACCAAGGTCAACAACAAAATCATGCAGGAGGAAGAGGACAGTTTCGAGGCAGGGGGAGACAAAGAGGTTGCATAAATTTCCAAAGAAATGATTCAGGTAATGATAATAAAGGATGTTGGAATTGTGGTAAACCTGGACACTTCGAATGTGATTGCAGGTTGAAGAATCAAAATAATAGAAGGCAGCAAAACAACTATGCATCCACAAGTGTAGATGACTCTGAGAAGCTGTTCATGGTTCAACATCACATGATGAATACGATGTCTGCTGGTATCTCAAAATCGAATGATAATGTCTGGTATGGTGATTCAGGTGCTTCAAATCACATGACCAGTCATGCAGAATGGTTTAGTAGTTTGCAGAAAATGCCAGTTCCTGGATATGTTGAAACAGGAGATGATACATCGCATCCTATCGAGCATACAAGAAATATAGCATTGTCTATGGAGGACGGGAAGGTAAAACATCTTGCTGATGTGTTGTATGTTCCAAACATAACAAAGAATCTAGTTTCTGTTGGATAAATGGTTGACCAGGGATTACAAGTCAGGTTCAATGCTGATGGGTTATATGTAGAAGAATACAAACATGGTGGACGATTGATTATCAAAGGAAACAAAGTGGGTAGGATGTTCACCTTAAATGTGAAAGTTCCTGAAATGAATGCAGCCATGTTTGCAAAAGGTGCAGGAGTTATTGTTGATATAGAGATTTGGCAGAAACGAATTGGACATGCAAATCTGCAAAGGCTGAAATTGATGCAGTCAAAGGAGATCGTTCATGGACTACCAAATTTTCAAGGTTTCAGAGATGCAAAAGGTATGTGCAGCATGTCAATTTGGTAAACAGTCAAGATCATCATTTCCACATGACAAGCATATCAGTGAGAATGTGCTAGAAATAGTACATACAGATGTTCGGGGTCCTGCAAAGACCACATCTATGGGTGGTTGCAAGTTTTATGTTACTTTTATTAATGACCATACACAGAAAGTATGGGTATATTTCATGAAAGAGAAGAGCGAGGTGTTCACTCACTTCTAGAATTTTAAAGTTGTGGTGGAAAAGCAGACAGGGAAGTACATTCACACATTAAGATCTAATGGAGGAGGTGAAACATGTCAAATGAGTTCAGCAGTTTTCTAAAAAATCATGGAATTCGGCGTCAGTTTTCATGCAGGTACACACTACAGCAGAATGGCATTGCTGAACGCAAAAATAGACATATTGCAGAAATAGCAAGAGCCTTAATGACTGAGAAGAATATGCCTCATTGTTATTGGGCAGAAGTTGTGCATATTGTTGTATACATCATGAACAGAACTCCGAATGTTGTTGTACATCAAGTTACACCTGAAGAGAAGTTTACAGGTAAAAAGTCAAACTTATCACATCTGAAAGTTTTTTGTCGTATTGCATATGTACATGTCCCAGATGAATTGAGGACGAAGCTTGATCCAAAATCAGAAAAGTGTGTCTTCATTGGATACTCCCTTGAGCAAAAGGGATATATGTACATGTCCCAGATGAATTGAGGACGAAGCTTGATCCAAAATCAAAAAAGTGTGTCTTCATTGGATACTCCCTTGAGATTCTGCACTTGATTTTTTAGCATTTTCTTTGTCATTTGGTTCAAGACTCAGTTCTTCTTTAGCATCTGCATAGACGCTTGAGTGGACCGGATGCATCACCAAGCAATAGTTCCAACTCAAATCCATGGACTAGAAGATTACGTGGAAATTTCAGTCCAGCAAATTCATCAAATACATCCAAGAAAGGTAAAGAAAAGCTTTCTGCTGGTCATAAAACATGTGCAAGTTTTGAAGACGTTGATGGAGATTCAAGCAGTTCATAAAAGAGTCTTGATGAGGAACTTGGATTGCCCTCTGTGAAGACTCCAAGAGTAAGAAGGGCACAGGCAGATGATACAAAGAGAAGTGACCCAAGACCAAGAAGATATGGGAGGATGCGGAATTCAGTGCAACAATTGACATATGATAGTTACATGGCTCGTCATTATGCCTACATGACAAAGGTAATACAAGATGTTGAACCTTCTTGCTTTGAAGATGCAATTGGAATTGCATATTGGAAAAAAGCTATGGATGAGGAGATGGCTGCACTTTATGGAAATGATACATGGAAGCTGGTTCCATTGCCGCAAGGAAAGAAACCCATAGGTTGTAAATGGGTTTAATGGTAAAGCATAATGCTGATGGTAGCATAAGTAGGTATAAAGCACGATTGGTAGATAAAGGATATGCACAGACATATGGCATTGATTATGAGGAAACATCGAGCCCTATAGCTAAAATGTCTACTGTCAGGACACTTATTGCATTAGCTACAGCAAAAGGATGGACTTTGCATCATATGGATGTGAAGAATGCTTTCCTACATGGTGAGTTACACAAAGAAGTATATATGGACCAGCTACAAGGATATGAAGATTCAAAGCATTCAGAATATGTTTGCAGGTTGCAAAAGGCTTTGTATGGGTTGAAGCAGGCTCCACATGCATGGCATGCAAGGATTGCTGATTACTTAACCAGCATTGGGTTTTCTATGTCTTATGCAGATCATTCACTATATGCAAAGAAGGCTGATGATGGCATCATGATTGTGGCCATTTATGTTGATGACTTGATTGTAGGTGGCGATAATGAAGAAAGCATCAAAGAGGTAAAGCAACTTCTTATGCAAGAATTTGACATGAAAGATCTTGGTGTGCTGCGCTATTTCTTAGGCATTGAGTTTATACATACAGAAACATGTATATGGATGTCGCAAAGGCAATATGCCTTGAATATGTTGCAAAAGTATGGTATGGCTGATTGTAAGCCAATTTCTATGCCATTAGATCATAATTTGAAGTTGGATACTACATCAAGTGAAGCATTGGAAAATGCTACTATGTACAGGAAACTTGTGGGAAGTCTTATATATCTTACAATTACAAGGCCTGAGTTAAGCTATACTGTTGGACTTGAAAGTCAGTTTATGCAGGTTTCCAGGAAGCCACATTTGGATGCTCTAAGGCGCACTCTACGTTATGTGAGTGCTACTTTGGATTATGCATTGTTTTATGAAGTTGGTGTAGATTTACATGTTCATGGATACACCGATGCAGATTGGGCTGGTAGTACTCCATATAGAAGATCTACTAGTGGCTTTCTTTTCTCACTTGGAGGTGCAGCTATTACATGGAGTAGTAAGAAGCAACCCACTGTTGCTTTGTCGAGTACAGAGGCTGAGTATAGAGGTGGTGCAATCGCAGCATGTGAGGCATCATGGTTGGAGATGTTACTTGCATATTTAGGCGTGGAAGTGCAAAAGCCTATCACCCTCTATTGTGATAATCTTAGCATCATACAGTTAGCACGGAACCCTCTTTTCCATGCTAGAACAAAGCATATCGAGGTACATTATCACTTCTTTAGAGAGAAGGTATTAGCAGGTGGTATTGATTTTGTTTATGTGAGAACAGATGAGCAGGTTGCTGATATTTTCACCAAAGCACTTGGAGCTGAGAAGTTGAAGAGTCCAACCCTCTCCATCTTGTGTCACGAGTGAGGATATCATTGTTTTTTAAGATTAATTTGGCCCATGAACCCTTATCATTGCTCCAAGCATTAATCACCCATATACTTGCTAACTTGTTGGCCATAGAAGCAACATCTAGAATACTCAAACCCCCATTGTCTTATGGGTATAAATTCAAGATATCCTCTAAAAAAGGGGGATGAGATAGTGTGTCAAAATATTAACAATGGATCAAACATGTGTGGTATGCCGGTTCAATCTTGTTCTTTTAGGCAGATGTTTAAGTTTCAAGTCCCATCAAGGACTCGATGCCTGAGCTCTATGTGCATGTGCATAGTCAATATAACCATTGTACTATAATATGGTGTGTCCTTCCCCCTTTCTAAGATAAATTGGTGTCTGTGTGTGCTTTTATATTTATATTTCTTATTATTCTTAAAAAAATAGAAATGGTCTTGCTACCATGATTGATAATAGAGGCCGAGGGACCCAATGAGGAAGCAAAAGGTTACATAACAAAAAGCGGAAAAAACAAAAGAAAAAAAGAGAAAGCTTTTTTTCACGCAGAATAGGATATAAGTGCCGAATCATGAGAGTGGGAATAAAAAGGAAAAAGCGAAAAGCAAAAAGCAAGGGCAAGCATGATTACTCATTATTGCGTGCCATTACTTTTGCGCCGGAGGGACCTGCAAATTTAAATATAAAAAAAACGGAAAGTTTTCAAAATATATCATAAAACGTTTCAAACTAAAGTGAGTTCTACAATAAAAAGAGTACATCAATCATTTTTTCGAGGACGAAATTATTTAACAATAATTCAAACGATTTTGAGAGAACGCAAATCTATTCGTAGAAAGAAAGCGATACTCATTTTTGTGAGGGCATTGGTTTCATATGGGCAACGATTTTAAACGAAACACGTCTCTCTCTCTCTCTCTCTCTCTCTCTCTCTCTCTCTCTCTCTCACACACACACACACACAAACCTATGTGGAATAAAGACGCATGATGATGTTATCATCCCGTTCATGAGGAAGCCATTTGATTTTGAGCTTGTCGTTCTCTACAACAAAGGCCCTATGGTGCTTAAAAGATAGAGAGCCCAAAGGCCCGCTAAGGTAGACACTTAAAAAGGGTGACCCTAAGGCCCAAGAGTCCCATGAGACATCAAACACCTTATATTTGATAGCTAAAAAAATGAGACATTAGGGGAGTTGGTGGTTTTATCTTGCAAAAATAAACGAGATCATCGAGAGCAGAGTATAACAATACCTGATATCAAAGGAAAATAAACCATGTAGAAACGCCATTGAATGTGACCAATCGAGAGTCCATACAAAAGGGAACATGTGCAAGGACACCACCCAACCCATGCAAGGTTGCTTGGAGCTCAAGCTCTCTCACCTATCTCTCTAAGATGGAAGGAAAGAACAAGTGAAGCATTGGCCTCTATACTCCAAATTCTCCACTAGTGCATCATCTATGGGATTTTTGTGGTCTTCATCATGAGCTTTCATTGCCCACTATATGAAGGAGCCATCAACTCCCCCCCCCCCCCCCCCCCCCCAAAAGTAGGTAGAGTTAATCTTCTTCAAGCCTTTTCTTCAGTTTCAAGTGGAATATGTTGAAAACATTTCAGTGAATACAATAATACATAAATGTATTATGTGTTGTGAAGATGACCATGGGATAGGAAATCCACCTAAAAAGGAAGTATTGATTGGCAAAAGTGCTTGGGAAGACCACTCTCTCTTCTACTTCCTCATTACCTACCATCACGCTTACATACACATTCCAACAAGCATAGCTTCATGCTCAAAGCTCAATTTTTAGAGATCTTAATGTTCTTTTGAACCTTGACATTGTAAGCTTTTCATGCCAATAAATTATACAAGATTTGGACAAGAATTTATGGTCGAAACAGGTTTTTCACTATTTACAAAGGAGTTAGCCAACTGCTTGCAACCATCATCTATGTAATTTTGGTGACCAAATTCATGTCTATAACTTGGAGAAGTTACATGGAGATTAAAAAAAGGTAGGTTTTGGAGTGCTCTATAAACCCTGGTGAAGCTAGCATGAAGTGCTAAAGTGATCAGCTATTCATTAGATTTTTTAGGAAGCATTGGATTGGTTTTTCGAGTCAAAGTTGATGTGTGTATGTTGTTAAAAGTGTGCTTAGGCAAAACAGATATGCCAAATTCAATTTTGGTCCTCGAGAGGACCTAAACTAGAGCTTCAACACTTCACATATTGCATCAAATTAGCTTTGTAAAGCTTGGGTTATCCCATGCAAGTGGTCTTGTGATAAAATTTTGGTTATAAAATTTCTAGGATAAAGGAATACGGTACAACATAAATCCAAAATGAACTTTTATTGCACACATTCTTTGGAGCTCTTTAACATAAATATGTAAAAGATATGATCACAACATTTTAGAACTCTGTAACAACTCAATTTGGAGCAAAAACTTTTCCATTAATTTGAAAGCATTACAATGTCTCTATTAGGATACGCAAGACACAGCCAGCACCAAAAGTTCATGCAAATACAAACAAAATAGAAATTATAGAGTAAGGTATAGAAGCATGACCATTGATTACTAGAATCCAAAAAGAACTAGAAGGTACAAAATTCAACATTAGGGAGAATTTTTCTTCATGTTCCTCATTGAATATGACGAGTCTCCCTTCTTTGACTTGGAGGACTCCTCTTTGCCCTACTCATTTTAGCTTTTCTCAAATACCTCTTGTACCTCTTGGAATGTTTGGTCCACCATCTCTTTCATCTGCTCTATCTCTTTCCCTAGTTCCTCACTGTCATTGACATTCAACATGCCAGGTTTCTTGAATCCACGATAGTGACAAAGTTCCTTCTTGTTCTTGCACAATGCTATGTATTTCTCTATAAGACACTCTTTCACATCATAATGAGGCTCATCATTCTCACTATCTAAGATATTTCACACATATCATAGAATTTGTAACCCTTCTCAAACTGATCCTCATGGGCATTCTATTCTTCGGAGGTTGAATCACCATCTCATGAAGCCACTGTACTTGGAGAGGATGCTGATTCTCTCTAACTCATGAAGGGGGCAGGGCAACTAAGTAAGAACGATAAAAGCTTGTGAAGCTATTTATAGACAAAGTACTCTAAATTTGTGTGCCGCTTTCTTTTTTATTGTTTGTACATGTCTATATATAAATTCCCATAACTCAAGGTCCATGCAAGTAGGTCTAGACTTAGGAAAGTAGAATCTTCCAAAAACCAAACCTTTTTAAGATTTTTATAGAATATGATGAAACTTTTTCAACTTTTTCTATAATGTTTATAGCACAAAAATTCAATATGTTTAAAGTGTAGTGGTAAACTATTCCATTTTACTTAGGAAAATGTGTCATACCTATATTTATCCCTACATAATTCTCTATCATTATACATATATTTTCAAAATTGTAAATCTGTTTCAATCAATCATGTTTTCATTCCAACAATTAGTCAAGAAGTTCATTGAAGGCTTGTTTCATTAATATTCTAATATGTATTCATGACACATTAAGAAAATAAATGAACCCTTCATGTGCGTTTTAGATTAAGGAGTGGTTATTGATAGACCAATCGAAAGAGTGTGGTGGCCATAGTCTATACCTTTTAAGATGATGATTGTGGGAGGTTAGTGATAAGTTGACTCTTTTCTTAGTCTAGAGTGGTGACAACTTGATGTTTGGTCTGTATCATCTTTCAAGCATAACATGGTAATGGATACATAATATTTGAAATTCACATGATTTTCTAGATCTATAGGTCTACATCAGACTCTACCAATCCATTGTTTTGTTTTTATATTTCAAGATCTTCCTTTTGTAGAAGCTCCTACAATGTTCTTATGTAAAGATATTACATATGAGGTAATGGAAAGATTACTAAGAGAAAATTGGGGTTACATTGGATAATTGTCAAAAGGAATAAATATTATTGTAAAATTGTATGTTTGTGTGCTTACGAGTTATGGCATCCACTCTCCCAAGACCCCACGTGAGAGGTTTATGGAATTCTTGGAGGATTCTGATGATAAAGTTCAACAAGCACTATATGATCATGTATGCAAGCTTCTTGATCTCCATGGCTATGTAGATGAACTTTGATGTCGTCAAAGAGCTACTTCAATACATGGATGTTCATATTTTGTGTTTCTCTATTGACATCCCACCATATGATGGGAAATGGGTTCCTTGTGACCTTTCCTCTATTCAATGGTTGAAATCAAGCAAGGGTTGTGCCTTTCAAGGTTAATCCAAAGGCTTCAAACTGATTAAACATGTCTTCTACATGTTTGGAACTTAAGAACTTGTTTGAACCCAACCACATGATTTTATGGATCTCTTGTGTCATAGAAGTAATTATCACTTTATGGGGTGCCTTGGAATTTTCTTTTTGCATACCTAGTGGGTTTGAGGATCCAACACCTGCTTGCTTGTGTGAAGTAACTAGTTTTTACAAGGGAAATACTTTTATCTCTTTTCCACGTATGTGAATGTATGCTCAAATCCATGAATTGGTAAAATCTATTTGAATTGTGATCCAAATAGACAATTTTACTAGGAGTTTTAGGGTCCTTCAACTCATACACCAGGTATTCATCCTTGATGTAGGGCCTTGGTGGAAAAAACTTCCAAAAGTCTTCTTCCATAGCCTCATTTGCCAAAAAATATATATGCCCACATTATCTTGAGGTAACTTGGAATTGGTTATAATCTATGTCAATTCAGACTTTCCTCTAGGGATACTAGGGCATTCATTCATGACATCTTCTTCCTTACGTTCTCTTATTTCACACTCAGGAGGAAGAATTTTCCAAATTCATTACTTATATCTAGAAAACTCGTTACCACATACATGGTTTCTTGCTTATCAATGTAAGAACCATCCTCAAACTTGACCATAGGGTGATCAATACTAAAGCAGTGTTCATAGTTTCTTAATTGAATGACCCTTTGCAAACCTTCCTCATAGATGCAAACACCTAATCAGTTGGATTCAATGTATTCCAATTGAGTTTTGTATGGTCCCTCAATTTTTTTAGTTATACTAGCCTAGAACTAAAAATATCCCTCTCCATGCTTTAGACACTCTCTAATTCACTTTTTTTTGAACTTAAGTGAGAGGGGTGGCTAATTGTTTAGATAACATCTTGTTAGTGTGATTAACACTAGTTCCAGACAATTTAAAGCTTTGTGGATCCACTTTTCCAAGATTCTTGCTCGATTTCAAATTCATGAATAACCTATCCTTAGCCTTTAGGTTCTCATACCCTCATTTTAATTCTTTGTCCTCAATGAATTTTTCTTTATCTAGTAAAAATATTAGATCTTGTCCTTTTGTCAACTTGCTAGGAATGAACTTGAGTGTGTGACCTTTTTTGCTTGATTGCACAGTTAGATTCTTTCCCTTAGGTTTTGGTATCGTTATGCCTAGTCTTTTCACTTTATATTCTTAGGGTATCTTATAATTTTTTGTTCCTATCACATCTATGCACTTATCGTAGGTTTGAATTCACGAAAGGGACTTTGGTTGCATCCAACCACGTCTTTTTTTTCTCTAAGGGTCTGTCATAGCTTGAATTGAGGGTTCTAAGCTTCCCTTCATTCTCAAACACAAACCTGTGATAGCACACAACCACACACTCACTTTGACTCAGCACAATAAACCTTGAAAATCACCAAAAAAGGCCCATTAAAATTACCAAAAATTTAGCTCAAAAAATAACTAGATAGTTTGTCTATCATGATAGGGTAGTCTATTGTGATAGGTCTGGCTTGTTGAGATAGAATGGGATTATCACAATACAATGATTCTATTGTGATACAGCAAGTCTATCACGATAAATTGAATCAATCACGATAAGGAGGGTCTATCACGACAAAGTGACGTATCGTGATAAATCAAATTGCTGCAATGAGGGTTTCATCACTATATACATGGTATATCATGATAGGTTGGGCCTATCGTAATTTCTGTTTGTCATGGCACTCTATCATTATAGGATGGTATGTCGTGACAAGGGGCTCTATTGAGAGTCTCCATCTATGGCGATAAAGTATATATATCATGAAAAATGGGGTTCTACCATAATGGTATTGGCCTGCCAGAGTCATTCTATCATGATAGCCTGAGCTTATCACAATAGATTGAGTCTATCATGAGATACAAAGTTTTTCACAATAGACTGCTTGCAGCTCAGATTAAATACATCACAAAAAGGTGGAAAAATCAAGGTTTTTATGATGCATCTAGTGCTTTGGAATGCCCTAAGGAGCGCTATCATCTGGTGTTGATGCAACTTGGAAACTATGAAACCTTTGGTCTATCATAATAGATCAGGTGGTTTTTCTCGGGAGTTGTGCAAGGGTCCATCATAATTATCATGCATGTTGGAGTTGGAAACAATGTATAAACAACACAAAAAGCACAAAAAATGATTGTTGGAGATAGACGTCTACAGAAGCATGCGAACAACACAAGGAAGGAGAAGAAGCTTGGAGCACAACACACAATACTGAATGTATTACTAGACAATGTACAAAGACAAGTAGCCCATTAGGACAATAGGCGTATATACAAGCTGAGAGAAAAAACCTCCTAAAGAGGGAAAAAAGTGCCCCGACAGTCCTAGTGTGTTCACACACATCACTACCTAAATATATCAACAAATCCCCCCTGGGAGTGATGTGGTGAACAAGGAGCTGGCACTCATGTATAAGGAAGTGCCAAGCTATGTGGAAATCACTCCACAAAAGGAAGTAAGCCGAAAGCTTTGCAGAAAGCTTCAAACTTCTCCCTAGGCAGAGCCTTCGTGAAAAGGTCTATAATGTTCTCCTGCGTGGGCACATATGCCAAGCTAATCTCCCCAGCAGAGAATCTCTCCTTGACATAATGATAATGCACCTCAATGTGCTTAGTGCGAGCATGGAACACAGGGTTCCTCGCAACTGCCAATGCGCTCTGACTGTCAGTGAAGATGGTGGTGGCAGAAGACTGACCAACACCCAGATCACCCATAAGGCATCTGAGCCACACACACTCAACAGTCGCTGTGAAAGCTGCCCTATACTCAGCCTCACAACTAGAAGTGGCCACAGTAGGCTGCTTCTTGCTCAACCAAGATATACATGAGCTACCAAGCATGAAGCAAAAGCCACTAGTGGACACACAAGTGTTATAGCAAATAGCCCAATTAGAGTTAGAAAAAGCATGCAAATGTGGCGGTAGTGATCCCCCCTTGGGATAAAACAACCCAAGTAGTCGAGTACCACTCAAGTAGCAAAAGATGCGCTTAACCGCCTGCCAATGCTTGACTCTTGGGCAATGCATAAACCTGCTCATCTGTGAGACAGCAAACTGAATATCTAGCCTAGTAATGCATAAGTAAATCAAGCATCCAACAGCCTGTTGAAAGAGAATAGCATCAAATGCATCTCCAGCATCATGAAGACTCAATCTCAAATGAGGCATGCAAATTAGCCTTAAAATCAGCAATATGCCTCTCATGAGGACTAGTGTGCAGCATGTCATCAACATAAACCACAATGATCAGAAGTACATCATTAGCACGCTTAACATATAATGTGCTTTCAGTTGGACTGTTCTCAAAACCATGTGCAATCAGATAGGCATGTATCTTCTCATACCAAGCACGTGGTGCTTGCTTTAAACCATATAATGCCTTCTTTAACCTGCACACCTGGTTTCCATGCCCTTTCTGCACAAAGCCACGGGGCTGAAAAACATACACTTCTTCATGCAAGTCACCATTCAGAAATGCAGTTTTAATGTCCAACTGATGTACATTCCAACCATGATGGGCTGCAAGTGCACAGATGCTCGGAATAGTAGTCATATGGCATGTAGGTGCAAAGGTCTCATAAAAATCAATGCCTCTTTGTTGTGCATAACCCTTTGCAACAAGTCTAGCCTTATACCTGTCAACTGTACCATTAGGTTTACGCTTCAGCTTGTATACCCACTTAGTGCCAATGGCCTTCTTGCCAGGAGGCAAGTCACATAAAGACCAAGTACCATTCTTCATTATAGCATCATATTCAGATTGCATAGCATTCATCCAATTTTCTGAATTTTGTGCTTCATCAAATGAAACAGGCTCATTCTCATCACAGAGACCAGATGCAGCCATAGCATAGCAATCTGATGCGAAAGAGGCACTATGAGAGCCTGAACGAGTACCATATGACAAAGGTGCATCTAATTTGTTGTCACGCAAAGTTGCACTAGCCATTCTGACATAGTTTTTGCCTGCTCAATATCAGCTCTCTCATCAACTAGTGCATCATGTAAATCTGCATAAAAAATGGAATGATTTGCATCATCACATGAAACCTGCAAAGGCTGAGAAGTTGCCTCATTGGGACTAGCACTAGATTGTCCACCTATAAAAAGAGGCAGCAAAGTATCATACATGTCTTTGGAGCTAACAGATGTCTCCTTCATACATGAAAGCAATGGTTGAATAGCATCTTCCACAAAAACATCATCACAGCTAACCAGAATGCATTTAGTATGTGGATGGTACAGATGATAGCCTTTACTTTCAGAACTGTACCCAACAAAAATACATTTTACTACTTTATCATCCAATTTTCTATGATGTTGTTCAGGCACTAATGCATATGCCAAACAACCAAAAACACACAGATGAGAAACAGATGGCTTGCGATCATGCCAAGCCTCATATGGAGTGATAGATTGCAGCGCTTTAGTGGGACACCTGTTAAGTACATATGTTGCACACATGACAGCCTCAAGCCAGAAACTATGTGGTAAAGCCTGACTCTTGACCATACACCTCGCCATCTCCATGAGTGACCTGTTCTTTCGTTCAGCAACTCCATTCTGTTGAGGTATATACGTGTACACTAGTGTTTTATCCCATGTTCAGCCAGAAATGCATTAAAATCAGAACACATATATTCCCCCCCTCGATCTGAACGGAGGGTGCCCATTTTACATGCTGATAGATTTTCAGCCAAAACCAAAAACTGTTTGAAGCACATGAAAACTTTGGACTTTGCCTTTAATGGATATACCCATGCATGCCTGGAAAAACCATCAAAGAAAGTCACGAAGTAAAGGTATTTTTTTTTTTTTCAAAAGAATGTGTTTGCATAGGACCACAGACATCACTATGTACAAGCTGCAATTTCTGAGTAGCCCGAACTGAACCATCTTTTGGAAATGAGGAATGCTGCATTTTGCCCAAAATAAAGCCTTCACAAACATGTTGTCCAAGTGCCTCAAGTTTGGGCAAAGAGGACACCATTTCAGATTTCTGCAGGCATAGCAAACTAGCAAAATTTAGATGACCAAAGTGTGCATGCCAAAGCTTTGCATCTGACATAGCCTGAGAATCATGTACTACACATGCCGAATCATTCAGAGATCTTTGATAGTCTATGAGCTTATACAGTCCACGAGATAAAATACCAGAAGCAATTATCATATCACCATTTGATAGATCATGAACTGTACACCTGTCATCAACAAATTTCACAACCAAGCCAATCTTGGCTAATGCAGAAACTGATAACAGGTTCTTCTTGACCCTTGGCACAAATAAAGCATATGAAAAAGTGAAAGAAATACCATCAGCAATAGTCAAAATGATCTTACCAACTCCCATAACAGGATAAGAGGAGTTGTTGGTGCATGTAACAGTATTCCCTGTAGGGGTAGGCTCGAGTGAAGAGAAGAAACTGTGCTGCGAGGTAATATGTTTAATTGCCCCATTGTCAAAATACCAAACATCTTAGTCTACTGCAAACATGCACTGCTCATGAGAAGATGGGTCAAAATTGCAGACAATAGTAAACACCCATTCTTCTTTTTGCACAAGATTAGCAGACTCTGTTTTTGGTGTAGAGGCCTCTGCAACAACCATTCCAACCTTTTTCTTCTTTGCCTCTTTAGCAGCCAGTTTTGGACAGTTCTTTATGATATGATCATTCCCTTTATATTACTTGAAAAACAATTTTTTCTTTTCTGATTTCTTCTCATCTTTATCTTCCTTCTTCAAATGTGCAGCATTTGCAGATTTTTGCTTACTACTTGAAGAGCTCCATTTTCATTTGCCCTTCTGACTAGCCAGGAAAGCTTGATCTGCAACACGCATAATGGACCTGCTCTGCCTAGACTGATCTTCTTGCAACAGAACATAGACTAACTCCTCAAATGACAAGGCATTTGGATTGCCATTCATCATTAATCGAAGAGTTGAAGCAAAACTTTGATATGAATCAGGAAGACCATTCAGAACGGTCTGCATAAGTGAGCTATCTAGTATAACCTCATCAGTAGAAATCAACTATTCCTTCAAGTCTAGAATCACCTTCATTCATGTGCTCACTCTCCAACTGTTTTCGGAGGTAAGCAACACGAGCCTCATTCCTAGCTTGGTACAATGTGGTAAGTGTATCCCAAGCATCCTTAGCTATTATGCAAGAGCAAATGTGAGGAATATTAGCACGTTTGATAGACAAAGCTATCAATGTATGTGCCTGGGCATCTCTGCCATCCCAACGAATTTGCTCTGCAGTAGGTGTAGCAAAAATTGTAGCACGAACAGGAATATGCAGAATATCATCATCTTCGACACCTTCTGCCTCAGCTTCTATACCTGCAATTGTAATAGTTGCAAGTGTGATAGGATGTTTTTCAACACCCTGCACAATGTTCCACAATCCGTTTGCAACCAATACATGTCGCATCATATAATCCCATAATGGGTAGTTGGTACCATCCAACTTATCCTCAACAGCCAACATACGAAATACATCACTGCTTTCAGCCATGGTCAGTGACTAAAATACCTTGATGCAGAAAATTGATTGTATCTCAAAAAGTTGAACAGAACTGCCCAGACGAATTCTACTAGACCTGTAGCAGACTTACGCTTTTACTGGCGAATAGAAACTAGTATATACCTTTGGCACAAAAAGATGAAATAGTCTCCACAAGCACTGCGATAGTCCATTCGGAGGCCAAAACGAGCTTAGATCGTGATTTCAGCACCACAAAGCGAAGCAATTTTGATCTTGAAAACACGTTGAGTATGCTCACCAAAATTCATGTGATTCTGAGACTACAAACAGAGGAGAGTCGACCGCGCCCTAGATGAAGCAATGACTTGCTCTGATACCAATTGTTGGAGATAGACATCTGGAGAAGCACGCGAACAACACAAGGAAGGAGAAGAAGCTTGGAGCACAACACACAATATTGAATGTATTGTTGGAGTTAGACGTCTGCGGAAGCACGCGAACAGCACAAGGAAGAAGAAGAAGCTTGGAGCACAACACACAAGACTGAATGTATTACTAGAGAATGTACAAAGATAAGTAGCCCATTAGGGCAATAGGCGTATATACAAGCCGGGGGAAAAAAACCTCCTAAAGAGGGAAAAAAGTGCCCCGGCGGTCCTAGAGTGTTCACACACATCACTACCTAAATATATCAACAAATCCCCCCTGGGAGTGATGCGGTGAACAAGGAGCTGGCACTCATGTATAAGGAAGTGCCGAGCTATGTGGAAATCACTCCACAAAAGGAAGTAAGCCCAAAGCTTTGCGGAAAGCTTCAAACTTCTCCCTAGGCAGAGCCTTCGTGAAAAGGTCTGCAATGTTCTCCTGCGTGGGCACATATGCCAAGCTGATCTCCCCAGCAGAGAACCTCTCCCTGACATAGTGATAATGCACCTCAATGTGCTTAGTGCGAGCATGGAACACAGGGTTCCTCGCAACTGCCAATGCGCTCTGACTGTCAGTGAAGATGGTGGTGGCAGAAGACTGGCCAACACCCAAATCAGCCATAAGGCGTCTGAGCCACACACACTCAACAGTCGCTGTGAAAGCTGCCCTATACTCAGCCTCACAACTGGAAGTGGCCACAGTAGGCTGCTTCTTGCTCAACCAAGATATACATGAGCTACCAAGCATGAAGCAAAAACCACTGGTGGACACACGAGTGTCATAGCAACCAGCCCAATCTGAGTCAGAAAAAGCATGCAAATCTGGCGGTGGTGATCCCCCCTTGGGATAAAACAACCCAAGTAGCCGAGTACCACTCAAGTAGCGAAAGATGCGCTTAACCGCTTTCCAATGCGTGACTCCTGGGCAATGCATAAACCTGCTCATCTGTGAGACAGCAAACTGAATTTTTGGCCGAGTAATGCATAAGTAAATCAAGCATCCAACAGCCTGCTGATAGAGAACAGCATCAAATGCATCTCCAGCATCATGAAGACTCAATCGTAAACCTGTCTCCATAGGAGTGGCAATAGGCTTACAGTCTTCAAGGCCAAAACGCTGCAATAATGTGTCAATATATTTTGTTTGACACAAAGCCATTCCACCATCAACTTGCATAAATTGAATGCCCAAATAGTGATGCAAATGCCCCAAATCAGACATCTCAAATGAGGCATGCAAATCAGCCTTGAAATCAGCAATATGCTTCTCAAGAGGACCAGTGAGCAGCATGTCGTCTACATAGACAACAATGATCAGAAGCACATCATTAGCACGCTTAACATATAAGGTGCTTTCAGTTGGACTATTCTCAAAACCATGTGCAATCAGATAGGCATGTATCTTCTCATACCAAGCACGTGGTGCTTGCTTTAAACCATATAACGCCTTCTTTAACCTGCACACCTGGTTTTCATGCCCTTTCTGCACAAAGCCACGGGGCTGAAAAACATACACTTCTTCATGCAAGTCACCATTCAGAAATGCTGTTTTAATGTCCAACTGATGTACATTCCAACCATGATGGGCTGCAAGTGCACAAATGCTCCGAACAGTAGTCATACGGCATGTAGGTGCAAAGGTCTCATCAAAATCAATGCCTCTTTCCTGCGCATAACCCTTTGCAACAAGCCTAGCCTTATACCTGTCAACTGTACCATCAGGTTTACGCTTCAGCTTGTATACCCACTTAGTGCCAATGGCCTTCTTGCCAGGAGGCAAGTCACATAAAGACCATGTACCATTCTTCATTATAGCATCATATTCAGATTGCATAGTAGCCATCCAATTTTCTGAATTTTGTGCTTCATCAAAAGAAACAGGCTCATTCTCATCACAGAGACTAGATGCAGCCATAGCATAGCAATCTGATGCAAAGGAGGTACTATGAGAGCCTGAACGAGTACGATATGACAAAGGTGCATCTAATTTGCTGTCACGCAAAGTCTGCACCAGCCATATTGGCATAGTTTTTGCCTGTTCAATATCAGCTCTCTCATCAACAAGTGCATCATGTAAATCTGCATCAGAAATGGAATGATCTGCATCATCATATGAAACCTGCAAAGGCTGAGAAGTTGCCTCATTAGGACCAGCACTAGCCTGTCCACCTGTAAAAAGAGGCATCAAAGTATCATACATGTCTTTGGAGCTAACAGATGTCTCCTTAGTACATGAAAGCAATGGCTGAATAGCATCTTCCACAAAGACAACATCACGGCTAACCAGAATGCGTTTAGTCTGTGGATGATACAGACGATAGCCTTTACTTTCAGAACTGTACCCAACAAAAATACATTTTACTGCCTTATCATCCAATTTTCTGCGATGTTGTTCAGGCACTAATGCATATGCCAAACAACCAAAAACACGCAGATGAGCAACAGATGGCTTGCGGTCATGCCAAGCCTCATATGGAGTGATAGACTGCAACGCTTTGGTGGGACACCTGTTCAGTACATATGCTGCACACATGACAGCCTCAAGCCAGAAACTATGTGGTAAAGCCTGACTTTTGACCATGCACCTCGCCATCTCCATGAGTGACCTGTTCTTTCGTTCAGCAACTCCATTCTGTTGAGGTGTATACGGCACTGTACACTGGTGTTTTATCCCACGTTCAGCCAGAAATGCATTAAAATCTGAAGACATATATTCCCCCCCTCGATCAGAACGGAGGGTGCCCATTTTACATGCTGACAGATTTTCAGCCAAAACCAAAAACTGTTTGAAGCACATGAACTCTTCAGACTTTGCTTTGAGTGGGTATACCCATGCATGCCTGGAAAAATCATCAATGAAAGTCACGAAGTAAAGGTAATTTCCAAAAGAGGGTGTCTACATAGGACCACAGACATCACTATGTACAAGCTGCAATTTCTGCATAGCCCGAACTGAACCATCTTTTGGAAAGGAAGAACGCTGCATTTTGCCCAAAATACAGCCTTCACAAACATGTTTTCCAGGTGCCTCAAGTTTGGGCAAAGAAGACACCATTTCAGATTTCTGCAGGCGTAACAAACTAGCAAAATTCAGATGACCAAAGCGTGCATGCCAAAGCTTTGCATCTGACATAGCCTGAGAATCATGAACTGCACATGCCGAATCATTCACAGATCTTTCATAGTCTATGAGCTTATATAGCCCACGACATAAAATGCCAGAAGCAATAATCACATCGCCATTTGAGAGATCATGGACTGTACACCTGTCATCAACGAATTTCACAACCAAGCCAATCTTGGCTAATGCAGAAACTGATAACAGGTTCTTTTTGATCCCTGGCACAAATAAAGCATCTGACAAAGTGAAAGAACTACCATCAGCAGTAGTCAAAATGATCTTACCAACTCCCATAACAGGATAAGAGGAGTTATTGGCGCATGTGACAGTATTCCCTGTAGGGGCAGGCTCGAGTGAAGAGAAGAAACTGCGCTGCGAGGTAATATGTTTGGTCGCCCCACTGTCAAAGTACCAAACATCTGAGTCTACTGCAGACATGCACTGATCATGAGAAGATGGGTCAAAACTGCAGACAGTAGTAAACGCCCATTCTTCTTCCTGCACAAGATTTGCAGACTCTGTTTTTGGTGTAGAGGCCTCTGCAACAACCATTCCAGCCTCTTTCTTCTTTGCCTCTTTAGCAGCCAGTTTTGGACAGTTCTTTATAATATGATCATTTCCTTTACAGTACTTGCAGAACAATTTCTGCTTTTCTGATTTCTTCTCATCTTTATCCTGGTTCTTCGATTGTGCAGCATTTGCAGATTTCTGCTTACTAGTAGAAGAGCTCCATTTTCCTTTGCCCTTCTGACTAGCCAGGAAAGCTTGATCTGCAACACGCATAATGGACCTGTTCTGCCTGGACTGATCTTCCTGCAACAGAACAGAGACTAATTCCTCAAATGACAAGGCATTCGGATTGCCTTTCATCATCAACCGAAGAGTAGAGGCAAAACTCTGATATGAATCAGGAAGGCCATTCAGAACGGTCTGCACAAGTGAGCTATCTGGTATAACCTCATCAGCAGAAATCAATTGTTCCTTCAGGTCTTTGATCTTTGTAAGAAAACTGTCCATAGAATCACCTTCATTCATGTGCTCACTCTCCAACTGTTTTCGGAGGTAAGCAACACGAGCCTCATTCCTAGCCTGGTACAAAGTGGTAAGTGTATCCCAAGCATCCTTTGCTGTTCTGCAAGAGCGAATGTGAGGGATAATGGCACGTTTGACAGACAAAGCTATCAATGCATGTGCCTGGGCATCTCTGCCATCCCAACGAATCTGCTCTGCAGTAGGTGCAACAGAAACAGCAGCACGAACAGGAATCTGCGGAATATCATCTTCGACACCATCTTCATCAGCTCCAACACCTGTATTTGCAGTACCTGTCGTTACAAGTGTAACAGGACGTCTTTCAACACCCTGCACAATGTTCCACAATCCTTTTGCAACCAGTACATGTCGCATCATATAAGCCCATAATGGGTAGTTGGTACCATCCAACTTATCCTCAACAGCCAACATACGGAATACATCACTGCTTTCAGCCATGGCCGGTGACTAAAATACCTTGATGCAGAAAATTGACTGTATCTCAAAAAGTTGAACGGAACTGCCCAGACGAGTTCTGCTAGACCTGTAGCAGACTTCGAGACGCTTAAACTGGTGAACAGAAACTGGTATATACCTTTGGCACAAAAGGACGAAATAGCCTGCACAAGCGCTGCGATAGTGCGTTCGGAGGCCGAAACGACTCAGATCGCGATTTCAGCACCACAGAGCAAAGCAGTTTTGATCTAGGAAACACCCTGAGTATGCTCACCAAATTTCATGCGAATCTGAGACTGCAAACGGAGGAGTGTCGACGGCGCCCTAGAAGAAGCAACGACCTGCTCTGATACCAATTGTTGGAGTTAGACGTCTGCGGAAGCACGCGAACAGCACAAGGAAGAAGAAGAAGCTTGGAGCACAACACACAAGACTGAATGTATTACTAGAGAATGTACAAAGATAAGTAGCCCATTAGGGCAATAGGCGTATATACAAGCCGGGGGAAAAAAACCTCCTAAAGAGGGAAAAAAGTGCCCCGGCGGTCCTAGAGTGTTCACACACATCACTACCTAAATATATCAACATGTATTACTAGAGAATGTACAAAGATAAGTAGCCCATTAGGGCAATAGGCATATATACAAACCCAGGGGAAAAAAACCTTCTAAAGAGGGAAAAAAAGTGCCCCGGCAGTCCTAGTGTGTTCACACACATCACTACCTAAATATATCAACAATGACAACAACAACACTAAGGCTCTCTCCCTATCTCATAAGAAAATGAGGAATGGATGGAAATGGGGCGGTATAAGTCTATGGGGCTGAATTTTTGGCGAAGAATGATATGGAATAGGCAGATGTGGGGGGGGGGGGGGGGGGGGGGATGGAAGTATTAGGCATAAAAATGGAGGTGAATACAAGCCAAAAAATGGTGACAAACAAAAAAAAAATACTTACCAATGACTCCAATGTCTCTTCTCTACTACTATTTCCATCACATGCTCATCCCTCTAGTAGCTCTCCCTGACAATAATGCCAAAAATGCGTTTCCTCGTAGAAAAATGGTAAGTTCCAAGGTTGTTGAAGATCCAAATTCAATCTGAAAATGAAGAAAAAATGAGGGTGAAGATCATGAGCAAGTGATGCATGCAAATGTTTATGTGAGAAGCAAGATGATGCACATACATACGCAAAGAAGAAGCAATAGAGTGGATCAATGAATTCTATTCACGTAGAACAAGACATTTCCCACCTCTTTTTAGATTTCAAATGAAGATGGAGATCATTATATTTCTGATGCAAATTTGCATGATGCACTTATTGATGAGAGAGCTGACATTGAAGAGGTGAAAACTATGACTAAATGGTTGGTGTTGACTTTGAGAGATATCAAATTAGATGCACCATTTTCATGTCATACTTAATTTAGACTCTCATTATGCTTCTTTAGCATGACATTGTTATGCAATGGATATCTCTAGTCTTTGTGATGAGAATGTGCCTATTTCCTTTGATGAAGCAAATTCAACATGTATTAGGAGCAAGCTCTCTAGGACACATATATGGATAGTTGTTGACAAGAGCATGATGATGTTCCAATGTGAGGTTTAAATAATAGGTGTCAACACCATCTCTATCAGCAACTACAAGAATATGACAAATTGAGTGCAAATTTCGTTGGGAGGGACTATGGAGCATGAATTTTATAGGGATTTTTTTTTCTTGAATTCAGATGGGTCAAGTATGTTTTTCCACTAAGTATGGCTGGAAATGATCAAGCGACGTTTATTTTGGGGAAGCATAGTTACGAATTCGATGATGTGGCACTCTACTTTTGGGGGGATTTTGAAAATATTATTTTTCTTAAAAGAAACTTAAAAATTGAGTAGTCATTTCTAACATGTATATTGAAAAATTATCCTTTTTAAATAAGTATACATTGAAAATATGTTAAAAAAATCATTTTTGATTCACATACTTGCTCAAGTTTGATGATGTAGAAAACAGATTCTCTTCCTCTCTATTTAGAAGAAGAGACAAAAGAGCCTAGTAAAATCTAAAAAAAGCATACTCTAGCCTACTAAAACTTGCTCTATTAAATGCACTTGTTTCCCTTAAACAAGAACAAAATTAGGCTAAATCCCTAAAAAATAGGGATCCTTACAAGGCCCATGTAGGGTTCAATGTTTCCCTAGTGTTCAAAGTTTCATCCCGATGATATGAAATAACAAATACTTCTACACAAAAGAACTTATAGCTTGATGTAGGGATCTCTTCATTCATGGAAAACATGGCATGTTCATGATATTGATTTTTTGAGCAACAAGTTAAAGCATGATTGGCAATAATGGCATTAGAGAGATTCTTGAACTAAAGAGATTCAACAAGTTGAAGGCACATGGTTTCCTTGAAAATAATAAAGTTGATGTGAAAGATATTCATGATGTAATGGATAGTGCAGGTGTCTAGAATAGGATATAGCTCAATATATAAAATGATTTCTTGTCCTCTAAAGACAAATGGGATTTAAATAGTTACTGCTTCCAAGTCCTATTGAAGTGTCTAAGCTGAGAGCATCATTGAATGGTGACATACAAGAATATATATGTAGTTACTTTCACATTCATGAGGAGTACCATGGGAAAAATGGTAGTATTGTAACAATTACAAAAAGAATGGTAGAGTTTTATGATATATGAATTGAGGAAAGTGAGTTTTTATAATCAATCTAGATGAATATGAAGTAATTAAGGAGCACAAACAGGAAAGGGTCAGTGTTACAATGATGAATAGAGCAATGGATTACTCTATATGTGAAGCAAACCTAGCATTCTTCAATGTACAATCTCAACAACACATATGGTGGCTCAGAACATTTGAAGTAATAAGATGATACTTATGAAAGTATCCTACAATGTTTATATGTGATATTGGATTATTGCATGTTTATACGTGAGAGTTGATAATCTCATTCATTACAGTGGGTCTTTCATTGTACAAGTATTCCAAACATAATTCAAGAGAAATTATTGGGAGTGTTACAATTTCTTAGGAGAGGAAATTCTAGAGTCTTTTGGCACTTGGCTGGAGGTTTGAAGATGTTGAAGTGTATGTACATTATGAGTAAAGCAAGAAACTTAAAAATTCCCTATGTCTATTGTATGGAACCTACTTTTAAGTTTGACATCAAGTTATGGAAGCATGCACCAAATAGAGAAACAAAAGATTCAAACTTTCAAGCTATTTTTCTAGTGCCACTATCCAATGTCCACATTTTTTCTTCAAAAGAGAAGACAAAATTGTAAAAAATATAGAGAGAATAAACCTTCTTTGAAAGAAGAAGCACAGAGATATATTCATTAAATCAAATGGTTTACAATAGAATGCTCTATGGAGAAGCACAAGGGTTTTCAAAGATGGAAGATGGTTTGAGAATGCAATAATTCAAAGGCTTTGACAAAATTTACAAAAACCATAAATTGAGGCTTTTCCATTACCTTCTCTACTTTTTATCCTAGATCTTTTTATTCTTGAAGATGAGGCTTTTGTGACATAATCATTCGCATTGAGTCCCTCTAATTCTTGGCATGGTGGTAGTAATGATAACATGTGTTGTTTCTTCAAAGGACCACAACAACACATCAAAATCACTTTCCATATGGTTCTATGTCTATTACATCCTCTACACCACTTGTCAACAAAGATGTTGCATAGCTTAAAAATATGCAAAACGAGGTGCTTGGATACTAGGATAATATCCGAAAATATCCAATGCAAAGGCTTTTTCTATAAGAATCACTCTATCATATCCTTAGTTTATAACAAAGGCCCCAAGGAAATGGACACGACTTTGAACAAAGGCACTGCTATTTTTCATATACAACTATAATGTTTGTGTAGAATGTAAACATTGGATTGTTTTCATATATTTAATGTAGCTAGATAAAACGGACATTCTTCACTATCTATTTTTCCTTGTTCCCTTGTTGCTCTTCAAAAAGTCATCCATTTGAATATATGGCTATCTTGGTCTCCCTTGAGTAGCTTTTATGTGAACCATTTCCCTATACATGGACACTTTTTACTCATGTTGGCAAGTGTTTTTTTCCCCATGTAACCACATATAAAATTTATACTCATATGTGGTGATAGATTGTACTTAACCACTTCTATTCACTCTTGATTGCTCTTCTTGAAAAAGAAGAGACACAACCTCATCAAAATTATATATATTTGGATTTCCTTTTGCAAACAAACAAAGTGTATTTGCAAAGCTTTGAAAGGATTCGACAATCCTTTGAGTAGTGTACAAATGAGTGATGCATCAGGAATGACCTCATCAATGCTTTCCAATTGCTCTTTGAAATCCTTGATGCATGTAATATACATCCACTGACTCACTTTCAGCCATACATACATCTTCAAGTTGCTTTCTCAAGTAAGCAACACATGCCCCATTATACATTGCATACAAAGATGCAAGTTTATCCCAATCTTGTCTTGAGTATTACATGATAGGATGTGTGGAACAATATGTCACTCTGACATGTACAGTGGTTACATCAATATATGTCAAGGTCACTTTTAGTGAGCTTTATCAAATTTATCTACTAAGAGTGATGGTACATTTGTTTCTTGCCAACTTACTCATTCGTGGACATGATGGTTTTCTTTATGTACTATTCTTTATTCATTGTATTGGTTGTATTGGTATATTAGGTCATTCTTGTATATTCTCTTTATGTAATAGGAGAAGTAAAAGAAGATTGTTCTTCCTTGCCTCAATCTTTGCTCCTCTCTTTGTCTGTGTGAGTGTGTGAGAGCTCTCTTCCTTTTCTCCTTTCTCTTAACATGGCATCAGAGCTAGTGTGTACGTAGAGAGCTTGTGAAGAAGGCCAAAGATGAAGAGTCTGTGAGAAGGCATGGAACCACGCACTTCACAAACAATCTCAGATTACTACAAAATTTGTTGTGAAGGTAGAAGGCATCAAGATATTTGCTCATATTTCAGTTTCAAAGCCATTTCGACCTCCGTTTCAAGCTCACAAGGTGGGGGACATGGAAAGAATAGGTCCGTTTACAAAACTATAACTTGTGTTATATTTGGCATATCCCAAGTATTTTAGATTTGGAATTTCAAGCAATTCCGTGTATTTTTGGTACATGAAAATTGTGTTTTTCTTAGATCAAACTATCAAGTCACAATGTGATAGTGTTCAAGCAGAGGTACTACTTCTAGTGTTTTTGCAATATTGTAAATTGTTGTAGAAATGGAAAATATTGATGGAATGAGTCAACTTATGAGCAATAAATTGGAGAAGAACAATTTTCATGCTTGGAGATTCAGAATGATGCATTTCTTGATGGAAAAAGGCTATTTGAAGTGCATTGGAGCCAATGAGAACCCTCTGTAGTTAACAGAGAGGAATTGGACTACGGATCAATTAAGAGAATATGATGAGTGGAATCATGGAGCATGAAAAGTGATGCATTAATTGCGTGTTAGCATATAGGATAACATGATTGGGGACATACAGAATGCCAAAACTTTAAAAGAGGCTTGGAGCAGTTTGGTCACATTGTATGAGACCAATACAAAGGCTCAAAAATTGAAGATCAAGAATGAGATGCATACACTAGAGAAAAAGAGCATGTCGATAAGTGAATACATCTTAAAAATCAAAAGCATATGTGAGTTGCTAGCATCTATTGGAGTCAATGTAGATGATGATGATAAGGTTGAAATGTCCCTTCATGGTTTAGGAGTTGCATATAAGTAGTTAAGAGCTTCTATTCAGAATAGGGAAACTATTCCAAATTTTGATGCTCTTGTGCCCATGCTAATAATTGAAGAAAAGAACATTATTGAAGACTCAAACTCCCAAGGACAAGCTATTTTTGAGTAGGTATTCTACTTTTGCAAAGGAAGAGGCCAATGTAGAGGCTTCGAAAGCGGAAGATGAAACAATAACAAGGACCAAGGTTAACAACATAATAATACAAAAAGAAAAAAACACTTTTGAGGCAGGGGGATCCAAAGAGACCACATAAATTTACATATAAATGATTTAGTTAATGATAGTAAGGGATGCTAGAATGGTGGTAAACTTGGTCGCTTCAAATCACATGACCAACCATGCAAAATGGTTTAGTAATTTGTAGAAATTGCTTGTTCCTAGATTTGTTGACTTGGGCGACGATACATCACCCATATAGGAAACATAACACTATGCATGGAGGATGGGAAGGTATAACATCTTGTTGATTCATATTTCCAATATAATAAAGAACCTAGTTTTTTTGGGCGAAATGGTTGACCAAGGATTACAAGTCAGATTGAATGTTGATGGTATATAAATAGAAGAGTACAAATAGAATGGAGGGTTGATTACCAAAGAGAACAAAGTGGGTAGGATTTTCACCTTGAATGTGAAAATTCATAAATTGAATGTTGTCATGTTTGCAAAAGGGGTAGATTGTAATTGCTGACATCGAGATTTGGCACAAGCAAATTGGAAATGTAAATTTACAAAGGCTAAAGTTGATGTAGTCAAAGGAGCTTGTCAATTGACTACCAAATTTCAAGGTTCTAGAGATGCAGAAGGTATGTGAAGCATGTCAATATGGTAAAGAATGAAGTGTATCATTTCTGCATGACAAGCATGTTAATGAGAATGTGCTAGAAATAGTACATAGTGATGTTTGGGGTCCTGCAAAGACCACATCTATGGGAGGTTGCATGCTTTATGCCACTTTCATTGATGACCATACACGAAAAGTGAGGGTATACTTCATGAAGGAGAAGAGTGAGGTGTTTATGAAGTAGAGTACTGATGGCAATGAACTAGAGTGGATTCTCCTTCTCAAGAGCTCCATAATCATACCCATGCAGTAGAAAGCCAACCTCCGGATGGTGCACAAAATACTCTACACAAGGGTTGTAGAATATGAAGAAAAACACATAGTACATAGAGAGCATGAATATAGATTTTTTGGGTGTTACGAATGTGGTCACACTTCTAGTCTATAGTTGACCGAGCCACTATATGTTTTATGAAAAAACATACACAAAAGTGTCGGATGCCATTTGACCTTTCACATGGACACTACAATAACAATCTCCCACTAAAGGCCGATATGGCTGAAGTGACTATGGGAGAAAAATAAATAATGATAAAGAATACCTGATTGTAAGTATACAAACTATACCTCCCACTTGATGGGATATTGATAAGGAATTTTGGTCATGAATTCCCTTTCCTCATCTAATTTGGGGAATTCATCCTTGCTCAATTTCACATATGTGGGTAAGGGTGTACTCAACGCCTTTCCACCATGCATATTCAACTTGTGAAGTACTTTGGACATGTACTCACTTTGAGACAAGTATATGCATCTTTTACTTTTATTACGAGTAATGTGTATGCCAAGAATATGTTTGGCATCACCCAATCCTTCATATCAAATGTCTCACTCAACTTCTTTTTGAGAAATTACAACTCACAAGAGGACTTCCCAACAATCAATGCATCATTGATAGGAAGTATCAAGCATATCAAGCGGCCATCTCAACATCTCTTTGTGTAGAGATAATGATCCTCATTGCTTTGAGAATAGCCTTGAGACTTGATAAAAGCATCAAGCTTTTCATACCATTGTCTATGGGATCATTTAAGTCCCCATAAACTCTTCTTTAGCTTACAAAATAGAATTCCTTTTCCAAGGACTACATAGCCCTCTAGTTGTCCCATATAGATCTCATCTATAAGATCTACATGCAAGAAAATAGTTTTCACATCCATTTGGACTAGCTCTAAGTCCTCCTGTTGAGCCCATAAAAGTCATGTTGGTCAAAGTCAATTGCAATCAAGTGACAAAGTAAAGAGAACAACCTAATGACCTTGTGGGCATAGGAACACACACATCTCTATTAACTAGATCTAAAGGTTGAATTGAAGAGTCAATGTGTGTCTTATGCACATTTCTAGTTTGCTCTCCATATTGAGAATGCTCACAAACTGAAAAATCAAAGAAAGATAACACAAGTAAGTAGCCAAAACGAGAAATATTTTCCATTCCACTATGAGATATGTGGCCCAAATGGCATGCCAAATACAAGCCATAGGCTATTCAGTTACAATTAACAAGTGTTCTTTCTATGATACAAATAAAGGATAAAGTGAGGCAACTTTGCTTCCTTTTGCAATAGCCATATTGACCTTTGATATGCAAAAAGGCTAAGCATAGAAAACCACTTGGTGACCAAGGTCATCAAGTTGACCAAATGACATCAAACTACATGATAGCAGAGGTACATGGTGTACATAATGCATAGTAAATTTTGAACTATCAATGAACTATGCAACCACATCTCCAATACGCACAATGTCACACCGATAAGAGTCACCAAGTCTCAGGGTACCAAGAGGCTTTGCTGCATAATTAGAGAACCATTCTCTATGTGGTGTCACATGGAAAGAAGAAGCAAAATCTAGCAGCCACATGTGGGAAAGAGAATCAGCCATAAGAGCCTCAATGGGCATAATACTGTCAAGTGTCAACACATCAACATCATGAGAAATAGGATAAATTTCATTGATCTTCATAGTCGACAGAGATGGTGCAGATAGTTGTTTAACATGCCCATCAACATTTTGTCCTTTACCTTTAGCATTCTTTAACACATAGCAGTCTTTGTTCATGTCTCTTTTCTTATGAAAATAATGGCATTTGATATCCATCTTCCTTGAGTTACTCCTACTCTTATTCCATTGACCATTCTTTTCCTTGTTCTTGGTCCTGCCACATTGTTGGTTCTTTCCTTGGTATGAATCACAAACATTATATGCATCTCCACTCTTGGTGCCAACCATAGATTTCCTACAAATCACCTCACTCAAGAGTGCTCCACATATTTCATCATAGACCATTTTACCACTAGGTTTACTATTGCTAATAGTTGTGCAAAACATATCCCATGATGATCGAAAAGTGCATAACACAAGACTACTTTCATTTCATTATCCATCTCCATTTTTTGAGCCTATAATTGAGATAATATAGCATCAAACTCATTTATATGAGGAGCAATATTACTTGTGTCCTTCATATAAAGGTCATACAACTTTCTCATCAAGTGCACTTTATTTGATGTTGTTTCTTTTCCATATGTATTGCATACCTTCTTCCAAAGCTCCTTTCCACTTTCACAATCCAATACTATAAAGTAAACATTATTTGCTAGGTGCAATCGAATGGTAGATCTAGCCATTTTATCCAAATCATCCCAATCATCTTCATCCATGTCATTTTGCTTCTTTGAGATTCCATTTATTGGCTTCCATTGCCTCCTCTAAATAAGGACATCTTTAATCTAATTCTTCCATAGAGCAAAGTTTGTGCCATCAATATTTTGGATCTCAAAATGGAATTTGCCCTACAAGTTGTAGCTCATCCTACGAGCACTAGCACTAGACCCTAATAATTCTTGATGTCCTTAGGCCTATGTAAAGAGAACTATGCATGAAAGTACTCCAAAATCGTTCCAAGAATCACCCAAATGGTTCTAAGAATCACCCCAAAAATGCTTCAAAATAGGCTTTGAAAGCAAAGAATGAAGCTTTGAGGGCCCAAAACATGTGCAAGGTAATGTGAACCTTAGTCTTTCCCCTTCTTCAAACACCACAAGAGTGTACCTTAGTGGAAAGATATTTCCAATTAAGTGAGCTCTGAGGGGAACAACACTAGGATGGATGACCTCCCTGAAAGTACTGAGAACCTCCATCTTCCTTGGACGTTGAGGTCCTCCCTCGTGCATAGCCGAAAGCACCAATGGTGACTTCAGTCTCGGATGACAAGGTATTCCAAGGTCCATGCCTTGGTCACCACCTTAATTCTAAGACTTGGAGAAAGCCTTGTAAATGATGCCCATACAATAGAAACATGAACTCCATATGCCACACACAATATTCCGCATAGGGGCTACAAAATATGCAAAAAAACACACAATACACAGAGAGCATGAATACAATTTTTTTAGGTGTTACAAATGTGGTCAAACTTATAATTTGTGGTTGACTAGTGAAGTATTTTGATGGTGATGCACCACAGTGCACTCTCCTTCTCGAGAGCTCCACGATGATAACCTCGGAGTAGAAAACCGAGCTCCTAAGGCCGCACATACTACTTTGCATAGAGGCTACATAATACGCAAAAAAAACATTACATAGGGAGCACAAAGATAGACTTCTTAGGTCTTACAAATGAAGTCAAACTTACAATCTGTGACTGACCAAGCCACTATATGTTTTATTAAAGAACATATACAAAGAAGTGTCCGATGGCCATTTGGCCTTTCACATAGACACTAATGGTAAAAATCTCCCACTAAAGGCCAATATGGACAAAGTACCTATGGGAGAAAAATAAAGAATGATAAAGAATATCTAAGTGTAAGTATACAAACTATACCTCCCACCTGATGGGCATGTTACACAGTATACAAGTGACTGTGTAAGAGCATGACTCAAGTAACCTCCATCAAGTGACAACAGTGTCGAAAGCTATCCTGTGGTAGAGCTTTAGTCAAAGCATATGCAACATTATCTCGAGTGTGAACCTTCTCAAGAATAATGCGCTCAATGGCTAAGCAATCTCTAATGAAGTGATGCCTCACCTCAATGTGCTTGGTCTTTGCATGATAGACCGGATTCTTAGCCAAAGCAATGGCACTTTGACTACAATTGAGCAAACAAGGTACATGCTGAGGTAAACCCATATCACAAGCAAGATGAGAAAGCCACAATGCTTCCTTATATGGATCACTTGCTGCAACATACTCTGCTTTTGTGGTGGAAATAGCTGTACGTTCTTGAAGACAAGATCTCCAAGAGATAGCACCTCCAACAAAATGAAAAATGTACCCTGATGTAGATTTACGATTGTCTACACAACCATCGTAGTCAGAATTTGTGTAACCAATAATGGATGCTTTCCCTTTACCTAAGCATAGACACTTGTCCTTAGTGCCACTCAGATATCTTAAAATCATCTTGAATGTTCCTAATGTTTCTTGCCAGGATTAGACATATATCTGCTCACAACTCCCACTACAAATGCAATATTTGGTCTCGTAGCTACCATAACATACATGAGACTACCAATAGCAGACTGATAGGGAATTTTGGTCATGAAATCCTTTTCCTCATCTGATATGGGGCAATTATCCTTGCTCAATTCCACATATTTGGGTAAAGGTGTACTCAATGTCTTTCCACCCTGCATATTGAACTTGTGAAGTACTTTGGATATGTACTCACTTTGAGACAAGTATATGCATCTTTTACTCCTATCATGAGTAATGCGCATGCCAAGAATATGTTTGGCATCCCCCAAATCCTCAATATCAAATGTCTGACTCAACTTCTTTTTGACAATTGACAAGTCATAACAGGACTTCCCAACAATCAACATATCATCGACATCAAGTATCAAGCATATCAAGCTGCCATATGAGCATCTCTTTGTGTAGAGACAATGATCCTCATTGCTTTGAGAATAGCCTTGAAACTTCATAAAAGCATCAAACTTTTGGTACCATTGTCTAGGGGACTTTTTAAGTCCATACAAGATCTTCTTGAGCTTTGTACCAGGAACTACATGACCTTCTGGTTGTTCTATATAGATCTCATTTGTAAGATCTACATGCAAGAAAGCAGTTTTCACATCCATTTGGACTAGCTCTAAGTCCTCCATTGCAACAAATCCAAACAACATGTGCAAGGTAGTCATCTTGACCACTAGAGAGAAGATTTCCTCGAAATCAACACCATGTTGTTGCTTAAAACCCTTTGCAACCAGTCATGGTTTATACTTTGGAGAAGCACTATCTGATGTGAATTTCAACTTATATACCCATTTTCATGGTAAAGCTTTCCTGCCCTTTGGCCAAGGTACTAAATCCCAAGTACCATTCTTGTGAATAGAATCCAACTCACTCCTCATGGCACACTCCCACTTGACATGATCCTCCGTCTTCATAGCCTCTTTGTAGCAAGAAGGCTCATCGACATTTGTTAGCATAACAAAATCTAAAACTAGAACATATCTATCAGGTGGATGTGGGGCACGTGCAGAGTGTCTCAATGGTTGCTAAATAGGAACATGTGCAGACTGATATGATCAGACATTCTCTTGAAATTCCCTATGTGCAGCATTTTTATGCATATTAACTGGAGGACTAGTATCTTCAAACACCACTCTTCTCACTTCAACCTCCTTAATGGGTTGTTTATGCATTTTAGACTCATTGAAAATGAGATCACTAATTTTGATCACTGACCATGTTTCAGGATACCATAAGCGATATCCAAATTGTCCTTCTTGACCATATCCAAGAAAAATGCATTTCTTTGACTTATAGTCCAACTTTATCTAAGATTCTTGGGTATATGAACATATGCTTCACACCAAAAGACTCAAAGATGATCATAATATAGTGGCTTCCCTATCCATAACTCTTGTGCCACTTTCAGACCTTTGGCACTACTAGGTGAAAGGCTAATCACACGAATTGCAGTCAATACTGCTTCTGCCCAAAAGACTTGTGAGAGATTTGCATGATGCAACATAGAAAGTACTCTATCTTGAATTGTTCTATTCATCCTTTTAGCTACATCATTCTGTACTGGGGTATAAGGAGCTGTAAACTCTCTACAAATCCCTCTAGACTGACAGAAAAGGCTGAAGTCATGTGAGGTATATTGACCCCCATTATCTGAATGTAAAGCCTTAAGCTTGGTTCCTTTTCAGTCTCAACTAAGCAAGCCATTTTTCGAAAGTAGGGAATACCTCATCCTTCGATTTGATAGGATATACCCAAACTTTTCTAGTAGCATCATCTATGAAAGTGATAAAGTAAAGAGAACCACCTAAGGACCTAGTGGGCATAGGACCACACACATATGTATGAACAAGATCTAAAGGCTGAATTGAAGAGTCAATGTGCATTCTATGCACATTTCTGTTTTGCTTTCCATATTGACAATGCTCACAAAATGAAAAATCCGAGAAAGATAACACAAGTAAGTAGCCAGAACGAGAAAGATTTTCTATTCCACTACGAGATATATGGCCCAAACGCCCATGCCAAATACAAGCCATAGGCTGTTTAGTAACAGCTAACAAGTGTTCTTTCTGTGATACAAATAAAGGATAAAGTGAGCCAACTTTGCTTCCTTTTGCAATAACCATATTGCCCTTTGATATACGAAAGGACTGAGCATAGAAGACCACCTTGTAACCAAGGTAATCAAGTTGACCAACTAACATCAAAGTACGTGATAACTGAGGTATGTGGCATACATTATGCATGGTAAATTTTGAACCATCAATGAACTGCACAACCACATCTCCAATCCCCACAATGTCACACTGGTAAGAGTCACCAAGTCTCATGATATTTATTGTCAGAGAAGTACAAAGAACACTCTTCTTGATGTTCTTGGACCTATGTGAAGAGAACTATGTGCGAAAGTACTCCAAAATGGCTCCAAAAGACACCCCAAAAATGCTTCAAAAATAGGCTTTGAAAGCAAAGAATGAAGCTTTGAGGGACCAAAACATGTTCAAGGTAATGTTAACCTTATTCTTTCCCCTTCTTCAGACACCACAAGAGTGTAGCTAGTGGCAAGAGATTACCATGGTTAAGCGAGCTTCGGGGGGAACAATATTGGGATGGGTGACCTCCTGGGAAATACCAGGAACCTCTATCTTCCTTGATCATTGAGGTCCTCCCTCGTGCGTAGCTAACAGAACCAATGGTGACTTCAGTGACTCGAATGACAAGGTATGCCAAGGTCTATGCCTTGGTCATAAGCCTTGGAGAAAGCCTTGGGCGGGTGCTTGCTTCACTCACAAAAAGAGGACAAATCTTTTGCATTGAAATGCTCTGATACCAATGAACTACTTCAATGGCGAATGCACCACAATGTGCTCTCCTTGAGAGCTCCATGATGATATCCTCGGAGTAGAAAACCGAGCTCTTAAGGCCCCACACAATACTTCACACAGATGCTGTAGAATATGTAGAAAAACATAGTACACAGGGAGCACGGAGACAAACTTCTTAGGTCTTACAAATGCGATCGAACTTACAATCTATGACTGACCAGCCACTATATGTTTTATTAGAGAAAATATACAAAGAAGTGTTCAGTGGCCATTTGGCCTTTCACATGGACACTAACGGTAACAACTAGGCCACTATATGTTTTATTAAAGAACATATACAAAACTGTATGATGACCATTTGGCTTTTCCCATGGATATTAGCAATAAGAATTTAATCACTTTTAAAATTTCAAGGCTATGGCTAAAAAGTAGACAGGGAAGTATTTAGACATTACGATTTGATGGAGGAAGTGAATAAATGTCAAATGAATTTAGTAGTTTTCTAAAAATTCATGGAATTTGAAGGTAGTTTTCATGCAGGCACATGCCAAAACAGAATGGTATTGTTGAGTGCAAAAATAAACACATTCTAAAAATAGCAATATCCTTGATGGCTGAGAAAAATATGCCTAATTGTTATTGGGCATAAGTTGTGCATACTATTTCATATTTTATGAACAGAACTCTACTTCTATTGTACATCAAGTAACACCTAAAGAGAAGTTTACAAATAAAAACCCAAACTTATCACACATGAAAGTATACATATTCCAAATGAGTTGAGGATGAAACTTGATCCAAAAGCAAAAAAATGTATTCTTCATTGGGTATTTCCTTGAGCAAAAGGGATATTAATGTTCCAACCCACTCACATGAGAAGTGAAGGTAAGAAAATACGTAGTGTTTGATGAAATGTCAAGCTTCTATGCTGATGTCAAAGAAGAACTTAATCTTGACTCAAATGACAAAGGAAATGCTAAAAACTCAACTGCATAATCTCAAGTTTTGTGTGGACTTGATATGTCACCCAACAATAGTTCCAACTCAAACCCATGGAGTCAAAGATTGTGTGGAAATTTTAGTCCAACAAATTTGTTGACTATGTCCAAGAAAGGTAAAGAAAACTTGTGTGTTGGTAATAAAACATCTATAGATTTTGAAGACATTAATGGAGAATCAATCAATCTAGAGAAGAGCCTTGATGAGGAACTTGGATTGTCCTTTGTGAAGACTCCAAGAGTAAGGCATATGTAGATGATACAACAAGAAGAAGTGACCCATGACCAAGAAGATCTAGAAGGATGTGGAATTAAGTGCAAAGATTAACATATGATAGCTACATGGCTCGCAATTGTGCCTACATGAACAAGGTAATACAAGATGCTAAACCTTCTTGTTTTGAAGATGCAATTTGAAATGCAAAATTGAAGAAAGCTATGGATGAGGAGATGGCTACACTTTATGAAAAAAAACATGGAAGCTGGTTCCATTGCTACAAGAAATAAAACCCATAGGTTGCAAGTGGGTTTACAAGGTAAAGCATAATGCTGATGGTAGCATAAGCATGTATAAAGCACCATTAGTAGCAAAAGGATATGCACAGACATATGGCATTGATTATGAGGAAAATTTGAGTCTTGTAGCTAAAATGGCTACTATTAGAACACTTGTTGCATTGGCTATAGCAAAAGGATGGAATTTACATCAAATGGATGTGAATAATGCTTTCTTACATGGTGAGTTACAGATTATGTTTGCAAGTTGAAAAAGGCTTTGCATGGGCTTAAACAAGCTCCTCATGCTTGGCGTGCAAGGATTGTAGATTATTTAACCTCCTGGATTTTCCATGTGTGATGCAAATCACTCATTATACACAAGGAAGGGTGATGATGGCATCACAATTGTGGCTATTTATGTTGATGAATTGATTGTAGGTGGTGATAATGAAGAAATAATTAAAGAGGTAATTCAACTCCTTATGCAAGAATTTGACTTGAAAGATCTTGGTGTGTTGCACTATTTTTTGAGCATTGAGTTTATACATACAAAAACAGGTATATGGCTATCCCAAAGGTAATATGCTTTGAATATGTTGCAAAAGTATGACATGGATGATTGTAAGCCAATTTCTATGCTATTTGATCAAAATTTGAAGTTGGATACTACATCAGGTGAAGCTTTGAAAAATGCTACTATGTACATGAAAATTATGGGAAGTTTGATACATCTCACACTTACAAGGCCTAATATAAGATACACTATAGGACTCCAAAGTCAATATATGCAAGTTCACAAGAAACCACATTTAGATGCTTTGGGATGCACTCTACATTATGTGAGTGCTACTTTGGATTATGCATTATTTCATCCAGGTACAGAATTGAAGCTTATGGATACATCAATGTAGATTGGGCTGGTCGTGTTCTAGATAGAAGATCTACTAGTGGCTTTTTATTCTCACTTGGAATGCCTTACATGGAGTAGTTAGAAATAGCCCACTGTTACTTTCTCAAGTACAAAGGCTGAGTATAGAGGTGCTACAATGGCAACATGTGAAGCTTCATGGCTAGAGATGCGACTTGTAGATTTGGGTGTGGAAGTGTAGAAGCCTATCATCATTTATTGTGATAATCTTAGTAGCATACATTTAGCATGGAGTCCTGCTTTTTATGCTAGAACAAAACATATTGAGCTACATTATCATTTCATCAGAGAAAAGGTATTAGTCGGTGATATTGATCTTGTTTATGTAAGGACAAATGAGTAGGTTGTTGATATTTTCACTAAAGCACTTTGAGCAGAGAAGAAGAAGTTTTGGAAGATTATCAGATTACATGACATGATGTTGAGCTTGAGGGGGGAGCATTTGAGATATCAAGCTCAACATGTGATGATCAAGGATGACATGTACCACTTTTTCATCTCTCTAACATATATAATGGTTATGCCAATATATGTCAGGGACACTTTTAGTGAGCTTTACTAGATTTATCTACCGAGATTTATGGCAATAAAATTGCTCCTGTATAGGGAAATGGTTCACATCAAAGCTATCAAGGGACATATAAGTGTGGTGCGAACAAGAAAGGAATTTGACTTTTTATTTAGAATGAGCTTGCTGTTTGTTTTCTCACCTCAAAATAACAATTGATCATTGGTTTTAGTCCATCCCAAGAGCGAGTCAGATGGATACACATCCATTCAAGATGATCTTGCAAGAGGAGGCAAAGCTCAAAAAGTGGTGGTTGATTAAATGTAGAAGGAACTAGTTAGATCTAGCATTTTGATCTTTTGTAACGCCACTAGTTCTAGGCAACAAAAAGGAAAAATCATTCTAGATGTGCATGGGTTAATACTGTTAAACACTGTGTTCTAGCTGTCAGAATGCGTTTAAACTATATTTGGGTTCTTGGGAGTGGAAGGGGTCTGTAAAAACAGAGACCCTATACTTGGTTCCCAAAATAACCACTTCAGATACAGCAATATACTGATGCTGAGAACTCTATCAAGATTCTGTTGTACTTAGACATTTACAGTTCACGGTTTAGCTCGGCCAACGTGTACCGAATACACTAAGATGCTATATTGCTCTGCACCTAAACTTACTGAAAATACCAGAGACAAGAGTAATAGTTCAACCTTTACCGAATAGGTACCACAATTCGATCAACATCCGAAGACACAGAGAATTCAATTGTTTCAGATACACCGTACTGAAGGTCCAGTACGCAACCCAAGAAATCCTTACTGTAGCTTAACCCTTACCGTATGATAACAGATCTCAATGCTGAAGACAACACGATCCCGCACAGTGTTAGAAACACTACCACAGTTACACAGACTTCACCAAACAACTGGCAGAACATTCCAAGAACGAGTACTAACGCAATATGCGAACTTAACACAACAATCACAATAAGGATTTGCAGACGAATCACTTCAGACAACAGACCGAATGATCTACTGGATGTAGATGATACTCACAACTGCAATAGATACCAATAGACAACAGACATGACGAGACACAGATACACACAGAATACTCAGAAATTAGGCAACAAACACCATAGTAACGCTCAGCTCTAATCACCCAAACAGACAGTCTGGTGATTTTTCTGAACGACTGAAGTGTCTTTTTTCATTGCTTTATATAAGATTACAAGGTATATGTGTAGCAACTTTTCGTACGTGCGCAGGGATATAAAAAGATTGTTGATTTTACAACTGCCAATCCAGCGGCCGACTAACACTCTGGCTCGCACGGTGGACTCGAACCCGTAGGTTTTTACAGAATTACTGTTCTTCTATAATGCCTTCTAAGTACATATTTCTGGCTAATCTAAAGGTGCGGGCGATCTTTTTCTTTAGAGTTTCTAACATTTGTTTGAGGGTATCCGGTTCTACTAAATGTGCATCTACTCTTACAGAACTTAATGCAATGGCTTTGGTGAGCAAAATCTCTGCTTGCATCTGCAGAAAAGCCTATTGTAAGTAGAAGTCGTTGGACAAAGCCGCATCTCTGGATATCTTCATTTCTGCAACCTGCTTCTCCATACTGATTACTCTTTCTTTTTGATTGTCCAGTTGATTTTCCCGTCTCTCGAACTCTTGATTCTGGAACTGGATGGTTCTGGAGTATGCGTCCCTTTCTCTTCGGAGATCTGTTATTAATTTCTGTAATTGTGCTTCTAATGTCAGTTTTCGCAAGAATGTCCTTTACCTCGTCAAATTCTATCTTACATCTCTGGAGTTGTTCGGTTGTTTTCATCGCCAGATCGTACTGTTCTTGGCCTCTTTGTACCACTTCATCGAGCTGCACTCTGGTCTCTTCTAATAAATTGCCTAAGGCTACTCTGGCATCTTCTTTATTCTGTAGATCTTGCTTTAACTGACTGATTTTGGCCTGTGCTTCGCTTAATAACTTGTCCTTTTGGTTGAGATCTGTCAGTGTTGTATCTCTCTGATTGGGAATTGTCTTCTGTTCTGCAAGCTGGGCTTGGAGATGGGTAATTTGGGAGTGCAGCTGATGGTTTTCTGCTTTGACTGCATCTATCTCTTCCTGTAGAGGCGTGATATCTGCTTCTAGGACATCCACCTTGTGTTGTAACTCATTTTGGATGTTATCAGTGACTTCTCTCATCTGGATTGGTAATTGGTGTGATAACTGTATTAACAGTTGGCCCATGTTTGCAAGTTCAGAGATCGTAGGGATTGAAGGAATTGGCAGCGTTCTAATGCAACAAAACGATAAGTGGTTCAGACCAGTGTACTATGCAAGTCGAAGATTGGCCCCTGCTGAAAAGAATTACTCTGTAACAGAAAGAGAATGTCTAGGTCTAGTATAATTTGTCAAGAAATTCAGGCATTATTTGCTGGGCTGTAAATTTACTTTCCATGTAGATCATGCTGCACTTGTCTATCTAGTTTGACAACAACATCTAGGTGGTCGATTAGCACGATGGGTTCTGCTTTTACAAGAGTTTGACTACGAAGTTATTCATCGGCCAGGCAGTTCACATGCCTTAGCAGACTTCCTTTCTCGCTTAGATTCCGGTGAAGCTCCGGTCGGTGTGGATGACACAACGCCAGCAATTTATGTTTCTGAACCAACTAATGAAGATGCAGATCCTCCTGTGACAATTAATTACTATGATCAGTTATTAACTTTTTTAACTGATGGATGTCTTCCTTCTGCAACACCCCTTGCCATGCGTAGAAAAATTGCAGTATACAGTCGTAAATTTGGGTTCTTGGGAGTGGAAGGGTTTAAATGTTATTTGGGTTCTTGCATTATACAATCGCGTTTAAACATTATTTGGGTTCTTGGGAGTGGAAGGGGTCTGTAAAAACAGAGACCCTATACTTGGTTCCCAAAATAACCACTTCAGATACAGCAATATACTGATGTTGAGAACTCTATCAAGATTCTGTTGTACTTAGACATTTACAGTTCACGGTTCAGCTCGGCCAACGTGTACCGAATACACTAAGATGCTATATTGCTCTGCACCTAAACTTACTGAAAATACCAGAGACAAGAGTAATAGTTCAACCTTTACCGAATAGGTACCACAATTCGATCAACATCCGAAGACACAGAGAATTCAATTGTTTCAGATACACCGTACTGAAGGTCCAGTACGCAACCCAAGAAATCCTTACTGTAGCTTAACCCTTACCGTATGATGACAGATTTCAATGCTGAAGACAACACGATCCCGCACAGTGTTAGAAACACTACCACAGTTACACAGACTTCACCAAACAACTGGCATAACATTCCAAGAACGAGTACTAACACAATACGCGAACTTAACACAACAATCGCAATAAGGATTTGCAGACGAATCACATCAGTATATTGTTGTATCTGAAGTGGTTATTTTGGGAACCAAGTATAGGGTCTCTGTTTTTACAGACCCCTTCCACTCCCAAGAACCCAAATAACGTTTAAACGCGTTCTGACAGTTAGAACACAGCGTTTAACACTGGCACGCCCGGTGGGACAACTTGTACTCTTTTACAATGCAAAGTCGAATCGTTCTGCTGGCAAATTCAAGTTACGATGGTTTGGTCCCTACCGGAATACTGAACAAATGGGCCCAGCAACTTTTCGATTGACCACTTTGACCGGAATTCCTCTTCCAAAGGTGATAAATGGATCAAAGCTATGGCCGTATCAACAAGCATCTAATCCACACTGAAACGTTTCGTGGTTGGCCGCGTCTTTTGGCGTTTTCTTTTCTTTTCTTATCTTTCCTTTTGTTTTTGCGAGCTTAATAAAATAAATCAATAAATACTCGCGTTTTGATACCTAATTATGCCACCACCGTGCTGTCATTTTTGTGGTGAATTTGGTCACATTAGAAGATTTTGTAAGGATGCAGCTGAGTATGATCAGAGGAAGAAAGAACGTCACAACCCAATGACTAATATGGTACAAATCACACCAGTAGAAACGCAAGCTGCAATAATTCAGACCCGATCCGATAAACAACTGCAACCAGCAGCAGAAATATTTGAACCAGGCATACGTGAACAACAAAGGATGTATGATAAGGCTAGTCAATGGACCACCGCAGAACCTCCAGTGTTCCCAGATCCTATTCCGGTGACCCAGGCTCTGTTAACCGAGGAAGGAACACAAAAACAGGATTCTAATTCAGCAGCAGGCACATCATCTTCAGCAGGCGCATCATCTTCAGAATCTGTGGAAAATACAATTCAATCACAAAAGGCCTGAGAAATTTTATCTAAAGCATCCATTACTCTTCCTCTGGGCCAATTACTTGCACTAGTACCGGGAGTTCGCCAACAATTCCAACAACAGTTCAGTCCTGTGCCTTCTTGCATTCTAGCAATAGCAACAGTGCAACCGGAACCTGATTCTAGGGTCGATTATTCGGTTCCTTTAATTACGATATGGTATAAAAATCATAAAATTACATAGGTACTAATTGATGGAGGATCTGGTGTCAACATTGCTACTGCTGCACTGTGTAAAAAGTTAGGGTGGACCGAAATCGAACCAGTTCAGTTTTTTGTCAGAATGGCCAACCAATCAAGAGTTCATCCAGTAGGACTTGTGCAAAATGTACCAATAACTTTACAAGGTACAACATTTAAAATGACCTTTGTCGTACTAGAATTACCAGAATCCACCCTTGATTATAATCTCCTTTTCGGCCGTCTTTGACTGAAGCAAGCTAAGGTGACACAAGATTGGTCTGCACAGAATACTCATAAATTAGGCAACAAACACCATAGTAACGCTCAGCTCTAATCACCCAGACAGACAGTCTGGTGATTTTTCCGAACGACTGAAGTGTCTTTTTTCATTGCTTTATATAAGATTACAAGGTATATGTGTAACAACTTTTCGTACGTGCGCAGGGATATAAAAACATTCTTGATTTTACAACTGCCAATCCGGCGGCCGACTAACAATACACTACATCTAAGATTAATGTACATTTACATGCTTTAGGTAAAGCAAATATCTTCGGTGAGATTGATTAAAAGAGTGATTTGATTACTCTCACATTAGAGTACAAAAGGAAGAAGTGCATAATATATGTTCCAAGATGAGATTCAATCATTATGAGTAATTGTTTATATCATTTTATTTGAGCAATCCTCTGTCTACATTCATGATACGAATGGACTACAAATTTCATCATTATTTGGGCACGCTTGTTATTTAGGATACTCTATTGGTATGTACTCAAAGATTCAAGCAACGTGAGTATAATTTATATGTTGTATTTAGTACATCATTGAACAAGACCTTGCTCATCAACTCACATGGGATGTCTTTGTATGGGTGTTCGAGATAGACTACTTAGGCCATTTAATAGTCTTTGTAGAAGGAATTAAGATGGATCCCACTAAAGTGTCGGCCTAAGATTTAACCCCTCCAAAGTGGGGGGCCAAGGAAGTTCTCAGGGTGCATGAGTTATTGTTTTAATCTTTCAATCTTAAATGAAAGAGTAGGTTGATGATGAACTTCCAAAAGAAAAAAACTTTCAAATTGCTAATACTTTAATACGATGGAAAATTGTGCTTCAAGACAGTCAACCTTTTGTATAGAAGAAAGATCGAAATTGTAATTTTGCGACTTTGAAAGATTTTTTTTTTTTAATTCAATCTTAATCAGAGTAGATAAATTGAGCAACATGGATCATTTTATCTCCACATAAGAGATAACGGAAGGTTTAAAAGTTTTTAGTTTTTATTTCATCACATCTTCAAATTGCATGAGTTACCTCGATCCATGTTCTTGAATGATGATAATGTGAACTTTACAAGATTTTTTGGAATTGTCCACGTGCATTAGGTTGCCTAATTGGGCGTTTCGCCTCTTGAAACGAGGGTGAGCATTTAACCAGTCCCTAGGGCAAGATAGTTGTGGGCTCTAGGTCAGTGTGAAAACCAATTGTTAAACCATTTGGTTTTGAGCAGTCTTTTCCGAGTGTTGCCTTCGGGCAATCTAACTCTCTTTTTATGGGATACGGGGGTCTCATGGATACAATGCTTATTCACATGTACATTTATTACTTTCAATCTATTCAAGTAAGGGAGATCAGGCTTTGGACAAACTTCATCTTTAAAAAAAAGAGAGAGTTTTTGGATAAGGTGATTAATATTTCCCATCTTGAGACAATTTACGGTGTTAATTTGATTGTAACCACATAAGCAATCAGAAAGTATGCTAAGATTTCTCGTTAGGTTTGCCTCCATATAAAAGAATTCATTATTATTATTATTATTATTATTATTATTATTATTATTATTATTATTATTATTATTATTATTATTATTATTTTGAAGAAGTTTGATCGAAGCTTAATCTTCCTTGTTTGAATTTGATTGAAAAAACAACTCTACAACTGAACATGCATAGTATCCATAAGACACTCCTCATTCCGCAAAGCAAGGGTTAGATTGTTCGAAGGCGACACTTAGCAAGTTGCAATAATTTATTTCTAGGGATGAAAGCTACTATAAAGGGGTATTCCTTTATACGAACAAGACATAATTTTGAGCATGTTCCAAAGGAGATAGTAGATAGGAGAGAAAGATGGTTGTAGAACCATAACATTCCAATGTATCTAGTGTCTTGAAGAGTTTTATCCCTCATAAATGTCACTTGAGAATCAAAAGTTGTGTTTCATAAATACTTTCCCTCATTGATCACTGGAAAAAAAATTCCCTTATTAGGAAAACAAGTTGCCTTCATAAGCATTTTCCCTCATTGATCACTAGAAAAAAGTTGTCTTCAAAAGGGGGAGGGAGAGGATGAGATCAGTTATATTTTTGTAAATCTTCCTTCAATTGCCTATGGAAACAAAAGTTGTTTAAGACTAGGGTCTCAAACCCAAGGAAGCCAATTGCATTGTAGAGGATCCTAAAGTCGGGCACATGCTAACCCCCATCTATGCTTAATGACCTTAGAGAGGATTCTATAGTTGTAGGATACAGGGGAGATGAGACCACAAACATCCTTTATTTACCACTAATTCCTAAGACAATGCCATACCACATGAATCCAATCAAGTATCAAAAGGGCTAATGAAGGTCTTGTAAGGATTCGAAACTCCATATGATACCCATAATTTTCATATAATTATCCATTATCCCATGCCAAGCAAGAGAGCTTCATATCTCTATGGATGTGAAGAAGTGTAGGTATCTTGCATGCTCTTAGATCTCAAAATCCATGCATTTAAGGAAGCCATGTTCCTTTGGATCTAAAATCCAATAGATTTATGCTTCCACATGTCCATACAATCACATATTTTGATAGAGCTAAGAATATATAGGCAATTCCATGTACCATTTCTATAAGAAGAGCACATGCTTGACTTGAATGCTAGAAAAGAAAACCATTGGTGCATGGAATGGATCATATAAAGTCATACATTTTCAATGCCTTTGAAACTCACAAAAGACTATTCCTCAAAGTCCTACGTGCATGAAAAGTTTCTAATCTTCCATATAAGTGAGAGCTCCTTCACTCATCCCAATCTCAGGAGGCTCAACTCCATGCCCATCTCCATCTCCATGTAGCACATGTAGCTTCTCCATCTCCATCTCCATGTAGCCATGAAAACAACGCTCCATCTCCATGTAGCACATGTAGCTTCTCTATATTACCTAAGCAAGTTTTCACTTATAATTCTTTTCAGCTATCTACATAATGTGTGTGTTTGTCATCTCCCATGGGTTGAAGCATTAAACAAGGCATGATATTGCAGGAAAATAATTATCTCTAGAACTAGTGTAACCTCAAACATAAATTGGGAGAATTCCTATCATTTTAACAGACAATATTACTTATTGAGGAAATGGAGGTGCCTAATCTACTAAGTTTGAATGCATTTTTCTTCTTATTTGTAGCCATTTTATATCATTCTACATGGCTACCCATGCATTTCTGCCATTACTATATTTCTAGCCACATATTTGAATGAGGAATACTTCAATTAGTAATAGCATCCACAATAATACGAGTCCAACTTTTCCATTGTGTCTTGCTCACAATAATGAAAGAAGAAGCTGTACAAGTTGCCTTTCCACTCAAATAATTGAAACTTGCTGTGTGTGTGTGTGTTCCTGAAGAAGGGGTTTCCTTTTTTCCCAATCTTATCATGAGTCTAGAGTTGGAGTCTCACATAACAACAGGGAAGAAGACAAAGCTTAAAATCACATCATTGTCTCTCCATACTCACTCCTCTTTATTGTGATCGGTTCTTGACCAATACCCTAAGACTTCTTTCATATTTTTACCTTGACATGCAATGTGATTTTTGTTGAAGATAAATGTACAAGCTCATTTTCATATGAGCCATGCTTGGATAAATTTACCAAATATAAAGATAAAGGAAAAGTAGAGGAAAAAAGGAAAAAATAAGAAAAGAAAAAGTCTAGTCAAAACTTCATGATGAGTAAGAGATACAATATCTTGCCTTGTAGTTAGTAGCATGTAGTGGAGAAAGTGGTGAGTTAAGGAGGCACAGACTTCTTCACATGCTCATTGGTTATAAAAGTGAAGTGGGAGCACATTCAAAACAAGGAGTGAAAGAGGCAAGAGCTCTCAGTAGTTGGATCTAGCCATTTTGTCATTTTGGTTTTCCCTTAGACTCCTTCCAGCCGCACGTCAGTTTGTACACAGCTCTATTGCAGAGCTCATATCTCAGTGCATATGTAACCATTTTGTGCATTTAAACATTCATTGGAAAGCTTATCTTGTGTACTTTGCATATCAAATATCTCTTTGAAAGCTTATGTAGTTTGTGAGATATCAGTGAAAGAGTGAAGTCCAGTTTTTCAGTATACCTGTGTAGATAGCTAGTCTATTTTGGTCGGTTAAGTTTCCCGACCAAAACATATCCAAATTGCGTGATTTTTGTCTGCTTGGAAAGCCCTTGGCATCTACATTCACTGTCTCAAATATCTCATTCAGATCATTCATATTTTGTGAGATATCTTTCAGAGAGTAAAGTCTAGTTTTACAGTGTACTTATGTGTGCAGGTGGTCTATCTTGATGAGTTGATTTTCCTGATCAAAACTCGTCCAAATTACTTGATTTTTAGCTTGTTGGAAAGATATTTGTGTCTACTTTTTCTGTACCAAATTTCTTTCTCAAAGAATATATATTCAAAGAGCTATCAGTCCAAGAGTGAAGCTCAGTTCTTCAGCATACTTGTGTGGACAGGTAGTTCATCTTTGATAGTTGTGTTTCCTAATCAAAACTTGTCCAAATTAAGTCATTTATAGCTTGTTAGAAAGCTCTCTGTGTCTACTTTGATTGAATAAAGTATCAAGTCCATTTGAGTTTTGTGTTGAGAGCAGCAAGCTATCTAAGGTGCAGATGTTCGTCCAAGTGCTGGACATACAAGGGTTCACTACACACTTCCGTTGTGCATAGGAGAACTCATTCTCCACAGTTGGTATCAGAGCGAACTTGGTGTTGAAGCTTCATCATCAGAGCTGGAGTTGAAGCAAAGAAAAAGAGGAGCTACAAAACAAGAGGGAGCTTCACAAACGCAAGAGCAAAGGACTATAACTATTTGAGGTAACTCTCAAAGTCTTTGATACTCTTCAATGGCTGACTTGGGTCAACAAGTAGAGAAGTTGGACAAGGATAACTATCCCGTGTGGAAGTTTAGAATGACCAACTACCTAATGGGCAAAGGCTTGTGGGGTATTGTGAGCGGCAATGATGCTCAACCTCAAATCAATCAAGCTATGGCCACCGAAGTCCAAAGGAGGCAAGCAAAAGAATGGGAAGAGAGGAATAGGAGAGTCATGTTCCTCATTTCGCAAGTCATTACTAATGCCATGGTAGGGCATATTCAACATCTAGAGAAAGCTAAGGATGCTTGGGAAGCTCTTGAAAGGATGTGTTCAACAAATACCAAAGCTAGGAAACTTCAACTCAAGAATGAGTTGAACACAATCAAGAAAAGTTCGAGTCAATCCATAGCTGAATATACTTTGAAGATTAAGGAGCTAAGCGATGCTTTAGCTTCTATTGGCACAACGGTTGAAGACGAAGATCTTGTGTGTTATACTCTCAATGGCTTGAGAGAAGATGAAAGATGGAAGCTTTTTATAACTTCCATTAACTTGAAAGATGTATATCCAGGTTTTGAACAACTAATCCCTCATCTTGTCATAGAAGAGCTTAGCTTCGGTGGTCCCAAAGGAAAGGACAGCCACAACCAAATGTTATATGCAGGTCGAGGCAAAGGAAGAAACTCAAGAGGAGGCTCAAGAGGAAAAGGAAGAGGTCACAACCACTCCAACTACAATCAAAACAATTCAGAAGACAACAAAGATGCATCAAATGCCAACACACACAAGGAAGAGGTCGAGGTAGAAGTAGAGGAAGAGGCCGAAGCTCCTACAATTCTCATAAAGGTATAACATGCTATCATTGTGGTAAAGTAGGACACTATGCTAGTGATTGTTGGCTGAAGAATGGAAGACCAAATGGAGGCAATCAAAGGAACCAAAGCAACTATGCAAGCACCTCAAGTGAAGGAAGCAAGGACACACTACTTGCAATGAGACATGAGTATAGAAGCTCTTGTGAAGATGACAAGAAATGGTACATTGATTCAGGTTGTAGTAACCATATGTCATGCCAAGAAAGTTTGTTCACTAATCTACAGTTACCAAGTGGAAAAGGATGTGTTGAAACAGGTGATGATACTCAACACATGATTGAACATATTGGAGATATAAGGCTTGGAGATACAAGTAAAGCAAAGGTACTATCTAATGTTCTTCATGTTCCTACAATTTCAAAGAACTTGATTTCAGTAGGACAAATGGTAGAGAAGGGTTATCATGTCATATTCAATGAGAATGGGTGCTTCATAAAGAATCCAAAGGAAGGCTTCAAGGTCATTGCTCGAGGTAGAAGAGAAGGAAGGATGTTCACTTTGGATGTCCAACATCCACATGGAAAGGTCATGTACATTCAATGTGGGAACAAGAAGATTTCAGAGCTAGACTTATGGCACAAAAGAATAGGACACATCAACATTCCAAAGCTGAAGGACATGAGCAAACATGAAGTGGTAAGAGGTCTTCCAAAATTTAATAGCATTGGACTACATGAGTTATGTGAAGCTTGTCAATTAGGAAAGCAAACGAGGCAGCCATTCAAGAGGAGCAATTATGTGGCTCCAAATGTCTTGGACTTGATACATACGGATGTATGGGGACCAACCCAAGAGGCATCAATGGCTGGTAATAGATTTTTTGTCACCTTCATTGATGATCACTCAAGAAAGGTATGGCTGTTTTGTATGAAGCAAAAATCAGAGGTGTTTTCTATATTCAAAAGATTCAAAGCTGAAGTTGAAAAGGAAATAGGAAGGTCTATCAAAACCTTAAGGTCCGATGGTGGAGGAGAATACTTCTCCAAAGAATTTTTAGATTTTCTACAAGAGAATGGGATCAAAAGGCAATTCACTTGTAGGTATACACCACAACAAAATGGAGTAGCTGAGAGGGAAAATAGGCAAATTGCTGAAATTGCAAGATGTATGCTCAACAAAATGAAGGTACCATTGTACTACTGGGCTGAAGCTACCACAACCTCCATTTACTTGATGAATAGGTGCACAACATCGGGAATACATCACTTGACTCCAGAAGAGGTATATTCCGGTAAGAAACCTGATCTTACACACCTCAAAGTGTTTGGATGTGTTTGCTTTGTTCACATTCCACAAGAAGTTAGAACAAAGATGGAACCAAGGTCAGAAAAATGCATTTTCATCGGCTACTCGACGGAGCAAAAAGGATACAAGTGTTACAACCCTAGAACAAAGGAATTAAGAGTCTCGCGAGATGTGGTCTTTGATGAACTAAGACCATGGTATGAAGATAAAGGAAAGGAAAAGATTCTTGAAGAAGATTGTGATGATTATGCAGGAACAAATCAAAGAGAAGTTCAACAATCAAGCACAAAAGCTTCAGGTCCAGAGGCATCTACATCAAATGAAGAATGTTCAACATGGAGGGGGAGCCATTCTTTGTCTCCAAATTTAGCTCATAGTAGAGCCGAAGAAGCAAGTGGTACTCCAAACAGTGAGGTAGATGCAAGTGAAGAAGAATATGAAGAGGTAATCACTCTGATGGTAAAGTTGAATAGGTTAAAGAAGCAACTTTCTAAAGGCAATGAAAGAAGATCTTCAAGGACAAGGTATCCAACTCAAAGGTTGAGTTATGATAGTTTTATGGCGACTCATTTTGCATACATGATGCAGGTTATCAAAGACAAAGAGCCTGAGACATATGAAGAAGCTTGCACACAAAAGGAATGGAAGCAAGCTATGAAAGAGGAGATCAAAGCTCTCAAAGATAATCACACATGGGAGCTAGTGCCAAAGAAAGAAGGTATGAAGATTGTTCCAAACAAATGGGTGTTTAAAATAAAGAGGAATGCTGATGGTTCACTAGCTAGATATAAAGCTAGATTAGTTGCCAAAGGATTTAAACAAACACAAGGCATAGATTATGATGAAGTTTTCAGCACCGTTGCAAAGATGGGAACTATCAGAACCTTAATAGCAATTGGTGCTTCAAGGAGATGGCCATTATATCAACTCGACATCAAAAATGCCTTTCTCAATAGAGAACTACAAGAAGAGGTATACATGAGTCAACCGGTTGGATTTGAAGATGAAAACCATCCAGATTTTGTTTGCAGGTTGAAGAAGGCACTTTATGGCTTGAAGCAAGCACGAAGAGCATGGAATCAGAGATTGGTAGAGTATCTAACTAAGTGTGGATACAACCCAAGTAGTGCAGATCCTTTGTTGTACTTGAAGAAGGAAGAAAATAGAGAGGTATATATTTGCATATATGTCGATGACCTCATCATAATAGGAAACGATGTTACAGGGATTAAAGATATCAAAAGGAAGCTTAGTAAGGAGTTTAAAATTTCAGATCTTCAGGAGCTGAAATATTTTTTAGGAATTGAAGTTGTTTATGGAAAGAGTGGCATCTATTTGATGCAAAGGAAGTACTTGTTGGATGTTCTTTTCAGATTTGGAATGAGTGAATGCAAACCACTCACTCAACCCATGGAGAAAGATTTGTTCAAATGATGGAGAACCATTGGAAGATGTAACGACATACAGAAGCATTGTAGGATCATTGATCTATGCAAACATTACAAGACCTGATTTGTCTTATGTTGTTGGTGTACTTTCTCAGTTTATGCAAGCCCCAACAAGTGAACACTTAAATTCAGCCAAGAGAGTGTTGAGATACATAAAGCATACAATTAATCATGCTTTGTTTTACAAGTTTGATGAAGAATTGCAGGTCAAAGGCTTTAGTGATGCTGATTGGGCAGGCTCAAAGGAAGATAGAAGATCAACCTCAGGTTATGTGTTCATGATAGGAAGCAAACCTATCACGTGGAGCTCAAAGAAACAACCTACAGTTGCACTTTCATCTATGGAGGCTGAATACAGAGGATTAGCATTTGCCACATGTGAAGCAATGTGGATTAAAAAACTGTTGGCTGATCTTGGAGTGCAAGTTGGAACCATCCCTATATATGGTGATAACATGTCAAGTATCTACTTGGCAAGCAATCCTATGTTTCATGCAAGGAGCAAGCACATAGAGGTCCACTACCATTATGTAAGGGAGAAGGTGCTGAGCAAAGATGTGGAGATAAAGTTCATTAGAACCAAAGAGCAGGTTGCAGATATTTTTACAAAGTTCTTGGATGCTTGTAAACTCAAAGGCTTCAAGGATGTGATAAATTTGCAGGACATGGATGAAGATAACTCCCAAATGAGCTTGAGGGGGAGTGTTGAAGATAAATGTACAAGCTCATTTTCATATGAGCCATGCTTGGATAAATTTACCAAATATAAAGATAAAGGAAAAGTAGAGGAAAAAAGGAAAAAATAAGAAAAGAAAAAGTCTAGTCAAAACTTCATGATGAGTAAGAGATACAATATCTTGCCTTGTAGTTAGTAACATGTAGTGGAGAAAGTGGTGAGTTAAGAAGGAGGCACAAACTTCTTCACATGCTCATTGGTTATAAAAGTGAAGTGGGAGCACATTCAAAACAAGGAGAGAAAGAGGCAAGAGCTCCCAGTAGTCGGATCTAGCCATTTTGTCATTTTGGTTTTCCCTTAGACTCCTTCCAGCCGCACGTCAGTTTGTACATAGCTCTGTTGCAGAGCTCATATCTCAGTGCATATGTAACCATTTTGTGCGTTTAAACATTCATTGGAAAGCTCATCTTGTGTACTTTATGAACATCAAATATCTTTTTGAAACCTTATGTAGTTTGTGAGATATCAGTGAAAGAGTGAAGTCTAGTTTTTCAGTATACCTGTGTAGATAGGTAGTCTATTTTGGTCGGTTCAGTTTCCCAACCAAAACATATCCAAATTGCGTGATTTTTGTCTGGTTGGAAAGCCCTTGGCATTTAAGTTCACTGTCTCAGATCATTCATATTCTGTGAGATATCTTTCAGAGAGTAAAGTCTAGTTTTACTGTGTACTTATGTGTGCAGGTGGTCTATCTTGATGAGTTGAGTTTCCTGATCAAAAATCATCCAAATTACTTGATTTTTAGCTTGTTGGAAAGCTATTTGTGTCTACTTTCTCTGCACCAAATATCTTTCTCAAAGGATATATATTCAAAGAGCTATCAGTCCAAGAGTGAAGCTCAGCTCTTTAGCATACCTGTGTGGACAGGTAGTTCATCTTTGATAGTTGTGTTTCCTAATCAAAACTTGTCCAAATTAAGTCATTTATAGCTTGTTAGAAAGCTCGCTTTGTCTACTTTGATTGACTAAAGTATCAAGTCCATTTGAGTTTTGTGTTGAGAGCAGCAAGCTATCTAAGGTGCAGATGTTTGTCCAAGTGCTGGACATACAAGGGTTCACTACACACTTCCGTTGCGCATAGGAGAACTCATTCTCCACAATTTTTCCCCCATTATGTTCTCCTCAAAAATGCTTGGAGTTGAAGGGCCATCAATACATCAAACATATGTACCTTCGATAACTTTCTGAACATCCCTTTTTTCCAGTACAGGATGCATTTCGTATACCTCAAGTTGGTAGCTCATTCCATCAAGTAGTACAACATTACCATCCAGCACACACTAAATATCATTGCGATCAAGATATCATCCAGCACACACAAAATAGGATTGTAAAAGCCGTGCATCAATAGCTTCTTTTGTCTTTGATAAATATATTAAACATAACTACTCGTGATGAGTAAAAGAGCAAGAAAAAATGATTTTGTAGAATACATGTACTATGGATGAGTGTTTTGGACATATTAAGATTTTGAGTGCATGTGTATTTCTTGGGTTATTGGCATTCTAGATTGATGAACAATGTCTGAATCCACTCCTTTGTAGGATATCACACAGCTGATATGTCGATTGAGTGTATAATTGTTAATCACAAACCTCACTGGGCACCAAACATATTTATCCACATTTTAGACATAGCTGGTTCACTATGCTACCTAAACTTGTACAAGGGGATTGAGCCATATGAATTTGAATCAGCCAAAATTTAAGAGAATGCCATAATACAAATGGCTCTTGTGATAGCATGTTATCTTATTAGAAAATAACAACATAGAATAGGATCACCTTACTTGGATCTGAATTGTTGAGGAGATGAGAAACGATCATACCCATTTTGCAATCAACTTATTGAATCAAGGATTGGGTGGTGATCATACTTACTTGGGCATCTATTTGATGAAGTAATGTTGTATATATGGAAACATGATCAAAAGATATCACTCAATTCATGAATGCATGGATGTATATTTACATGAGTATGAGTGGCGCAATGCATACAATGTTGTATATATGCACATAAGATGAAATATAATAGAAAATTCATGAATACATGGATGTGTATTATATCAAATGTAAAGCTTTTTAGTCATTCAAATTCCACAAGTTTTTCAACCTTTGCAATGTCTCGTTTATGTTACTCGAATTCTTAATCAGGTTCGAGAGATTTGAATGCATTAATCGGTAAAGCACATCTCCTTGAAAAACAAATTATTATATTTCTTCTTCAAAGGAGGTTCGGAAGGCATCTACTTCCCGAGCTTTAATTTTGAAAGTACAATTATACAGGTGAATGGATAGTTCCTATGAGAGCCCTCGTATCCCACAAAGGAGAGGTTAGACTAGGTTACAATTGGTAGACTCGATTACAACTGATTCAAATTGGCAAAAACCATTACATGTCCAACTTAGGGTTGAACTTTGAACCTCTGCCTTAAGAAGCCAAAACTTTACCAAACCACCTACGAAACGTGGACAACTGTTTATATACACATTGTGTGCACATTAAAGAACTTATATTCTGTACATTGACTTAGTACACATGCATGTGGATATGTATATATATACACACGCACACACATGCATAAACATAAACTAGGAAGAAGTTTTACATTTTGTTTTGTGTGAGGTACAAGTGGATTATGTATATAGTTCATGGGACTATAGTTTACACACATAGTTCATGGGAGTATAGTTTACACACAATTTTCTAACATGTACCAAGGTTGACATCTTCCCTTTTCTTCATGATATTCTTTTCTTTATTGAAAAAGGATTAGCTTTCTGGACTGGGCATGCTTTCTATATTATTTGCCTCTATGTACTTCTCCATTTCTTTAACCATCCCGTTCTTGTGTGGACCTATAGCCCCCATCATCGTGTTCCCCATTACTCCTACACTTTCTTCCTGAGTAACTACCTACATGTTTATAATCTGTTTTACCCACACATATATTTTCTGTGTCTCTTTCAGTGTCAAGTCCCCCACATTGGGCACACTGTCCATTCACAGCCTTAAAATACGTTCATTTTTACTACAAACAGCACATGGGAAAAGAGTGCAGGAATGTTTGGATGTTTGAAGCTCACATTCAAAAGAGAACAAGACCATACAATATGCGAGCAAAGCCACTCTCTGCGTGTGTCTCTGTCTCACACACACAGACACGCACATGCAACGCTACACCTAAAATGCGGCTATGTTATCTTCTGCTAAGCTTCGAATACTTGTCAGGGATAAACGAGGGGTTATAGATTTAGACTTTTGAGCTTTTCTGTACATGTCAAAAGGTAAAGCAAAACGCAGGCAATTACGCACTTCGAGAGGGAGGGAAACATGACAACGGGCGACGCACTGGAAGTTATATGCTTAAGTTGCTGCATGCTATTATCATCATCTCTATAAGTTGCTGCATGCTATCATCATCATCTCTATCTCCTGGTTGATTGTGTCATCATACCGAGATGCAGCCCACTAACACATTACCAGCATCGTCAACAATCCTCAACCACTTCTTGAGTCTTCCTTCCCCTTTCATGTTCGACTTCTCCCTACTTGAGTCTCGTGTCCTTGTCTAAACGTACAACTACAAAAGGGCTCGAAGATCGTACTGTGTTCTTACACGGCTTTCCACCCCGGTAAGGAGCTCCTGAACTGCCTCTCCAAAGCCCACCATCTGCTACAGTGGTTTCTTCTTGTCTGGGTACTTGGGCAACTCTTACCGCCCCCACAATCGCCAACCGTCAGGAACTTCCCGTTCGAGTAAAGTGGGCTGTTACTCTTCTTCTCCGTTGTTCATAGTCAGAAACAAAGAGGGATCGCCTTCGATTAACAGCTCTGAAGGCTGCGTCCTTTTACAGCTTGTCAGCCCCAAGGTACAATCCGCAGGTGATAGAGGAGTACGCAGCTTTTCTCCTTAAGCACTTGTTTTTTCACGAACACAAGTTGAAAAGCACATTCAGTAATTTGCTTCTCTGTGCGTTTCTCTCCACTAACCCATACGGTTAAGTAAAACTCTTCTGTACCACATTTGTCCTCCTGCATTTCTCTATAGAGCTCATCATTCTATGTGACGAATAAATATTTATATGTGAATGAAACTCTATATGGAGGTCTACTTTGTTTAGTACTATGTTCCGTTCATGTTTGGAAAGTTGAACTTTGCAACTAATTATGTAGCATTGTTCTTACTTTTCAGGGTTCTAATTGAACATACTTTGTAGCATGGTGGCAAATTTTGAACATACTTTGTAGCATGGTGGTAGTTTCAATGGAAAATTCATGGTCTGGTAAGAGCTCATGACTTCAGTGAGAGGGATCTCCCTACAATTTTCCAGAATCCTCTCATGGGTTCGGTTTTGGATCAAACTCTAGTCAGCAATTCGAGAAATCACATGCATGATAGCCCTCTTGATGCCTGCCTCCCTCCTGTAGGAAATTTCAGCCCAACAAGAGTCTCTTGCCGCAATGAGTGCCCGCCATATGAGTTTGAGGTAATTGGAGGCCAACTTGAAAGCACCAGCATCAATGCAGGGGCCAGTGAATCTCTACCTCGCAGAGGACATGAGAGATCATGTAAGAATTCTATGTCAGAATTTGAATTCGCCTTGGCAGCCCTTGAGTGTGACCAGAATGCATTAGATGGGACGCATATGATTGCGGCAGATGAGCTCTTCTTCAAGGGGAAGCTTCTTCCCCTGTATGTGCCTCAATTCATTTGTCAAGGTGCAGATCAGGGTTCAGCTGAACAGCATTCTTCAGAGTTGAAAAGTGACTTACCCAGTTCTGATTCAGATACTAATACTATGCCATCATCACTATCCTCGTCCTTATCTTCTTCTTTATCATCATCTTCATCATTCACAAATGTTGCTGTCAATTATGGAACACTTCATTCGATATGTGGCAAATCAAAAGAATCAAATGTGCTGCCGTCATCTCCTAAAACTATCAAGTGCTCTACCAAAATTAAGGAGTTCTTTGGTTTGAAGAAATCAAAGTCAGCTCAAGCTGTCAAGCAGATTACATTTAGCACTCCCAAGACGTTTACAACTCCAGGCAAGCAAAGGAGACCAGCTGTTGGGTCCAGGTCTCCTTTGCAAACACTGAGTAAAGCAAAGCGTCTCTTCTGTCAGTCTGATGATGGAATGAATAAGTTGACTGAAGGTCGCAGCTCGATTTCTGAGCCATTTCTTTCAGATGGACTCAATGGTGAATGTTCTGGCTCATTATCATCAGGCGGCTGTTCCTCTATGCCTCTCCTTCCTCAGTATGGAGTTTGTAATCAACAGATGTGTATGAAGAAGTCACATACAGTTGCTACTTCACTTAATTCCTCTTTCTACACTCAAATTACAAGGAAACAAAGAAGTAATCGAATAAGTGACCATGTTGAGGAATCCTCTCAGAAGCTCCCATCACAACATTTTCGCTTGCTGAAAGAAACGAAGGACACCAAGAATCATGTCAGTGCAAGGGGTTCAACACCAAGTAGAAGGTTTCACATGAACGAGGATTTGAGGTCATCCATGTATGGAGGAACAGGAAGATTATCTCTGCAAGGATTTGAGGACTTGAGGTCATCTGTGAACAGAGGAACAGGAAGGTCATCTCTGCATGGATATCCCTATTATGGCGGCTCTGGTGATTCAAGCCCAGCAAGGTGGTCCTCAGGAGTGATGAGTCCAGCAGGGAGCTCAGGACAATGGAGTCCAGGCCGACACTCAACAGGTGCTTTGATAAATGGGAAAAACACAGCTTGTAGTTCATGTTGGGGCAGCCCAGGGAGACATTCTACATCAGGGGCTACTCCCTGCTATAGCCCAGGGAGAAGTTTTGCTGGAGCAGAAGCTCCCTTCTTAAACTCATTAGATGCAAGGCATACAAGGCCAGCAAGGGCAGGCAAATCAGAGAAAGGTAATAGCTATAGCCCTAAGAGCCTGCAAAGAAAGTATGATCAAATGAAAGCAATGAGGCAAAGAGATAGCTGGCGCTCGGGCCTCGAGAGGTCTTCTTCTTACAACAATTTGGGCAGTAGTGTGCATGTGGCCCCTGTTCTCAATGTTCCTCGGGTTTGTAGCATCATGAAATCATCAAAGGGCAACATAAGTGCACATACTCATAGTAGCACTGGTGGTAGTGGTGGACTCACGTTGAGCAATATATTCTCAACAAAAGTTCGTAGCAGTAGAGTTCCTCCTTCAAAGCAACGACAGCCTAGATACCTGCAATCCCGAACTCAGGTCAAAGATTATTATCGCTGATTTTGTAATGCCAGGTCTTTGAATTTGATGGTCAATTTCAATGAAAGAAGAGAAATCCATTGTAGTTGTTGCTCTTGTATATACATTTTATTCATTAAAGGGTACAAGTCGACTCTGTGCAAAGATTAGATGTCCATTACCCAGCTGAGTTGATATATGTTCTCGTGGGATTTTTCTCGTGGTTGTATTTTGTTCCATTTCAGTCATTGTTATTAATTTCCTATGATCTGTATTTCGTCATTGAGGGCCTGATAAAATCTGATCAGATTCAAGACCCCCTAGGTGATGAGCTGTGCCTCGTTTTTTTCAGGATTACTATGTTGCAGGTTGTAGTCCTCAAATCACTATCAGGATTGTCTTCTGTGTTTGTGTACTGGTTTCAGCTCCTATTGAATAAAATCCGAGGAGAAATTGCAGGGAGTGTCTTAGAATCAAATGTCTTTGCTTGCTATCTCCATCAAAGGTCAAATTTAATGGAACATATTCATTGGTGGGAATTCAGTGGACACCAGCTTGAGATTGAGATAGGCAAGTTGGAAGAAGTACGACCTGAGGCCAGGGTATGCCAAGTATGTCAAAGAGAATCCGAGACAGAGCTGCATAGACGTCATTGCCCAGCATACTATTAGCTATGTGGCTGTTTTCATGCCTCTTTAGAGAGGGGTTCAGACCACTATCTATAGTCACAAGATATGGAGACCAAAGATGTCTTAGTCTACTCTTGCTGGATGTAATGTAGACAGAGAGCTGCATGAGGAGATTGGAAAGGCAGATTCAGAAGTAGTTCACAAATTTCTTCAGGCTAGCTATGGTTGGAGGGTTAGCTATTACAGCAGGTCTCCCACAATAGGGGGGTATTGCTTGATTGCATGATTGCATGATTGAAATACAACTATCTGAATGTCCGGGGCATTGGGTATCTCATCGCACCGGTTCTCTGTTCTGGGAATCAATAGACCACTGGCAGCAGGTGGATAGATTCTGAGTTGGATAACTCTCATCAGCCCCCATCCTCAACTCAGAAAAAAAAAATCATTATGACAATGGAGATTCTAGTCCATGCTTTGGGTCATTCTGGCTCATCATGTGAGGTGGTCGGACAAGTACTTCATTGTAACCTTTAGTAATTAATTTCTGGCATCCAATACCATGAGATACCCACTTTCCAGTAAATTCCTAGTGGCTTCTCCAGAAATTTGAAGCCATCACATCTTCTACCACCTCTGTGCACTTTCTTTTCTTACAGAGACATTATAGCAGATCCATCATGATGTCACGTTTTTGTCTCAGTCATTGTAGCCTTTTGAAGATGTTGATATATCATTTCATTTCATTTCGTTTGTCTTCTTCATCTGAAAGTAAAGCTAATTGTTTCATCAAACTACATTGCTGTCAGCTACCTGTATTCAGTAGAACAAGCCCAACAGATCATTGCAGTGTAGAGAAGAACCTCGGATCATTGTATGAACAATCATAATCACTCTCAATTTGTCCGTCACGTAGTAAGCCAGGCCTTTTTTCTCACATCCTCAATTTGCATATTCATGGCACATGCAGCAATGATTATCTCTTGGAAACCTGTTGATTCAGGCATATATCAGTTCAATGATTAAGGTAGACTCTGAAATTCAATTGGATTTGCTGATGAGTAAGCATGTGTATTTTCTTCACCTACTCAGAAAATCATCTGTGCAGAGGAAACATAGTGGAAAACTATGCGTAAAGGGGAGGGACAATGGGAAACTTTTGTCTCAAAATGTCTGAAGACATCTAGTGTAAAAAGTGTGTTTGATTTTTGCATGTGTACATATATCATTATACCTTCTGAGAACATGTTCACTTAGGAAAAAAGAGGTTTGTGCGAGGCTTGACTGAATGGGCCAAAGCTTATCGCGAGGTACTTAATTGAAAGGAAGCCTTTTATTGGGATTACATGCAGATGTGTGACTTCCTTAAAACCCTAGACTCGGGAGGAATTGAAGTTAAATATTTTCTCTATTTCAATTTTGGCTGAAATTTGGATGTTCATGTCCTGAGAGTTTATATGAAAAATCTTGCAGTGTATGTATTGTCAGCCATTTCTCATGAGAGAATTTAATGTATGTTTACTTCAGAGCCTACTAAGCCTACAGATGAATGATCTATGCTCAGGACGAGGGATAATCAAAGGACATAAAGAGGTTGTAAAACAGGCTCTGTTGAAGATGAATAACATATAATTTCATCTGTTTGAGGTGATTTTAACACATGGGAACATTGGATTTCCTTGGCAAAGTCCATGAACATAATGTAATCAAGTTCTGAAGTTTTCCCTCTACTCTTCATCGAAATCAAATAGAATCACTCTCTTATGAGTGCGGAGGATCAACAATGACAGGATTTGACAGTTGATTTCTTTGCCAATTGCTTTGCTAGGGGAAGAGAAAAGCAAATTATGATTCCAGTTTGGGAGGGAAGTAGGTTCTTAATTTTTTGTTTGTGCTATGCCTACCCTACCGTAATAAAAGATAGTTAGCCATCCTGCATATTTAACAAATTTTTCTGCCCTATCCATGTTGGTTATGGTTATTGGCTTAAATTGAGCATGATGAACACATAGACTCAGCCATTCAACTCCGTTCACATAGCATTTACGGTAGTTCACTTGAATTTAGCATGATGGGCACATAGTGGTTAGTATTCGGCCCCAATAAAAGGGTGTCATCCAGAAATGATAGTAGCATCATTCCTTCATTTATTGTTGGCTGCTTCAACTTCCATGTTGGTTCTATGGAAAGAAGGGTTTCATTTACGTTTTTCTTTTACCCTTTTTCTGGTGCTGATCTATCTCTGTGGCACTGAAAAAAACTTCCGTTAAGAGTGGAAGAAAATTTGAATTTCTTGATCCGAAGGCCGAACAATTGTTTTTCTGTATTCCGAATCCTAACGGTCATCAGTTAAGGTTAGGTTTAGAGGAGCTTTGAGGTAGAGCAGTCCAAAATTGAATGGTATCTGCTGTTTTCACCTGTACATTCTCACTACATGAACATGGCGGGATACGTATACGAATTTGTTAATTTTGCACCCTCCTATATTGCGGTAGAAACCTCCATACCATTCACACTTCCTTCAAATGACCCGATTTTCTTAAAATTGAGTGGTAGACCTGGCAGTACTCAAGGTGTGATACGCGTAGCCATGGTGGAGTACGGCTGCCTCTGCCACCCCATCTGAGTGTATTCCAAGATCAAATGAATACGAGTAACTGGGAGTAGAACATCTTCAAGCATCACGGCAAACTGATGTTATACATTATGAAGAGGTGTATTGGCTATTGCAGCCCTTCTCATCCTTAGGCTGGGTTCACACAACATGACAGACGCTCCACTCGCATGTAATCATACCATCAGTCCTTCAAGAGTAAAGTTTGGGTAAATCCATTCAAAGCTTAGCGGAGCTCCCCTACTCAGGCTGGGTTCACTCAGTATCGAAGCTCCATCAATTTGTCCACAAATAATTATACCATTAGCCCTTCAAAAGAGAGAAGTTTGGCCAGATCCATCGGAAACTGAGATGATCCCCTCCTTTGGCGGATTCACACGAGGTGGCAACAGCATGGAAGCTCTGCTGCCTTTGTCCACATGTTATCATATAATTAGCTCTTCAAAAGTTGGGCAGACCCCTCCAGAACTTAGGCAGCACCCTCAAAATAAGCAGTGTGTCTCTGGTGGTAGAAGTACAAACTATGATGTACTAGCTCATCCGATGTCACACACTGTCAAAGGTCTGTCTGAATGGAGTGTAGAAGAGGCACAAAACTTCCAGTTTTTTGCTGCTCTAACGCCAGGCTCTTCTGAACCCACCTTGGAATTCATAATGCATGGAATGGATAATAGGAACTAGCGGTAGAAGGCTTTAAACAGCCTATAGGCACCGAGTTCTGTATGTTGAAATCAATCAGAATTGCCTGCTATTGGGATTGCCTCGTACAGAAATGGAACCGCTTGGATATTGGGATACACAAAATTGACCATAATCATATCCGTGCAGCTGCCAAGAAACATAGATTCAGTCAAATGCTGCATGTGGCAATCTGTGCTTTATTCTGGGATTGTGCGTGCTACGTGCATACCATGTACATGGGACATGTGCCTCTATGTTTGTGTGAGAGAGAGAGAGAGAGAGAGAGAGAGAGAGAGAGAGAGAGAGAGAGAGAGAGAGAGATTAGAATGTAGTCTTAACTTTTGGCGTGAGGAGTCAGAGACATGGCGGACTTCAAGGAAAAGCATGCTTGTATGAAGAGGCTGTGCAGCCTTTTCTGGAATTTTGTCGCCACACTCCTGAGTCCTGAGTCCGGACTCCTGAGCCTGCATCTTTCTCCATGACCATGACCATCATTCGTCATGCATCACTCATCATGATCCCGCCCACCACCAAATTTTACTGCTTACAACTTACAAGCTACGAATGGTCTGAAAACTCTGATGTCTCTGAACTTTTAAAGTCACATGTGCGATTGCCGAAATCTGCGAGTCCCTGAATGACTGGAGCAGCGAGGCGTCAACTTCCAGGCCTTCAGCCTTCAGCCTTCCACCTCTCAACTCCGTTCTCTCGAGTCTCGAGTCCTGAACCCCTGCTTTTCCCTTTCACAAGACCAATTTACTTGGACCGTTACTCGGCAAAAAAGAGAACTCTTCTTCCAATGTCCAAAGGTAGAGAGAGACGCAGAGTAGGGAACTTGGAAGTGCCCACAAGAATATTAAAGAAACGAGTAGAAAAGTGGTAGAGTAGGGTCTAGCTAGATAGGTTTCATCACTTAGGCTATAGCTAGTTGTTTTTATGCACAAAGACAACAATCGTATAAATAGTAGAAAATGTCTATTTGGCACCCCTGATTGAGGTCAAAAAGTCCGTTCTCATGTGGCAGATCTTGCATAAAGGTATTTGGTCCAATGCAAGGGCTAACAAAATCTGTGGTGTGCCGCTATGGTGCAAGTGTTACTCATCGGTGCATCGAAGATTTAGCTCACCTGTTCTTCGACTGCCTCAAGTCCCGTGTTATTTGGCGTCACGTGACCTGAGTATTGAGACTCACGAACCAAATCAACTGGCAACATGTGATGTTGGGTGAGGCGGTCGGCTGCTCATCGAGGCTGTGGAATGCCATCAGAGGTGAGACTCTCTGGAAGATTTGGAGGGAGCGATGTGCTGTCAATTTTGGCCAAACTCCTAAGGAATGGTTGATCGAGAAATCCTTGTTTCTCCTAGGTAAAAGAATCTCCCGAGATAAGAGATCTCCACCGTTTAGACATCACTGTATTTATCTCCTTGAAAACAACAAGTTGAAACCCAAATGGGTCCCACATGAGGGTGATGATAAATTTATCTGCCTCATTTGTAATGCCCTCTAGCTTGCCATACTCCTCCCCTGCATTGTGGGATTTGGGGGGTCCCATGGGCACTAGTCCCATTCACTTGTAACTTTTTTTCTTTATTTTAATTAAAGTCCGGGAGATTAGGCTAAGGCCGAACTTCCTTTTATATATAAAAAAAAAGTAGAAAATGTATATGGAAGATTAGGGAGAGATATAAAGGGTCCCTTCATTGGGCCAAAAATGATCGAAATTGGATTATTTGCTAATCATCAATTAAGGAAACAGACAAAAAGATTGTTGTCAAGTAAACAAAATATGACATTCACATCTCTCTTAATCATAAGGAGAGCGGCTTTATTTCAGTAGAAATTTCTCTATGAGTATTGCTAACTTGGTTGAAATTCTCAATTCGAGTGTTATATTTTTTGTTTTCATAAAGATTGTTGTCAAGTGTACAAAATATGACATTCACATCTCTCTTAATCATAAGGAGAGAGGCTTTATTCCAGTAGAAATTTCTCTAAGACTATTGCTAACTTGGTTGAAATTCTCAATTGGAAGGTTATATTTTTTGTTTTCATATAAAGTGAATCTTTTAGCACAATATACTTTGCAAATATGTAAAATTTCAAGAAGAAGAAAGACATTCAAAGATAAGAAATATCTTTACGTATCACAAAAATTGGATGGCTCTTTTTTCATGTTTGAAACATCATATGAAATATCTTTACGTATCACAAAAATTGGATGTCTCTTTTTTCATGTTTGAAACATCACATCAGGAGACTTAGAACTCATGTTCTCTATCTATATATACTCTTTGGTTCATGGAGTATTGATTTACCCTCATTTTTGTTACTATATTTTAGTGGTGATGTGTGTGAACACACTTAGGACTTCTAGAATATTTTTTCCCTCAAATTGTATATACACCCATAACCTTAAAGGGCTACTTATTTCTGTATACCATACTCTTTGGAATACAATCTGTGTTGTGCTTCTAAGCTTCTTCTTCTTCATCATGCTATTTGTGTGTAATCCCAATCACAAAACCCCAACAATTCGTACCAAAGAAGGTTGTTGCTTCTTGAGGTGCATCATCAATGCACCCCCACTCATAATTTTGCAAACACTATAATGTAGATGATCATATCATAAATAATTTTCCTAAACTTGTTGCTAAAGAGGCAAAGAAGAAAGGGGAAAGAATGGCTATTGCAGACACTTTTGCATCTAAGACTAAGTCTAGAAACTTAGTGTGAAATGAAGAATCTACACAATGTACTTATGATCTATCAACTTGTTGGATTCTTAAGTCTGCGGAAGCAAGCGAACAACACAAGGAAGAAGAAGAAGCTTGAAGCACAACACACAATACGATTCACTATGCAGGTAAACGTGTCAGTACTTGCAGTTTTATGATATTTTGACACTGGTGATATGCTCATTTTGCAGAGGATACTCTCGCAAATTTTTTCCAGATTCTGTTCAGTCAACTATACAATGGTTGATTTACTCTTTGATACACTTATTCGTTGGTGTTTGGATTCTTCTAGCTACATTATCATTCTATCCAGTTCTCTACCATCATGGCATCAGAGGTCTCAGGCACATCTGGTGGATCAGGGTCTAGTGCGAGTGTTCTGAGGAGGAGCTATAACTTGCAGGGCAAAGACCATTTTGAGATCCAAAAATTTGATGGCACAAACTTTTCTCTATGGAAGAATCAGATTAAAGATGTGCTGATTCAAAGGAGGCAATGGAAGCCAGTAAATGGGATTTCAAAGAAGCCTGCTGGCATGGATGAAGATGATTGGGATGAGTTAGATGAAATGGCCAGGTCTACCATTCACTTGCACCTGGCAGATAATGTTTACTTTATAGTATTAGACTGTGAAAGTGCAGAGGAGCTTTGGAAGAAGTTATGCAATACATATGAAAAAGAGATGACATCAAATAAAGTGTATCTGATGAGAAAATTATATGACCGCATGAAGGACACATATTGTTGTTGCTCATCTAAATGAGTTTGATGCTATATTCTCCCAGTTACAGGCTCAGAAAATGGATATGGATAATGAAATGAAAGCAGTATTGTTGTTATGCACCCTGCCATCATCATGGGATACATTTTGCACAACTATTAGCAATAGTGCACCTAGTGGTAAACTCGTCCATGATGACATATGTGGAGCACTCTCGAGTGAGGAGATTCATGAAAATCTATGGTTGGAACTCAGAGTGGATATGCATATAATGTTCGTGATTCTTACCAATGAAAGAATCAACAACATGATAGGAGCAAGAACAAGGAAAAGAATGATCAACGGAATAAGAGTAGAAGTAAATCAAGGAAGAGGGATATTGAATGCCATTATTGTGATAAGAAAGGACATATGAAGAAAGATTGTTATGCATTAAAGAATGCTAAAGGTAAGGACATAACGTTGATGGGCATGTTAAACAGTTACCTGCACCATCTACTTCGACTATGAAGATTGAAGAAATTAATGCTATTTCTGATGATGCTCATGTGTTGACACTTGATAGTACCATGCCATCTGAGGGGCTTATGGCTGATTCTCTTTCCCACACATGGTTGCTAGATTTTGGTGCTTCTTTTCATGTGACACCACACAGAGAATGGTTCTTTAATTATGTAGCAAAGTCTCTTGGTACCGTGAGACTTCGCGACTTTTACCAGTGTGATGTTGTGGGGATTGGAGATGTGGTTGTGTAGATCATTGATGGTTCAAAATTTACTATGCATAATGTATGCCATGTATCTCAGTTATCACGCAGTCTGATGTCAATTGGTCAACCTGATAACCTTGGTTACAAGGTGGTCTTCTATGCTCAGTCCTTTTGCATATCAAAGGGCAATATGGTTATTGCAAAAGGACGCAAAGTTGACTCACTTTATCCTTTATTTGTATCACAAAAAGAACACTTGTTAGCTGTTATGGAACAACCTATGGCTTGTATTTGGCATGGTCCTTTGGGCCATATATCTCGTAGTGGAATGGAAAATCTTTCTCGTTTTTGCTACTTACTTGTGTTATCTTTCTTCGATTTTTCATTTTGTGAGCATTGTCAATATGGAAAGCAAACCAGAAATGTGCATAGAACACACATTGAATCTTCAATTCAGCCTTTAGATCTTGTTCATACAGATGTGTGTGGTCCTATGCCCACTAGGTCCTTAGGTGGTTCTCTCTACATTGTCACTTTCATCGATGATGCTACTATAAAATTTTGGGTATATCCTATCAAATCGAAGGATGAGGTATTCCCAACTTTCAAAAAATGGCTTGCTTCAGTTGAGATTGAAAAAGGAACTAAGCTTAAGGCTTTATGTTCAGATAACGGGGGTGAGTATACCTCACATGAATTCAGCCTTTTATGTTAGTCTAGAGGGATTCGTAGAGAGTTTACAACTCCTTATACCCCAGTACAGAATGGTGTAGCTGAGAGGATGAATAGAACTATTCAAGATAGAGTAGTCTCTATGTTGCATCATGCAAACCTCTCACAAGGCTTTTGGGCAGAAGCAGTATTGACTGCAGTTCATGTGTTAACCTTTCACCTAGTACTGCCAAAGGTCTGAAAGTGGCACAAGATTTGTGGACAGGGAAGCCACCATATTATGATCATCTTTGAGTTTTTGGGTGTGAAGCATATGTTCATATACCCAAGAATCTTAGATAGAAGTTGGACCATAAGTCAAAGAAATGCACTTTCCTTGGATATGGTCGAGAAGGACAATTTGGATATCGCTTATGGGATCCTGAAACACGAACAATGATTAGAAGTACTAATGTCATTTTGAATGAGTCTAAGATGCATAAACAACCCATTAAGGAGGTTGAAGTGAGAAGAGTGATGTTTGAGGATACAAGTCCTCCGGTTAGCATGCATAAAAATGCTGCTCATAGCGATGTTCAAGAGAATGTCCATTTAGATCAGTCTGCACATGTTCCTGTTCAACAACCATTGAGACATTCTGCACGTGTCTCACATCCACCTAATATATATGTTCCAGATTTAGATTTTGTTATGATAACAGATGCCGATGAGCCTTCTTGCTACAAAGAAGCTATGCAAACAGAGGATCATGTCAAGTGGCAGCATGCTATGAAGAGTGAGTTGGATTCTATTCACAAGAATGGTACTTTGAATTTAGTAACTTTGCCAAAGGGCAGGAAAGCTTTACCATGTAAATGGGTATATAAGCTAAAATTCAGATCAGATAGTGCTTCTCCAAAGTATAAATCATGAATCATTGCAAAGGGTTTTAAGCAACAACATGGTGTTGATTTCGAGGAAATCTTCTCCCCAGTGGTCAAGATGACTACCCTGTGCATGTTGCTTGGATTCGTTGCAATGGAGGACTTAGAGCTAGTCCAAATGGATGTGAAAATTGTTTTCTTGCATGGAGATCTTACAAATGAGATCTATATGGAACAACGAGAGGGTTATGTAGTTCTTGGCAAGAAAATTCTAGTTTGTAAGCTTAAGAAGAGTTTGTATGGACTTAAACAGTCCCCTAGACAATGGTACCAAAATTTTGATGCTTTTATGAAATCTCAAGGCTATTCTCGAAGTAATGAGGATCATTGTCTCTACACAAAGAGATGCTTAGATGGCAGCTTGATATGCTTGATACTTTAGGTCGATGATATGTTGATTGCTGGGAAGTCTTCTTATGATTTGTCAGTTCTCAAAAAGAAGTTGAGTCAAACATTTGATATGAAGGATTTGGGTGATGCCAAACATATTCTTGGCATGCACATTACTCGTGATAGGATTAAAAGATGCATATACTTGTCTCAAAGTGAGTACATATCCAAAGTACTTTACCGGTTCAATGTGCAGGGTGGAAATGCATTGAGTACACCTTTACCCATATATGTGAAATTGATCAAGGATGATTGCCCCAAATCAGATGAGGAAAAGGAATTCATGACCAAAATTCCCTATCAGTTTGCTGTTGGTAGTCTCATGTATGCTATGGTAGCTATGAGACTAGACATTTCATTTGCAGTGGGAGTTGTGAGAAGATATATGTCTAATCCTGACAAGAAACATTGGGAAGCATTCAAGATAATTTTGAGATATCTGAGTGGCACTAAGGACAAGTGTCTATGCTTAGGTAGAGGGAAAGCATCCATTATAGGTTACACAGATTCTGATTATGCAGGTTGTGTAGACAATCGTAAGCCTACATCAGGGTACATTTTTCATTTTGCTGGAGGTGCTATCTCTTGGAGATCTCGTCTTCAAGAATGTACAACTGTTTCCACCATAGAAGCAGAGTATGTTGCAAGTGACGCATGTAAGGAAGCATTGTGGCTTTCTTGTCTTGCTTGTGATATGGGTTTACCTCATTATGTACCTCACTTGCTCAGTGATAGTCAGAGTTCCATTGCTTTGGCTAAGAATCCGGTCTATCATGCAAAGACCAAGCACATTGAGGTGAGGTATCACTTCATTAGAAACTGCTTAGCCATTGAGCGCATTGTTCTTGAGAAGGTTCACACTCGATATAATGTTGCAGATGCTTTGACTAAAGCTCTACCACAGGATAGCTTTCGACACTGTTGTCACTTGATGGGGGTTACTTGATTCTTGATCTTACACAATCACTTGTATACTGTGTAAGATAAAGAATCAAGTAACCCCCATCAAGTGACAACAATGTCGAAAGCTATCCTGTGGTAGAGCTTTAGTCAAAGCATCTGCACCATTATCTCGAGTGTGAACCTTCTCAAGAACAATGCGCTTAGTGGCTAAGCAATCTCTAATGAAGTGATACCTCACCTCAATGTGCTTGGTCTTTGCATGATGGACCGGATTCTTAGCCAAAGCAATGGCACTCTGACTATCACTGAGCAAGTGAGGCATGTAAGGAAGCATTGTGGCTTTCTCTTCTTGCTTGTGATATGGGTTTAACATGCCCATCAGGTGGGAGGTATAGTTTATATACTTACACTCATGGATTCTTTATCATTCTTTATTTTTCTTCCATAGTTACTTTGGCCATGTTGGCCTTTAGTGGGAGATTATTACCGTTGGTGTCCATGTGAAAGGCCAAATGGCCATCAAACACTTCCATGCATATGTTCTTTAATAAAACATATAGTGGCCTAGTTAGTCACATACTGTAAGTTCGACCACATTTGTAAGACCTAAAGAAGTATGTCTTTGTGCTCCCTGTGTACTGTGTTTCCTGTGTATTCTGTAGCATCTGTGCCAAGTATTGTGTGCGGCCTCTGGAGCTCGATTTTCTACTTCGAGCATATTGTCATGGAGCTCTCGAGAAGGAGAGCACACTGTGGTGCATCGGCATCGAAATACTTCATCCTGTTGTAATCTTGTAGTATGAGATCTTATCAAGTTATTTCTTGTATCTAGTTCATCTCCCTGAAGGGCGTTCTTGTAATCCAGATACCTTGTTTCATACCTACAATCTTGGGTTGTGGGATCTCTTGTATCCTCTCTAGTAAAGTTATCCATACATAGCAGTCCCAAGATGTGGGACTTCTTGTATCAGATACATATTCTTGTATTATTTACCTTATGTGGATGATCTTGTAATCAAAAGTATAATTTTGAAATCTTGTCTAGTCTAGTCAGAGAGCACAATCTAGTGCTCCCTTGACATTTTGGGAAGACTAGCTTCTATCCAAGACTAGACATCATGGAGAACACATTCGAACAAATTGTGGTATTGCTTCAGAGTCTCCAGTGACAAGTTGAGGACCTAACTCATCGATAGACACAAATCGAGATGGGGCATCTAGTACATGTAGGTACATTCATCCAGGAACTACAAGAATGAGTCGAGAACCTTCAAGCAAATCAAGGGAGCATTCAATTGAACGAACATCCTAGTACATACTTCATGAAGGAACCCAAGATTTGCATGCCAAAAAAGTTCCCTGGTGATTGCATGAAGTTCCACAGGTTCTTGCAACAAATCAAATTGTACATCAATATGCAGCTTGATGGATACCCTGACGATGCATCTAAGGTCGGTTTTATTGGAACCTTGCTCTATGGTCAAGCATTATCATGGTTTGCCCCAATCTTGGAGAAGGATATGGCAGTACTTCATGCCTATGAGGGGTTTCTTCGAGAGCTCAATGCCACATTTGGAGATGCAGACATGAGTAAAGTGGCAGAAACATAAATCCAGAAGTTATGTCAAGGTAACCACCCTGCCTCTACCTATGCATCAGAATTTAGGCAATCAATATGCAATCTCACATGGCATGAATATTATTTCATAAGGCAATTTAGATGGGGTCTAAGAGATGATGTGAAGGACCTTCTACTCATAATGCCAGAGGTTAAGACATTGAAAGAATACATCACCCAATCCATTCAATGTGATAACCACCTTTTTGAAAGGAAACAAGAAAAAGAAGTAGAAGGAAGACCTCACCAATGGAAACCTTTCTAGCCCACTCCTAGAGAAGAGTCCATGCCTAAACCTATGCAGGTAGACATAGGTAGGTTCCATCCTCTAACGCCACAAGAGAAATAAAGAAGGATAGATAATAAGTCATGCCTCTATTGTGGAAACCCTGACCATATTGTAGTTAATTATCCAAACAAGAGAAAAAAACTCTAGAGTTGCAGTCACGATTGTCGAGCAGGGAAACGAGGAAGCCTAGTTGTAAAGGAGACCATACAACCGGACCATGATATAAGAAAGGGTCTCATTATTCTAGCAACAACCATAGAAACATGTCTTGCCCTTGTCAAGTTAATCATTCCTAAGAAGACCCTTTCCGTTACAGCCTTAGTAGATTCAAAAGCTTCCTCATGTCTCATCAATGAAGGATTCGTTAAGATAAAAATTTACTTGTACTTCAAAAGAACAAACCAATGGTAGTTGAAGTAATAGATGGATGAGCTCTAGCATCTGGGAATATTGTTGGTGTATGTCATCCAAGCCTAGTGTTTGATCATTCATAAATGTAAAGCATTACTTATGCACACTCTCAATGAGAGAGTCATAGAAACATGCTCTTGTAAATCTTGAAAAGTTATTACCTTGAAAAGTAAAAGTCTTTGACGAAAATCATGGCCATGTTAGGCAAAAATTATGACCTGAGTTAGAAGTGATTGATTAGCTAGATGATTCCTCAACATTAGGGGAACTTTTAGGTACAATCCCTCCAAGATTTGAATTCAAATATCATTATACAAACACCTATGTGTAGTTACGGATTAGAGCAACACTTTGAGCTACATTATGGAGAGATTTTAATCAAGCACCAAGCCACAAGTGAAGCACACATTGTGCTCCTCCTTCTAAAGCTTCATGTCCATTGATATCATGTACAATATGTTCAATATAGATTAGTTTTCATGCTATACTTTGAAGTTATTCTTGTCTTCTTGTGGTTTGGTCTACGAAATGCTCCAAGTACGTTTCAGTGTTGTATGCAGGAAACTCTTCCTCTCCCTATCTAACTACTTTCATGAGAGTTTACTTGGATGATTCTCCTTATCCGGCGATACTTTGGCGCATCTGTATCATTTACGGTGCTGTTTTTTAAAGTATCGAGAATACTGTTTGTGTTTAAACCCCAATAAATCTGTATTCTCTGTATCTTGCAGAAAGTTGCTAGGGCACATCATCTCAAAACAAGGGATCCAAGTTGATCCAGATAAAGTGAAGGCAGTACTGGAGGCACCTGCTCCCAAGACACCCAAAGAAGTGATGCGCTTGCCAAATCCGGTGGCATGGGCGACATTTCTAGTGGCTTGCTCATCTGGCCACGCCACTCAATTGATTGATAACTAGTACTTTTTGCCAGTTTGAATGGACTGAAGCATGTCAGCTGTCTTTCGATCGGTTGAAATCATTGTTAATGCAGGCACCTATTTTACAAGCGCCAAATTGGGAACTCCCGTTTTACGTGTTTGTGGATGCGTCCGACATTGCCATTGGTAGCGTGCTGATGTAGCAAACGGGGAAATGGTTCCGTCCAGTGTATTATGCGAGTCGTAGGTTAGCTCCGATAGAGCGCAATTATTCAGTCACCGAATGTGAATGTCTCGGATTAGTGTATTCGGTGAAGAAATTCTGGCATTATTTATTGGGATGCTGCTTCACCTTCCACGTCGATCATGCAGCCTTGGTGTACCTTGATCGCCAACATCATCTGGGAGGAAGGTTAGCAAGATGGTTATTGTTGCTCCAAGAGTTTGATTATTCAGTAGTATGTCGACCAGGGTTCGCACACACGCTTGCTGACTTTTTATCACGATTGGATTTTGGTGAACTTCCAGAAGGAGTTGATGATACCACACCCGCTATCTATGTAATTGAAACTGTACAGGACGATCAGCAAGAATTGCAGGTAACCTCCTCCTATTATGACACTTTGATGCTTTTCTTGACCAGTGGATGTCCTCCCGGCACGACCTCTCCTGCTGCCCGACAAAAACTAGCCATGTATAGTCGATAATTTTGGCTAATTGTAGAGCAGTTATATTATATGGATCAATCGAACGTGCTGCTAAGATGTGTTCCCCCACACAAAACTACTTCAGTAATCACAATGGCTCATTCTATCCCAGCTGGAGGTCATTTTGCAGTTGATCTGACCCACCAGAAGATTCTGCAGAGTGGCTTATGATGGCCTACTATGTACCGTGATGTGGCCAAGTATGTGGACAGTGTGATGCGTGTCAGCATTCGGGTCAACCTTTACTGAGACATTACTTTCCACTCCAACTAGTTCTGCCTCTCGAACCCTTTCAAAAGAAATGGGGCTTGGATTTTATCGGATCGATTACACCTCCTGCGACACTTACCAGTAATAGATATATTCTTACATGCACGGATTATGTGACTCGGTGGGCCGAAGCTTGGGCTCTACGGTCCGCCACAACTACTGCGGTCGCTAAATGTTTGATGAAAGATATTTTTCCATGCTATGGTTTACCTTTGGAGATTGTGATTGATCAAGGTATGCACTTTTCTAACACATTAATGCAAGTGCTTACTAATACCTTCTAGATTGTGCATAAGTTCAGTTCCCCCTACTACCCACGAGCGAATGGACTCGCCGAGAGCACAAACAAATCTCTGTTGAACATCTTAAGGAAATTGGTATTGGATTGCCCGAAGAGATGGGATCAATTCCTACCTGCGGTATTATGGGCTTACCGTACAACATATAAAGTAGCGACCGAAACAACTCCCTTCAAGTTGGCATATGGTTTGGAGGCGATTGCCCCTATGGAACTAGTGGTTCCTAGTCTACGAGTGGCATTAGAGCAGAAGTTATTACCGACAGAATCATTCCCTTTCCGATTGGGTGCTTTACGATCTCTCGATGAACAGCATCTCGAAAGTTTTCTAGTGCTGCAAGAAGTTCAGCTCAGACAAGCAAGAACCCATGATTGTTTCCTTAAAACCCATGTTTTTATGATAAATCAATTAGTGCTCTTTTATAATGCTGAATCTAATCGATTCGCAGGAAAGTTTAAACTGCGTTGGTTCAGTCCCTACCGTATTGTCGAACAAGTGGGACCAACGACTTTCCGGTTATCCACCTTAACTGGTACACTATTGCCTAAGCCTATCAATGGATCTAAATTGCATCCACATTTTACATCATCCCTTTCTAACTAGTAGTTTTACCTTCGCTCCTTTGTTCCATATTTTGCACGTTTCGGCAGACTCGTGAGCTATAATTTTGTTGATATATTTTTGATTCGCCGCCGCCTTCCATCACTGCGTATTTCTAATGTGTTTATGACGCTAATTGCATGCATGTTTCCTTCCTCGGTGATAATGGCGTTTTGGGTCGTACGTCCATCTTGCGTTTTTTTTTTACTTAAACCATTCTCTTCATCTTATTGTCACTATTGTATTTCTGAGTGTTGCTTACTCTGTAGTGTATTGTGCATAGTGACCATGGCTCTCGCACTAGATAACCTTGCCAATTTGACCAACTTTCGCACAGGAGAGGGCTGATGGCATTCATTGAACTACCTTGGCATTCAGTGCGATGCCACCCCTTTGCAGCTCAGATCATCACAGCAATCGCTGAGTAGCCTCAAACTGATACATGCAGCTTAGATCATCACAGTGATCGCTGGCCGATTATCTGCTTGAACCCCCGCACAGTGATCACTATTGACACCGTTGCGCAGTAGTTCCATCTGGCTCATGAAGGACAAGTAGAGGTTCCACTCATTCCCCTAGCCACGATGCACCAATTGTTTCCTCGCCAGTCCTCCAACGAATTTGCTATTCTCTATCGCCCCGAGCCTGAGTGTATCGTGCTCCAGTTTTTAGTCGCTTTTCTTAACTTACAAAAAAACACAATTACGGTATATCCCGATCTTTTTACTCCGTGATCGAGGCTGCGTCCCATGAATCAGTTAATTGGGCAGCAATTTTCTTTAAACGAATCCATCGGGAGTGCCAAGCCATTGTGAAGTAGGCCTCCAAGCAATACATACCACGTACCCGATTGCCCCAAATAATATCTCTTCTCTTTGCTACCGATCCCGTGCTGGAGGACGTTCAACCCCATCCTTCGATAATTAGAGAAGAATCTATCATGGAGGTTGAGGACGATAACGCGGATCTCCTCCAATTCTTCCGGCACAAGCACAGGCGCATGAGTCCCTCCCAAAGTCAAGTGCAGGTATCAACCGTTGCATAAGAAGTTGATGTTTTTCACGATACAGCAACTTCGGTACAGGTAGCATCTGCCCCATCTTCTCCTATTAAGCAGCAGGATCCGGACGTTGCCATGGAACATGTGGTCGATACTAAAAGGAGGGATGAAACGCAACAATTGGATGATAATGTTGTGCCGGACACAGTGGATGGTAGCACTGAAGTTCTTCTTCATCAACCATCCTAGCAATTAGCAGGTGATCAGGCAGACCTGCTAAATCAACAGAAAATCGCTGAAGTTGCAATTACCAAAATTGCAGAAGTTCCACCTTCGCCCCAGAAAGAAGCAAGCATTATATTGGTCCAGACACCTCTTATTCCTCTTCCTCCTCCAATCACCCTTCTTGCTGCTTCTGGTTCTCCTCCCTCCTCGCCTTCGGTAGCAGCCCGTGAAGTTTCGTCCAATTTCACTTCTTCTCCTGATTATTCTCCACCCTCGTCCCCAAAAATTCTTTCTGCCCAACCATCGCAGCCTACACCTCCTCTTCCCGCCCCTGTTGCGTTCACCCAATTGGCGTCGATTGGTCAGTTTTTGTTACAGCTATCTCAACAATTACCTCTCCAACTGCAAAATGCACAACAAGTTGTTCATCACGAGCTTCAAAGCAAAGTCGACATGCTGGAAGTTGATATCGCATGACTTCAAGAAGAAGTTCTTACAGCCAAAGCTGAAGCTAGTTCTTACGAAAAACAGATTCGCCTTCTGCAAGAAAAAGAGAAAGAAGCCATCATTGCAGCTCGTGATGATGAGAATAATGTGTTGAAGTAGACCGTGATTGACAAGGAAGACACCATGATAGCTTTGGGCAATCTTCTCGAGACCACCCATGCTGATCTTGCTATCGTAGAGCAAAAAGTTCAAGAAATGGCGGACTTAGCTATGTAAGCAACCACTGACTTAAAGAGAGTTTCCGAAGAACTTTTCCAGAAAAGTCGCTCTTTGGAAGCAAAAACGGCCATAATATTCAATTGAAGAAGGACATTGAAGCCATTCAGAAGGAGCGACAAGATTTTTATAAAACTATGCAGTTCCAGTCTCAAGAGCTCAAGCGCAGAGAAAAGCAGCTCGGAATCCAAGCCGAGCGCTTATCACAGATTGATACCGAAATTGCAGATATGCAGCTCAGTAGAGATGCAGCATTAGCGAACGATTTCTATCTCCAAGAAGCTTTCCTGCGGACTCAGACTGAGTCACTGATCAGTTAAGTGATCGTTGCCAGTTCGATCAGAACTGATGTGCAGCTCATTGAACCAAAAACTTTGCAGACTATGCTCGAATCGCTCAAGATAAAAATTTCGCGCACATTCAAGATAGACCGTTCCATGTATATACAGGGAATTATCGATGATTCCTAAATTTTTGTATTTATCAATTTGGGTTCAAGTCCACTGTGTGTGCTAGTGTTGGCCGTCGGAATGGAATTATCATATTTAGCGTAGAAGAAATATAATTATGAAAAGTTGCACGCACACCAAAAGGGCGTAGAGCAAACATTGTAAACCTTTTTTATTAATGAAAGGAGCGCGCGTAAGACAGCAAGAGACGATTCCGTGGGCACTAGTCCCCTTCTCTTGTACTTTTCTTTATTTAATTCAAGTCCGGGAGAGTAGGCTATTGCCGAACTTCCTTTATATTAAAAAAAAAAGAGACGATTCCGGACTGTTGGTCTGGGCGAGCACCTGAAGTTGAAGCATGTTGCATTGTCTACAATTAAGTGATGTAGTCATGCGTCTATGCGTTATTGCGGTGAAGAAGTTGTAATTCACAGAGCAGAGAAGTAGTTGATAAACAGCCTAATTCACAAGTGTTAAGTCAGTGTAGTAGCATACAGTGAATTAGTAGATTGGGAAAATACAAACAGTGCCTCTGTTTTAGTGTCGAGAGTTTCGTTTGTGCTTAGATCCCAACAAGTCAGTCTTTTCGATTTCTTGTGGCAAGTTGCTTGGTCATATTATTTCACAGCAAGGCATTCAAGTGGATCCACACAAAGTGCAAGCCGTGTTGCATGCACCTGCCCCTACGACACCAAAGGAAGTTATGAGATTCCTGGGCCAGATACACTGGCATGGGTGGCATCTACGGTGGCTCGCACATTTAGCCATACCCCTGAATCGGTTGATCACTAGCAATCCCCGATAGTTTGTGTGGACTGAGGAGTGCCAAATTGCCTTTGATCGACTGAAAACACTCTTAACCCAGGCTCTATACTGCAAGCACCAAACTGGCAGCTTCCGTTCCATGTCTTTGTGGATGCATCAGACAGTGCCATCGGTAGTGTGCTCATGCAACAATATGATAAGTGGTTACATCCTGTCTATTATGCTAATTAATGATTAGCTGCTACTGAACGAAATTATTCCGTCACTGAGCACGAATGTCTGGGCTTGGTTTATTCGGTGAAGAAATTCCAACACCATTTGCTATGATGCCAATTTACCTTTCATGTGGATCATGCTACTCTGGTTTATCTTGTCCGCCAGCAACATTTAGGGGCCCGATTAGCCAAGTGGATGTTGGTACTACAAGAATTTGATTATGTGGTTGTACATCATCCAGGGTCAGCACATGCACTGGCTGATTTCTTATCTCGGCTTGATTCTGGTGAACTTCCTGATGGAATTGATGATACTACCCCTGCTATCTATGTGACTGATTTGGTCCAGGAAGATTGTCAGGAGGTCCCGGTGGCACCTTCATATTATGATACTCTTCTGACCTTTCTCACCAGTGGAAGCCCCCCGACTAATACTTCTATCTCTGCTCGCCATAAATTGGCGATGTATAGTCGATGGTTTCGAATCATTGTAGGATAGTTGTATTACATGGATCCCTCTGGTGCACTATTATAGTGTATCCCACCCCATGAAGTTCCTTCGGTTATTGACATGGCCCATTCTACTCCTTCTGGTGGTCATTTTTCGGTCGATCTCACTTACATGAAAATTCTACACAGTGGCTTATGGTGGCCCACTCTGCAGCGTGATATTGCTGCTTATGTCAAAATGTGTGATGCTTGCCAACAATCGGGATAGCCTTTACAACGGCATCATTTTCCACTACAGTATGTCGCTCCCCTTGAACCTTTTCAAAAGTGGGGCTTGGATTTCATTGGTCCCATTACACCTCCGGCTACGATTACTAATCATCGATCTATACTTACTTGTACGGATTATGCTACTCGGTGGGCTGAAGCTTGGGCTTTACGGTCTGCAATTGCGTCAGTGGTGGTCAAATGTTTGATGACTGATATTTTCCCTCGGTTCAGTCTTCCCTTAGAGCTTGTTTCGGATCAGGGCACACATTTTGTTAATTCCTTAATGAGGATCATTGTCTCTACACAAAGAGATGCTCAGATGGCAGCTTGATATGCTTGATACTTTATGTCGATGATATGTTGATTGCTGGGAAGTCCTCTTATTTTTTGTCAATTCTCAAAAAGAATTTGAGTCAGACATTTGATATGAAGGATTTGGGGGATGCCAAACATATTCTTGGCATGCACATTACTCGTGATCAGAGTAAAAGATGCAAATACTTGTCTATCCAAAGTACTTCACAGGTTCAATATGTAGGGTGGAAAGGCATTGAGTACACCTTTGCCCACATATGTGAAATTGAGCAAGGATAATTGCCCCAAATCAGATGAGGAAAAGGAATTCATGACCGAAATTCCCTATCAGACTGTTGTTGGTAGTCTCATGTACGCTATGGTAGCTACGAGGCTAGACATTGCATTTGCAGTGGGAGTTGTGAGCAGATATATGTATAATCCTAGCAAGAAACATTGGGAAGTGGTCAAGATGATTTTGAGATATCTCAGTGGTACTAAGGACAAGTGTCTATGCTTAGGTAGAGGGAAAGCATCCATTATTGGTTACACAGATTTTGACTATGTTGGTTGTGTAGACAATCGTAAGTCTACATCAGGGTACATTTTTCATTTTGCTAGAGGTGCTATCTCTTGGAGATCTCCTCTTCAAGAATGTACAGTTGTTTCCACCACAAAAGCAGAGTATGTTGCAGCAAGTGAGACTTGTAAGGAAGCATTGTGGCTTTCTCGTCTTGCTTGTGATATGGGTTTACCTCAGCATGTACCTTGCTTGCTTAGTGATAGTCAGAGTACCATTGCTTTGGCTAAGAATTCAGTCTATCATGCAAAGACCAAACACATTGAGGTGAGGTATCACTTCATTAGAGATTGCTTAGCCACTGAGTGCATTATTCCTGAGAATGTTCATACTCGAGATAATGTTGCAGATGCTTTGACTAAAGCTCTACCACATGATAACTTTCGGCACTGTTGTCACTTGATGGGGGTTACTTGATTCTTGATCTTACACAGTCACTTGTATACTATGTAACATGCCCATCAGGTGGGTGGTATAGTTTGTATACTTACACTCAGGTATTCTTTATCATTCTTTATTTTTCACCCATAGCTACTCTGGTCATATTGGTCTTTAGTGGGAGATTGTTACAATTAGTGTGCATGTGAAAGGCCAAATGGCCACCGGACACTTCTTTGTATATGTTCTTTAATAAAACATATAGTGTTCTGGTCAGTCACAGACTTGAAGTTTGACTGCATTTGTAAGACCTAAGAAGTCTATCTTTCGTGCTCCCTATGTACTATGTTTTTCTGCGTATTATCTAGCCTTTGTGCGGAGTACTGTGTGTGGCCTTAGGAGCTCGGTTTTCTACTCCGAGCATATCGTCGTGGAGCTCTCGAGAACGAGAGTGCATTGTGGTGCATCACCATCCAATTACTTCAATCTCTGTCTATTCTAGTGGTAATACATTCAGTATTGTGTGTTGTGCTCTAAGCTTCTTCTTCTTCCTTGTGTTGTTCATGTGCTTTCATAGACCTCAAACTCCAACAATCGGTATCAGAGCAGATGGTGCTTCATCTAGGGCATCGTCGACATGCCTCTGGTCACAGTCTCAAGCAAAATCATGATCTGAGATCGTTTTGGCCTTTCAATGCACTATCATAGCACTTGTCGAGGCAATTTCATCTTTTTGTGCCAAAGATAAATACAGGTTTTGGTTCACCAGTATAAGCGTTATTGCAGCATTTTGGCCTTGAAAATTGCAAAACTATTGCCACTCCTATGGAGATAGGTTTACAAATTAAGTTTTCATGATGTTGGAGATACATTTGATGTTGTTTTCTATGAGCAGGTTGTTGGATGCTTGATTACTTATGCATCACTCAGCCATATATTCAGTTTGTTTTCTCACAGATGAGCAAGTTTATGCATTGCCAAGGTGTCAAGCATTGGTAGGTGGTTATGTGCATCTTTCGCTACTTGAGTGGTACCTAGTTACTTGGATTGTTTTATCCCAAGGGGGGATCACTACAGCCAGATTTACATGCTTTTTCTAACTCTGATTGGGTTGGTTGCTATGACACTTGTATGTCCATCACTGGTTTTTGCTTCATGCTTGGTAGCTCATGCATATCTTGGTTTAGCAAGAAGTAGCCTACTGTGGCCACTTCTAGTTGTGAGCCTGACTATAGGGCAACTTTCACAACGACTGTTGAGTGTGTATGGCTTAGATTCCTTATGGCTGATTTGGGTGTTGGTTAGTCTTTTGCCACCACCATCTTCACTGACAATTAGAGCATATTGGGACTTGCAAGGAACCTTGTGTTCCATGCTCGCACTAAGCACATTGAGGTGCACTATCATTATGTTAGGGAGAGGTTCTCTACTGGAGAGATCAGTTTGGCATATGTGCCCACACAGGAGAACATTGCACACCTTTTCACAAAGGCTCTACCTAGGGAGAAGTTTGAATCTTTCTGCAAAGCTTTGGTCTTAATTCCTTTTGTAGATTGATTCCACATAGCTTGGAAGTTCCTTATACATGAGTGCCAACTCCTTGTTCACCACATCACTCCCAGGGGGGATTTGTTGATATATTTAGGTAGTGATGTGTGTGAACATGCTAGGATTGCTAGGGCACTTTTTTCCCTCTTTAGGAGGTTTTTTTCCCTTGGCTTATATATATGCCTATTACCCTAATGGGATGCTTATCTTTGTACATTCTAGTGGTAATACATTCAGTATTGTGTGTTGTGCTCCAAGCTTCTTCTTCTTCCTTGTGTTGTTCATGTGCCTCCGCAGAATTCAAACTCCAACACTGGCTAGAGCATCCTTTGGGCACCATCTGTTTAACCTCTCTTGTTCTCCTTGAGTTGGTTGTCCTTTGCTTCTGAGGATTGGCATCATCTCAATCCAGAAATATATAAAGGTTTCTCCCTTAAAGATAAGCATCCATTCTAAGTGACCAAACTAAGTAATTACCTCGATCCAGTTTGTCTATAGATGAAGGAACTCCATCTCCCATGTTGATTTGTTGTTGCTCTGATACCACTGTGAGGAGATGGATAGGTGTGTTCCAGAGATGAGTTGGTGTTGCACAAAAGCTTATCTACACCTGCCAAGTTAGCTCCATGGATGCTTAGTAGAATCCTTTGGCTTCACAATAATGCATTTAGATCCACCAAGTGCTTTAGAACATCATTGCCAAAAGTTAGCATCAAAATAGATAACTTGCATATGCAAGGATTGAAAAGAAACATTCTATTTTGGGAATGCAGGTGCTCAATCTTTTGCTTAGAGCTCACAACCTGGTATGAATTGACTAGAGAGATTTTGAAAACTTCTAATTAAGAGTATAGCTTGCTAAACAAAGTTATTTCATGAATTTAGAGGCACCATACACTGGGAAATGAATCTAGCAAGTCACGGTGGTCATCCCGATATTTTAGGAACTAGAAGGTGTGCAGATATAGTCACCTTCCTCACTTCATATCTCAAGATTTGATAAACAAAAGTTAATGAAATGTGATAGATAGATAGATAGTAGACACTTCAATTCAAACTACCAAGTTAAAGTGGAGCAAATGATTAAGTACACATAGAGAAATCGTGTGTAGAAAATCACGAAAATGATGAAGATGCAATAGAGAACAGTAGGCAGAGATGAACTTGAAGAAATGTACCAAATCATATATGCTAATGGACATATGATACAAGGGAAGTGTAGTGGACTACTCAAAAAAGATTTGAGCTCAATGTGTGCTCAATGATGTAACTCAATAACTCTTAGAATGACTCTACCCCATGACTAAAACTATCTCTATTTATACTCATTGTGTGATTTTGAATTTGCATTATTGCTCACCTAAAAGTGTTCCTACACTTTAGGAATGATTTGAATTGATTCTTCCTACCACATGAGTTGTGGGTTCAGATCCCTAAATTCATGAGATTCCTTATTCTCTTGATTTTACATTTATCCAAAGTTAAATACACCTAAATTGATAAGGAAGTGTTCATATGTGGTCCTCCATGTGAGGTACATGGGTTGATGTGTAGTCTTGAATAATTAGCCAAGCACTTAGGCTTGCTAATTGTACCAATAGCCAAAATCCTAAGATCAACTATCTACTTGCTAGATTATGACATCTAGAGGGCTTTTTTGGATTGCTAACTGTTGAAGCTCAAGGTCAAGGACAAAGCATGGAAGCGCATCAAGGAAGTGGACACACAAGAAGAAGGAGCAAGTAGGGAGCTCCAAGAAGCAAATGTCAAACTTTCAGAAGAAATCCCTACAAAAATAGTGATTTTCATCACTAAAAACCATTGTAAATACCATTTTCCATGTTTGCAACTCCATTTTGTTCAAGCCAAGGAGTCCTCGAGCTTGAGGAGTATTAGAACTATGATCTTATCAATTTTCATAATTTTTAGACTCCGTTTGAGCCCCCAAATAAGCCCTGGAACCTATTTTTTAACTAGGTCGGACACTAGGTCTGGACAGGGCCAAAACCACTCAAAAAACTATAAAAAGGGCTGGAGAGCTCATTTTTTAGGTTAGCTTGAGATAGTTTTGAGCTTTGTAAGAGAGTTCTTTTGTAATCGAAGCTTGCCATTGTTCCACTCTTTGTTCTTACCTTGTGCGTGTGTGTGTGTGTGTGTGTGCATGCTTGTGTGCTTTCACTCATGCACTTGTGCCATCACTTGCTCACGGTCTTCATACCGGTCCTCATGTCTCCGTAGATTGACATTTATGAGGTGCAACTCCTCACGTTGGTACTCACCATTGTGCTAGAGTGACGCTAACATCATTGATGATATCATCAAATTGTAACAGCCTTTGATAACCACCATCTAATGCTCCTTTACAATAAAAAAAACTAAGTTGTTGTACCATATAAGTATCAAAAGATATGCTTAATTTCCTACCAATGCTTGAAACTTAGGATTGTCGTGGATCATCCTTTGAAGTCTCATTAGAACGGTTTGAATAAATTACCTTTAATTCAACATGCACATTTGAAGTCTGGTTGAAAATCTTTCCATGTGCCACTTCTTCTTCATGTTATTGTTTTCAGTGCCACACTCAATCGATGCGTTCACAGTCCCTTTATGATTTGGTGTTCTTCTAGATTCAATATAAACCTCAACTTGTATTACAATTTGCATAAAATACCAAAACTTATATAACATCAAAATACAATGAATATCATTGTATCAATAATGGACACACTAGGTATGGTAGATTTGTAAAATCGAACTATTGCCTACTGCAGCCTCTCCTAATCGACGAATTTGTTGTTGTACTATGCGAGGGGATCCCTTTCAAGATGAGCTTTTCAGCTCTTTTTTGGATGTATTAGAATTATAAATGGACATAAGCATAATACATACTATATACAGGTCTGGAATTTGAAGAAAAGAAGGAAACAAGTGATTTCCAAGTTTCTCTTGCGGTCTTGCATCCTTTCACATGAGGTAAGAGAAAATAATAGGTTGAGTTTAAGATGTAGGACCTGGCTAGTGCATCCTTTGAGCACCAAGTTGTAAGCCTTTCTTGCTCTTCATGTGATGGTTGTCCTTTGCTTCTCATTGTTGGCATGACTTCATCTTCATATATGTATCCAAATAGATTTCTCCCTTGAAGGTAGGCCTCCATCCTCAAAGACAGGATGAGTAGTCGTTTCTATCCAATTTCTCAATGGTGGAAGGAAATCCATCTCCCATATTGATTTATCTTTGCTCTAATACCATTGTGAGGGGAAATGGAAGATGCAATCCAAAGATGTGTCTGGTGTTGTAAAAACCTGCTCTATACCTGCCAAGATAACTTCAGAGATGATAAGTAGATGCCGTGTGCTCGCTAAGGATGCATATGAACCATCCTAGTGCTTTTGGAGTATCAATCTCAAATTGATTCATAAAAACAGACTACTTGATAGAAAATGGATAAAGCAAAAAACTTACTATTTTGGGATGGATTGCACTATGGAAATTAACTCAAAGCTCATAACCTGCTAAAAATTGAACAAAGATATTCTGCACACTTTTAACTAGATATGCAAGGAATCTAAAGCTACAACTTTGATGATTTTTTATGAACATACTTAAAGAAATCAATCTAGCAACATACAAGTATCATCCCGATATTTTAGGAGTTAGCTTGCTAGTATACCTAGTCAGCTTCAAATGAATGTAGTTTACAGAGTAATAAAAAAAATGATGATGAGAATTGGTATGATGAAAATTGACTTATCAAGTTACCTATACCAATTTAAATCTCAACAAAAGATCAAGTATACATAGAGAACTCACTCACTGAAGTTGACTGAAAATGAGAATATGAACTTAACCACTATATCTATCCAAAAAGGAGTACATCTCACGGCTTGCCACATCATCTAACATTGTGTCCAAAAATGGTAGAGGGAATGGATCAGGTACTATTGCTGCATTTAATTTCCGGTAGTCCACACATATTCGTAATTGCTTATTCTTCTTAGGGACTATGACAATGGGGGAAATCCACTCCGCATGCTCGATAGGTACAATAAACCCAACCTTCAGCAAGCGATCCAGTTCTGCTTTGACCTGGGCCACATAGTGAGGATTCATTCTATAACTGGGTTGTTTAATAGGCCAAGCATATGGTTTCAGCATAACCCAGTGTTGATAGATGCGCGGATTCAACCCCTTCATATCGCGGTAATCCCATGCAAATACATCAGAGAACTCACGTAGTAGCTGCAGTAATTTTTCTTGGGAGGTCTCTGATAGTCTCGCCTTAATCTTCACTGGCCGTGGATTGGCTTCATCGCCTAAGTTGCAGGTAACCAATTGGTCTTTTGATACGTAGAACTGCCGAGGCATGGCAAAGTTGTCAACTGGCTGAAGCAATTTTTGTAGCGTCGTATCATGCAAGGTCTGTGCTACACTTGGTTCTGGTTCACCGGTCAGTGGTACTATCGTACAGGCCGCCAAACTCCAATTATCTGCAACCGTTTGTAAGTCCACAATTTCGAGCACCATCAGATCCTTCTTGGCTTTAAGAAAAGCTTCCTCTTCATCATCTGAAAGACCATCTAGCATGTGTACAGGTTCGGCTACATATGGTCGTGCATGCAAGTCACAAGGCTTCATGTCGTCTAGTGGAACGACATATTTTTGGTGGTTATTCTTAAAAATCAAATCATGCGCTGACCAACCCTGAACTACCTTAGCTTGCTTTAACCATGGTCGTCCAAAGAGCAGGTTATAATCGAGGCTGGATTTTGGTAATTCCAAAACAATAAAGGTCATTTTAAATATAGATCCTTGAAGAGTAATAGGAATGTCTCACACCAATCCAACCGGATGAACTCAGGATTGATCAGCCATGCAGACAAAAAATTGGACAGGTTCGATTTGTGTCCATCCCATTTGTTGACAAAGTGCTGCTATTGCAATGTTTACTCGAGAACCTCCATCAATTAATACTTGTGTTATTTTCTGATTTTTATACCAGATCGTAATCAAGGGCACCGTATGGTCCACCATCGGGTCCAGTTCGGGCTGGATTGTTGCTGTTGAAGGAGCACATGAAGGTCCTGGACTAACCTGTTGCTGGAACTATTGGCGCACGCCAGGAACCAAAGCCAATAATTGTCCCAATGGTAGTGTAATTGACGCATTGGATAAGACATCCCATACCAGATCAAATTTTGTTATTTCCGGTATGGAGTCCGGTGGGGACTTCGGTATTGCGTGGGTCAAATTTCTTCCTTCTGGTATTGCCTGTGGTATGTTTTGTTGTGTCACCGGAACTCGGTCAAGAAAAACAGTTTGTTCCTGGGTCGCCCACTTGCTTGCTTTAGTAAACACCTTTTGTTGTTCACGGATTCCAGGTTCAAAAATCTCCGTAGCTGGTTGTAATTGCTTTCTTGAGCGTGTTTGCACTACTGCTGTTTGAGTGTCTATTGCTAAAATGTACACCATGTTCGCCATCGGGTGTTTCTTTCCTTTTCTCTTTTATCGTACTCAGCCGCATCTTTACAGTACCTACGGATATGCCCCATTTCACCACAAAAATGACATTTAGGTGGTGGAGGAGATGCACCTTCACCTGATGGACCCACATTCCACCGAGTTTGTCCAAAGTTAGTTGACCATGCTCCTCTATAACTCTTGTATCCTTGGTAAGGTGTGTTCCTCATTTGTGGTGGTACGTAGTGACTAGCCGGTTCCCTTGTTCTTGAATGATAGCATTGACAGCCGCTCTGCTCTGTACCTTTGCCTTATAAGGGCAGATCTCTGTAGTATGGTCCATTGTATGGCAAATGGTGCAATACATCTGATTCAGAGCACAAGCTGAGTTGCTATGTCCTATGTTTTTACATTTAGTACAGTAAATTTATTTTAGAGGATCCTCATTTGAATGCTTGGATGTCTTTAACCACTCTAAATCTTCAGTGAATCAACCCACTTTATTTTCTAACTATAAAGCCATAGCGATTATGACACCCAAGGTCATTCCTCCCACACATCGTATAATCATGATCTGTTTCAATTGGGGATTTAATCCACTTATGAACCACTGAGTAATGATGTCGTCTGGTAAATTGGCATGCGCTGGTGGTAACTACCGTAAATGAGTCCAGAATAGAGTGGCATAGTCTTGTACATTCTGGTGTGGCTTCTGCTAGTTATTCTGCAGGTAATAAAAAATTTTTGCTGGGTTTTTCTTTAACCGGAATCGTTGCAAAAATGCATTCTTCACATCATCGTACTGTCGAAAATGATTCAAGTCATACTCGGTTAACCAGCATGCAACTTCATTAACCAAATTTGACTGGAACACGATGGCTTTATAAGCAGGGTCTGCTGGGTAATTCGAAATTGCATAATTAATTTCAAACGTCCGCACATGCACATCGGGGTCATCTCCTGAAAAACCTCCAAATTTTGTGTATGTGACTCCGGCTGGCACCGGACGCAGTGGAATAATCTGTTGCTATTGTTGTTGTTGTTGCTGCTGTTGTTTGTTGTTGTTGCTGTTGTGAGCTACTCATGTTGCGTGAATTTTGGGGAAGTATTTCTTGATGTTCCAGGGCCATATGGTCACTTTGCCAACTTTTCAGTCCTAAGACATCTCTGAACCGATTACTTAACTCAAAATTTAACAGCCCTTTCTCAACTTTAGTGTCAAAATTGGCTAAACTTGCACCTAAAAATGCTGAATGTAGTAAATTCCCGAACACTACCGCACTATCATCGAAGATCACCGACTTGTCACCAAACATCACCGAATTGTCATCGGAGAATGTTGAACTGTCACAGAAGATTACCGAATTGTCACAAAAGATCACCGAATTGTCACCGGATAATGTTGAACTATCATCGCACTACGACGAAGTACAACCAGAAACTAACGTACTATCTTCAGAATGTACCGGACTATCACCAGAACTCACCAGATTACCTCTGCAAGCTACCGAACTGCTTCTGCACAGTAGTGAACTGCCACCGGAATTGCCACTAGCTTGCTGGATTGGACCTTCTGCAACGGAACTTGGTTGTTTTTCACTTCTACCACCAGAGGGTGTTCCTAACGAACACAGAACTGCCCAGGGATGCTGATCACTTTGGTATTTGGGATAAGATTCGCCGGAATGTATTACCAGCATATATCAAAGGATTCTTCTTTGACCCTTAACCTTTTCTTCAACTGACTACTCCATTTCCCACAGACGGCGCGAGTGTTAAATTTGTTGTTTTATATTATTTAAACTATTACGACCTTGGTTCTTGGGATGGTTAGGGGTCTGTAAAACAGAGGCCCTGTTTGTATTTTCCCAATCTACTAATTCACTGTATGCTACTACACTGACTTAACACTTCTGAATTAGGCTATTTATCAACTACTTCTCTACTCTGTGAATTACAACTTCTTCACCGCAATAACGCATAGACGCACGACTACGTCACTTAATCGAAATATCATCTTAAATTAACACTTCAACAGAAACTTAAGTAATTATTGAACTATATTAACGGGGTTAAAGAATACACAGAGATGTAGAAAATGCGACATGCTTCAACTTCAGGCGCTTGCCCAGACCAACAATTCGGCATCGTCTCCTACTGTCTTACACGTGCTCCTTTCATTAATAAAAAAGGTTTACAATGTTTGTGCTATGCCCTTTCGGTGTGCGTGCAACTTTTCAAAATTACATTTCTTCTATGCTAAATATGATAATTCCATTCCGGCAGCCAACACTTATATGCCGGATCCACTGGATAGTTGATTACAGCATAATTGATTTCAAAAGTTCTCACATGTGCATCTGGGTCATCACCGGGGAATCCTCCAAATTTTGTAGACGTAACTCCAGCGGGTACCGATCATGGTGGTATGGCCTACTATTGCTGCTGTTGCTGTTGTTGTTGTTGTTGTTGTTGTTGATGATATTGCTGTTGATGTAGCTATGTTGTTGTTGTTGGTGCTTTTGCTGCTGCGAACCACTCATGGTGTTTAAACCAAGAGGAAATGTTACTGTCGAATGATTTGAACCAGTGCTGTGTTGTCCCATCATCTTGCACGTTCTCCGGTAAATGGATATTGTTAAGTCGTTCCCACATGCCTACACCCAACTGCCCTTCATCATAGTGGACTTCTGAAGTGAGCTTTTCACCAAAACTTTCATCCAACAATACACTAGTTCCCTCAAAATTAGAACCCAGAGTAGAACTTTCACCGATTTTCTGCAAACCGACCCCAGAATTATCCAACATACCACCGAAATTCCACAGTTGCTACCAAAAATTCCCACACTATCACCGGAACCAGTGCTTACTTCACCAAACTTACTTTTCGCAGATGGGGTTGGTTGCACTTCTGGTATACCCTGTAATCCTTGCACAAGAAAATGCTGAGGGGGTACCCCATTAGCCCAGATTTCTCACTTTCCTTCCGATGATTGACCTTCACCACTACTACTCGGAGGTGTTCCCAATGCACTATGCGCCAACTGGCTACTCCATGCCCCATGGCCGGCACCAGTGTTATTCTTTTATGGTTAATCTAAATTATTAACCAATCTATACATGGGTTCTTCGGATGGTTAGGGGTCTGTAATACAGAGGCCCTCTATGTATTTTCCCAATCACTGATTAACTTCGAACTATTAACACATATTCAAATACTACTTCCAGCACATAATAACTTCTTAACAATCACCGTAATCACATGCGCATAACTTCTACTACTCATTAGTATACTGTTATAATCGCTCTTCATTCACCACACACAAAGGTTAACGTAGTACGTTATTCATTCAATACTGAATATTTACCAACACAGACGATACCATAGTTTGAATAATATGCAATAGAATCAACTCCATCCGATCGCCCAGACAAGACAATCTGATGATGCATTTGTCATTTCTTTCCCCACATTGTTTCTATTAACCAAGAAAACATTACAACGTTTGCACGACACCCTTTCAGTGTGCAACTTTTCTAATTACAATTAATCTTCTAAATAATATTCTGGCGGCCTGACATTGACAATGCTCACAAAATGAAAAATCAGAGAAAGATAACACAGGTAAGTAGCCAGAACGAGAAAGATTTTCCATTCCACTACGAGATATATGACCCAAACGACCATGCCAAATACAAGCCATAGGCTATTCAGTAACAGCTAACAAGTGTTCTTTATGTGATACAAATAAAGGATAAAGTCAGCCAAGTTTGCTTCCTTTTGCAATAACCATATTGCCCTTTGATATGCGAAAGGAGTGAGCATAGAAGACCACCTTGTAACCAAGGTCATCAAGTTGAGCAACTGACATCAAACTACATGATAATTGAGGTACATGGCGTACATTATGCATAGTAAATTTTGAACCATCAATGAACTACACAACAACATCTCCAATCCCCACAACATCACACTGGTAAGAGTCATCAAGTCTCACAGTACCAAGAGGCTTTGCTGCATAATTAGAGAACCATTCTTTGTGTGGTGCCACATGGAAAGAAGCACCAGAATCTAGCAACCATGTGTGGGAAAGAGAGTCAGCCATAAGCACCTCAGTTGGCACGGTATTATCAAGTGTCAACACATCAGCATCATCAGAAATAGCATTAATTTCTTCAATCTTCACAGTCGAAGTAGATGGTGCACATAACTGTTTAACATGCCCATCAACGTTCTATCCTTTACCTTTAGCATTCTTTAATGCATAACAACCTTTCTTCATATGTCCTTTCTTATGACAATAATGGCATTCAATATCCCTCTTCCTTGATTTACTTCTACTCTTATTCTGTTGACCATTCTTCTCCTTGTTCTTGCTCCTGCCACATTGCTGGTTCTTTCCTTGGTAAGAATCACAAACATTATATGCATCTCCACTCTGAGTGCCAACCATAGATTTTCTATGAATCTCCTCACTCAAGAGTGCTCCACATATGTCATCATAGACGAGTTTACACAAGGTGCACTATTGCTAATAGCTGTGCAAAATGTATCCCATGATGATGGCAAGGTGCATAACAACAATACTGCTGTCATTTCATTATCCATATCCATTCTCTAAGCTTGTAACTGGGAGAATATAGCATCAAACTCATTTAGATGAGCAACAACACTATCTATGTCCTTCATGCGAAGGTCATATAATTTTCTCATCATATACACTTTATTTGATGGCGTTTCTTTTTCATATGTATTGCACAACTTCTTCCAAAGCTCCTCTACACTTTCACAGTCTAATACTATAAAGTAAACATTATTTGCCAGGTGCAAGCAAATGTTAGACCTGGCCATTTTATCTAATTCATCCCAATCATCTTCATCCATGTCAGCAGGCTTCTTTGAAATCCCATTTACAGGCTTCCATTGCCTCCTTTGAATCAGCACATCTTTAATCTCATTCTTCCATAGAGCAAAGTTTGTGCCATCAAATTTTTGGATCTCAAAATGGTCTTTGCCCTGTAAGTTATAGCTTCTCGTCGGAACACTGGCACTAGACCCTAATCCACCATATGTGCCTAAGACCTCTGATGCCATGATGGTAGAGAACTGAATAGAATGATAATGGAGCTAGAAGAGTCCAAACACCAACGAATAAGTGTATCAAAGAGTAAATCGACCAGTCTATATCACAAGGACCCTCTTTTTCAAATGTAAAAGGCTTTATGAAAAAACGTAACAGCCATATCAATCACCACATGGACGTACATAAGCGGTATCCCCACTAAAAATTTGAATGCACATTCTGAAACCTAGCCAACAACACCTACAAGTGTCTGTCAAATATGTTGTTTTAGGCTCAAAAAACCTGCATAAATTTGCAGCAGCTGCTCCCACCAAAACTAAAAAGCTTTCGAGAAACCTGTAGTTTTATGAGTGTGGCTGAAACGATAGCCCCAAAGGTTGATATTTATTATTGGAGAAGTACAAAGAACACTCTTCTTGATGTTCTTGGACCTGTGTGAAGAGAACTATATGCAACAATACTCCAAAATATCTCCAAAAGACACCCAAAAATGCTTCAAAAATAGGCTTTGAAAGCAAAGAATGAAGCTTTGAGGGACCAAAACATGTTCAAGGTAATGTCAACCTTAGACTTTCCCCTTCTTTAGACACCACAAGAGTGTAGCTTAGTGGCAAGATATTACCACGGTAAAGCGAGCTCTGGGGGGAACAATACTGGGATGGGTGACCTCCCGAGAAGTACTAGGAACCTCTATCTTGCTTGATCATTGAGGTCCTCCCTCGCGCGAAGCCAATGGCACCAACCATGACTTCGGTGACTCGGATGACATGGTATGCCAAGGTCTATGCCTTGGTCGTCACCTTAGTCGTAAGCCTTGGGGGGGGGGCTCGCTTTGCTTGCACAAAAGGAACAAAGTTTTTTTTGTGTCGAACTGCTCTCATACCAGTGAAGTATTTCGATGGCGATGCACCACAATGCACTCTCCTTCTCGAGAGCTCCATGACGATATGCTCGAAGTAGAAAACCGAGCTCCTAAGGTCACACACAGTACTTTGCACAGAGCCTATAGAATACATAGAAAAACACAGTACATAGGGAGCACGAAAGACAGACTTCTTAGGTCTTACAAATGCGATCAAACTTAAAGTCTGTGACTGACTAGGCCACTATATGTTTTATTAAAGAACATATACAAAGAAGTGTCCGATGGCCATTTGGCCTTTCTCATGGACACTAATGCTAACAGAGATAAGTAGCCCATTAGGGTAATAGGCATATATATAAGACAGGGGGAGAAAACCTCCTAAAGAGGGAAAAAAGTCCCCCGGAGATGCTAGTGTGTTCACACACATCAGTTCCTAAATATATCGATAGCCAGGTCATACATTCTTAACTCAATCTCTAATTTTTTTACTTCCACACATCAAGAGTTGCAAGACTTCACAAGAAAGTTGGAATGCTATTGAAGCATTCTTCTCTTTAAGTACCAAGGTTAGGAAGAATCAACTATGGATGGAGTCCACCACACTCAAGAAGATTCCCAAGCAAAGTGTGACTGATTTTAAGGATCTAGCAAATCAACTTGGGAGCATCGGAGAATTCATTGATGAAGAGCAGATAGTAAGGCAAGTGATCAATGGAATAAAGGTAGATGAGAAATGGGAAGCTTTCACCACAGCCATGGACCTCTACATGGACATGCAGGTTCATTATTTCAACACCCTCATGGGACAATTGTTCACACATGAGGCAAAGCTTATGAAGAATGAAGATAAATCAAATGGTAATAAATCATGTACCATATATACAAATAAGACAAAGAATAAAGAAGGCAAAGGCAAAGGTAAAAAGTTTGATGATGAAGGTAGTACCTCTCAAGCAAAATTTGCAGGTAGACGTAGAGGTTCAAGAGGAAGAGGCAAAGGAGGAAAATAAGGCAGGGGGAGATCTCAAGGATCCTCTCCATGTGCCATATGTGGCTTAAATAATCACATTATTAAGAATTGTTTTAGGAGTCCTAGAAATCAAAGAGGAAGAGGTTACAATAGACGACGCTATGGGAGCTCAAGAAGTAGATTCAACAACAACAATGGCTACAATAACAACTCATACAACAACACAAATAATCAAGGAGGATATAGAAGAAGGAGAGACTACAACAATTATGCACATGACCAAACTCAAGAGGACTCATTACTTCTAATGAACATGACCATGAAGTAAGATAAAGTAGATGAACATGTATTCTATATAGACTCAGGTTGCTCAAATCATGTAGCAAGGAATGTAGCTCTACTCTTAGACTTGGAGGACCCAAGGAATAGACATGAAATCCAAACAAGTGATGACACAAGGCTGTTGATATATTTAGATAGTGATGTGTGTGAACACACTAGGACCGCTGGGGCACTTTTTTCCCTCTTTAGGAGGTTTTTTTTCCTCCAGCTTGTATATACGCCTATTGCCCTAATGTGCTACTTATCTTTGTACGTTCTCTAGTAATACATTCAGTATTGTGTGTTGTGCTCCAAGCTTCTTCTTCTTCCTTGTGCTGTTCGCGTGCTTCCGCACACGTCTAAGTCCAACAATTGGTATTAGAGCATGTTGCTGCTTTTTCTAAGGCATCATCTACACCTCTCCGGTTGTAGTCTCAGATTTGCACGTTGATGGTGGAATGCCTTTGTGTCAAACGAAATACATTGACACATTATTGCATCGTTTTGGCCTTGAAGACTGTAAACCTATTGCCACTCCTATGGAGATAGGTTTACGATTGAGTCTTCATGATGTTGGAGATGCATTTGATGTTGTTCTCTATCAGTAGGCTGTTGGATGCCTGCTTTACTTATGCATTACTCGGCCAGATATTCAGTTTGTTGTCTCACAGATGAGCAGGTTTATGCATTGCCTAGGAGTCAAGCATTGGCAGGCAGTTAAGTGCATCTTTTGCTACTTGAGTGGTACTCGACTACTTAGGTTGTTTTATCCCAAGGGGGGATCAGTACCACCAAATTTGCATGCTTTTGCTAACGCTGATTGGGCTGGTTGCTATGATACTCGTGTGTCCACTAGTGGCTTTTGCTTCATGCTTGGTAGCTCATGTAGTCAGGAAGAGGTTCTCTGCTGGGGAGATAAGCTTGGCATATGTGCCCGTAGGAGAACATTGCAGACCTTTTCACGAAGGCTCTGCCTAAGGAGAAGTTTGAAGCTTTCCACAAAGCTTTGGGCTTACTTCCTTTTGTGGAGTGATTTCCACATAGCTTGGCACTTCCTTATACATGAGTGTCAGCTACTTGTTCACCGCATTACTCCCAGGGGGATCTGTTGATATATTTAGGTAGTGATGTGTGTGAACACATTACGACCTCCAGGACACTTTTTTCCCTCTTTAGGAGGCTTTTTTCCCCCGGCTTGTATCGCTAATGGGCTACTTATCTTTGTACATTCTCTAGTAATACATTCAATATTGTGTGTTGTGCTCCAAGCTTCTTCTTCTTCCTTATGCTGTTCACGTGCTTCCACATATATTTAACTCCAACAAAGGCATCCAGTGGAGAAGATAGGCAATGCGAAAACTTCAGATGGTAATATGAACCTATTGAGTAAGGTATTGTATGTGCCAACCATAACTAAAAATTTCATAAGCGTTGGTCAGATTTTTGAAAAAGGATTGCAAGTCAGATTCACAAAGAATGGAGCATTTGTTGAGGATCCACATCAGGGATTCAAGAGGATAGAAAGAGGAGAAAACTCACGTAGACTATCTACATTTGAGCTCCAAGTCACTATGAACATTGCATTGTTCAATAATGGTAGTCAAACATTATTAGAATTGGAAATTTGGCACAAAAGGTTAGCTCATATAGGAGAAAGAGCTCTTAACAAAATCAGTAGGGATCAAAGTGTGCTTGGTCTACCAAATATATCCAAAACAACATATGATTTACAAATGTGGTGCTTTCCAATTTGGAAAGTCTCATAGAGAACCATTCACAAAGAAGGGATACATTCATGGAGACCTATTGGAGTTAGTCCATACAGATGTATGAGGGCCAAGCAAGGAGCCATCAATCTCTGGGTCCAGGTATTATGTGTCGTTTATTGATGATTGTAGTAGATGGACAATACTATACTTCATGAACATAAGGATGAAGTGTTTTCATGCTTTAAGAAATATATTGCATTAGTAGAAAATCAAACAGGAAAGTCTTTGAAGAGGCTAAGGTCAGATGGAGGGGAGAATATTTCTTCCACAACTTTGATTCTTATCTCCAAGAGAGAGGGATCAAAAGAGAAATTACAACCAGGTATAATCGAGACCAAAATGGAGTGGCAGAAAGAAGTCAAACTTCCCTATGATCTAGAGGAAGACTTTCCAGCATTGTCAAAGAGGAATGAGCATACACATGAAGACTCAAGTGATTTTGATGAAGAATAGAAGACCCCAAGAAAAGTAATCGATTCTTGGAACTCCAAAGGCAAAGATAAAGTGCAAGAGTTGAGAGATGTAACATAATCATGTCAACAAACTATAAGGAGGTCTACTAGAGAAAAAATGATGCTAGAGAAAGGTATGGTTATGATGCATCTTTGATCACTAAGCATTCCATTTACATTGCTTAGGATAGAAACTCAAAAGAACCATCAACATATGAAGTGGCAAAGAAGAAGCTAGAATGGAGAGATGCCATGGAAGAAGAGATAGATGCTCTAGAAGAAAATTAGACTTGGGAATTGGTTCCCAAGAAACCATCCATGAAGTTCATTAGTTCAAGGTGGATTTACAAGGTAGAGAAGAATTCTGATGCTTCAATTAACAAGACAAACCAAGGCTTGTAGCCAAAAGATTTGCTCAAATCCAAGGTATTGATTATGAAGAGACATTCTCACCTGTGGCAAAGATGCCTAGCATCAGAGTACTTATGAGTGTAGCATCTTCCAAGAATTGGAGCATCTATCAAATGGATGTTAAAAATGCTTTTCTAAATGGTTGAACTTGATAGGAGGTATATATGGCTCAACCTCCTAGATTTGAAGGTCAATCATATCCAAAACATGTATGCAGGTTGAAGAAAGCCTTGTATGGCTTGAAGCAAGCTCCTCGAGCTTGGAATCATAGGTTAGTCACTTATTTATGGTGAGCAAGGCAGATCCATCCCTCTTCATAAAGAGGAACCACTCAGAGATCATATACCTTTGTGTATATGTGGATGATATAATCATTACAGGTAATGATGCAGATGGAATCAAGAGGATCAAAGCTCAGATGAAAGAAGAGTTAAAGATTAGTGATCTTGGCCTTCTCACATACTTCCTAGGTTTGGAAGTGGTATATACAGAGAAAGGTATGTTCTTAACTCACAAAGAATACATTGGAGATATGCTCACCAAGTTCAAGATGGAAAATAAAAAGATTTTAGGTACACCCATGGAGGTAAATCAGAAGGTTAGTGCTCATGAAAATCAGTTAATTGAAGATGTGACTAGTTACCAAAGCTTAGTCGGAGGCTTGAAGTATGCTACTCTAACTAGAGTAGATATGTGCTTTGGAGTTAGTGTCCTAAGTCAGTTCATGCACACTCCAAGGAAGCCTCACGTGGAAGCAGCCAAAAGAATCCTAAAGTATTTGAAGGGCACAATTAATGAAGGGTTATACTACCCTTATACCTCTAATATAGATATCAAATTATTTTTTGATGCAGATTGGGAAAGATCAAAAGATGATAGGAAAAGCACCTCAGGCTATCTTACCTTTGTAGGTACCAAATTGATCTCATGGTAATCAAAAAAGCAACCTAGAGTTGCTCTCTCATCAACTAAAGCTCAATATATAGGACTTGCAAATGCTACTCAAGAAGCTATGTGGATTAAGACCCTATATTCAGATTTAGGGTTGAATACTTTTACTCCATACATATTTGGAGATAACTTTAGTTCATTACATCTTGTTCCTAACCCTATCTATCATGCTAGGACCGAACACATGGAAGTTCACTACCATTATGTCAGGGAAAAGATCATGAGTAAGGAAATAAAACTCTCATATGTATCTACCTACCAACAATGTGCAGATATGATGACAAAAACATTGGATGGAAGCAAAAGAAACAGGTTCAAGTCAATGATTGGTTTGCAGGAAATCATGAAGGACTAAAGACTCAAGCATCTTAGGCTTAAGGGAGAGGTATTGGTACAATTAGCAAGCCTAAGTGCTTGGCTAATTATTCAAGACTAAACATCAATTCATGTACCTCACATGGAGGACCACATATGAACAACTCCTTATCAATTTAGGTGTTTACATTTGGATAAATGTAAAAGTAAGAGAATAAGTAATCTTGTGAAGTTAGGGAGCTGAAACCATGACTCATGTGGTAGGAAGAATCAATTCAAATCATTCCTAAAGTTTAGGAACACTTTTAGGTGAGGAATAATTCAAATTCAAAATCACATGAGTGTAAATAGAGATACTTTTAGTTACGGTGTAGAGAGAGTCATTCTGAGAGTTATTGAGTTACATTATTGAGCACACATTGAGCTCAACTCATGTATGAGTATTCCACTACATTTCCCTTGTATCATATGTTCATTAGCATATAAAATTTGATACATTTTTTCAAGTTCATCTCTACCTACTGTTCTCTATTGCATCCTAGGTTGCATTATTCGTTATTCGATGATTTGGTTATTCGTGAATAATTATGAAATTTTTCGATGACCCCTTATTATTCAATCGAATTATTTGGTGCCACATCAATATGCTCGAACAAGTCCGAATAGTTTTTGCACCACAATTCGGAGATTTTTCAATCGAAGGCGCTTTCCATCGAAAACTTTTTTATCGAAAATATTTTCGATGGAAAAGATTTTGGATCAAAAATATTTTAGATTGAATAGGTTTTAGATTGAAAAGATTTTATATTGAAAAGGTTTTAGATTGAAAACGTTTTAGATTGAAAACATTTTAGATTGAAAACTTTTTAGATTAAAAATCTTTTAGAATGAAAATATTTTTTATTGAAAATATTTTAGAGAGAAAAGATTTTACATTGTATTTTTATCATCTAAAATTATTTGAGATCTAACATGATCAGGTTGATTATTCATTTTTTTACTTCTAAAACTGCAATGTATCAAATAATATAATAACACTTGATCATTCATCATATGATATCATCACGACACTCCGCATCATAAGATTTGAATCAAAATCCACATAATATAAATACACATCTTCATTTCTAAATTAAAAATCATTCGACATCATCCACATCATAACATTTGAATTAAAATCCATATAATATCAGTGCACATATTAACCTTTGAAGTCCACATCATCACCACTATATCAATCCATATCATAATATTTACATTAATATTCAATCGATATCATCCACATGATAACATTTGAATTAAAATCCATATTATAGCACTAAAGATTAACTTTTGAAATTCACATCATCAATGCTATATCAACCCATATCATAATCTTTGAATTAACATCAAATCAACATCATCCACATCATAACATTCAAATTAAAATCCATATCATAGAATTGTATATGTTAATTATTGAAATCCACATCATCACTATACATTACGATCCATACTATCACTACACACAATGCCATAACACTTCAACTAAAAGAAACAACTATATAATATTAACATAATATTGAAATTTAAAACCATAATAAAAAAAGATGTTTGATTCACATAGATATTCAATTACATCAATCCACTTCAAAATGGTCCTAAACCATTACTCTCGGATAAGTTAAAACCATTTCTAGAGATATTTTTAAGAGTTTTAAGTAACTTATCTACATCTACTATTTTGATTATATTCTTATATGTAGTAAGTTCTAATACATACCTGAATTTATGAACCTCAATTTTAATGATGGGAGGATAATCTAAATGTACAAAGCCAAGAATCATCTAAAAGGTTTAGGGTTTAGGGTTCAACATTCAGGAGTTAGCAATTAGGGTTTGGGATTTTAGGGTTTAGAGCTTAGGGATTAGGGTTTAGGGTTTTAGGATATAAGATTTAGGGTTTAGCATTGATGGATTAGGATTTGAGATTTAGGTTTTAGGGTTAAGCGTTTAGGTTTTTGGTACTTGGGTTTAGGTTTTAGGTTTAATGCTTTGGGTTTAGGGTATAGGGCTTAGGGTTTGAGGTTTAGGGTTTGAGGTTAAAGGTTTATTTAGGGTTTGAAGTTAAGGGTTTATTTAGGGTTTGAAGTTAAGGGTTTAGGGTTCAGGTTTTTGGGCTTACGATTTAAGACTTTAGAGTTTAGGGTTTAGGGTTTAGATTTATGGTTTAGGCTTTTGGATTTAGGGTAAGGGTCTAGGATTTAGGGTTTAGGGTCTAGGGTTTGGGGTTTATGATTTAGATTTTAGGATTTAGGGTTTAGGATTTAGGGTTTGGGGTTTAGCATTTACGATCTAGGATCTAGGATTTAGGGTTAAGGGTTTAGGGTTTAGGGTTTAATGTTTAGGGTTTAAAGTTAAGAATTAGCATTTAGTGTTTAGGGTTCAGGATTTGGGATTTGGGGTTTAGGGTTTAGGTTTTAGGATCTAAGGTTTAGTGTCTAGGATTAAGGTTTTAGGGTTTTATCAGGGGAGCACTAGATTGTGATCTCTGATTACAGTAGACAAGATTTCCAAAATACACTTATGATTACAAGAACACCCACGTAGGGAAAATAATACAAGAAGATGTAACCAATACAAGACGTCCCACACCCCGGGACCAATAGGTATGGAAAACTGAACTAGAGATGATACAGGAGATCCCACAACCCGGGATCATAAGTATGAGACAAGATATCTAGATTACAAGAACTCCCTTCTGGGAGATGAATTGGATACACGAAAGAACTCGACAAGATCTCGTACTACGAGATTACAAGGTGACAAGATAGGATGTCCAAGAACTAGACTAGAACAAGACAAGAACTAGAACTGGAACTTGAAGAGTACTTACTTGGCGGTCACGACTCCTTGAGCTCCCAAGACTGGTATTGGCAAGATTGATTATGAATGTGGCCAACCCCTCCTTATATAGGTTTTCAAGGGCGGTTCCCAAGGGCGGTTGTGACTTGATGATGTCATCATGATGTCATCGACTTGAATCAGGACCTCCGGGTGTTAGAATTCAGCAAATAGACAGTCGATCTTGGGGTTTTGGCACGTTCCGGGCGCAATGGAAGCATTAGTTTCTCTAAAATCTAAGCCAATCATGAGATATAGAAATTGACATGGAATCTAAGGTTTAGATGGTTTCCTTGTCCATGACATCACCTCCCCCTCAAGCGACGAGTTCCACGAGGAGCGGTTATGTGACTCTGAGATCTTCTAGGACTTGAATCTTCATAACTCTTGGTCTTTGTAAGGTTCTTGATATGTGGTACTAGAACAAGATGATGATGGATATCTATGATGACACTGGAAAGGGTTTGTAGTATATTGAGGTACAGAATCAAGGGTATGATTCATGGACTGTATTATTCTTTTGACTCTGATGATGGTCCTTCTGATGTGGGATGGTGATTGTGGAAGTTCTAATCCCAATTTGTTTCTTTTTCTTAGGGCATTTGAATACCATATGATCATGATCTCCACAATAAAAGCATAATCCATTGTCTTTCCGATGTTTTCTTTCCTTTGGTGTAAGTCGTCTGACCCTAATGTTATCCAAGTGCATGGGTTCTGGTTGAGATTCTTCCATCATCTGTTGTTGAGGGACTGAGGTAAACTTGTATTCTCGATCGTGAACAAGAATCTTCTTCTCTTGCTTTCTCTCAAACAACCTATTGTCACACTCAATTGCTTGATTCATGAATTCATTCAGAGTATTTACCTTGGGCATTGTTAACATGAGATGTTTGACATCATCACGTAAGCCCCATTGAAATTGGTTGATAAAATAATCCTCGTGCCATGTGAGATCACAAATGATTTGTCTGAATTCTGATGCATAGGTAGACGCTTCCTTAGCTTTGTTTCGGCAACACGTGAACAATTGGTATCTCCAAATGAAGATGTGAACTCTCGAATAAAGGCCTTGAAATCATGCAAAATATCCATATCCTTCTCAAGGATAGGTGCAAACCATGAAAGAGTAGGACCACATAATAGAGTTCCTATGAGTCCTACTTGGGAAGCATCATCTGGGTACTTGTCTGGTTGCATCCTTATGAATAACTTCACTTGTTGCACAAATCCTTGAAACCTTGATCTTGTCCCATCAAATTTCTCATGCATGCTCACTTTTGGAATTTTCTTCATGTTAGTTGTCATGGGGGTACTTGAAGAAGATTGACTTACAATCATCTGTAGCTCTTGGATTTGCCTTTGAAGTTCTGTGATTACATCTTGAATACTCTGTTGTTGAATCCTTTGTTGGTTTTCTCGTATCTCTTGGACTTGTTGTTGAATTACTTTAAGTGCAGAAACAAATTCTTCTCGAATAATCTCCATGGTTCCTAGTCTTGATGAAGGTAGTCTTGCCAAAATGTCAGGGGAGCACTAGATTGTGCTCTCTGACTACAGTAGACAAGATTTCCAAAATACACTTGTGAGTACAAGAACACCCACGTAGGGAAAATAATACAAGAAGATGTAACCGATACAAGACGTCCCACAACCCGGGACCAATAGGTATGGAAAATTGGACTAGAGATGATACAGGAGATCCCACAACCCGGGATCATAAGTATGAGACAAGATATCTAGATTACAAGAACTCCCTTCTGGGAGATGAAGTGGATACACGAAAGAACTCGACAAGATCTCGTACTACGAGATTACAAGGGGACAAGATAGGATGTCCAAGAACTAGACTAGAATAAGACAAGAACTAGAACTGGAACTTGAAGAGTACTTACTTGGCGGTCACGACTCCTTGAGCTCCCAAGACTGGTATTGGCAAGATTGATTATGAATGTGGCCAACCCCTCCTTATATAGGTTTTCAAGGGCGGTTGCGACTTGATGATGCCATCATGATGTCATCGACTTGAATGAGGACCTCTGGGTGTCAGAATTCAGCAAATAGATAGTCGATCTTGGGGTTTTGACACGTTTCGAACGCAATGGAAGCATTAGTTTCTCCAAACTCTAAGCCAATAATGAGATATGGAAATTGACATGGAATCTAAGGTTTAGATGGTTTCCTTGTCCATGACAGGTTTAGGGTTTAGGGTTCAGGGCTTAGAGTTTAGGGTTTAGAGTTTAGGGTTTAGAGTTTAGGGTTTAGAGTTTTAAGTAACTTATTTACATCTACTATTTTGATTATATTCTTATATGTAGTAAGTTCTAATACATACTTGAATTTATGAACCTCAATTTTATTGATGGGAGGATCATCTAAATGTACAAAGCCGAGAATCATCTAAAAGTTTTAGGGTTTTGGGTTCAACATTTAGGGGTTAGCAATTAGGGTTTTGGATTTTAGGGTTTAGAGCTTAGGGATTAGGGTTTAGGGTTTTAGGATATAAGGTTTAGGGTTTAGCATTGATAGATTAGGATTTGAGATTTAGGTTTTAGGGTTAAGCGCTTAGGTTTTTGGGACTTGGGTTTAGGTTTTAGGTTTAATGCTTTGGGTTTAGGGTATAGGGCTTAGGGTTTGAGGTTTAGGGTTTAGGGTTTGAGGTTAAGGATTTAGGATTTAGGGTTTGATGTTAAGGGTTTAGGGTTTGATGTTAAGGGTTTAGGGTTTAGGTTTTTGGGCTTAGGGTTTAAGACATTAGAGTTTAGGGTTTAGGGTTTAGATTTATGGTTTAGGGTTTAGGGTTTTGGGTTTAGGGTTAAGGGTCTAGGATTTAGGGTTTAGGGTCTAAGGTTTAGGGTTTATGATTTAGATTTTAGGGTTTAGGGTTTAGGGTTTAGGGTTTGGGGTTTAGTGTTTACAATCTAGGATCTAGGATTTAGGGTTAGGGGTTTAGGGTTTAGGATCTAGGGTTTAGGGTTTAAGGTTTAGGGTTTAAGGTTAATAATTTAGTATTTAGGGTTTAGGGCTTAGGATTTGGGATTTGGGGTTTAGGGTTTAGGTTTTAGGATCTAAGGTTTAGTGTTTAGGATTAACATTTTAGGGTTTAGGGTTTAGGATTCATGGCTTATAGTTTACGGTTTAGAGTTTAGGATTCTAGGGTTAAGGATTGAGGGTTTAGGGTTTAGGGTTTAGAGTTTAGGGTTAACGGTTTAGGGTTAATGGTTTAGGGTTTGGGGTTTAGGGTTTAGTGTTTAGGGTTTAGGGTTTAGGATTAATGGTGTAGGGTTTAGGGTTTAGTATTTAGGGTTTAGGGTTTAGGGTTTAGGGTTTAGGATTTAGGGTTTAGGGTTAAGGGTTTAGAGTCTAGGTTTTAGGGTGTGGGGTTTAGGGTTTGGTGTTTAGGGTTTAGGGTTTAGTGTTTAGGGTTTAGGGTTTAGTGTTTAGGGTTTAGGCTTTTGGGATTTAGGGTTTATGGTTTAAGGTCTATGGTTTAGGGTTTAGCCTTTAGGGTTTAGGATTTAGGGTTTAGGGTTTATAGTTTAGGGTTTATGGTTTACGATTACGGATTTAGGGTTTAGCATTTAGGATTTGGGATCCAGAAGTTAGGGTTTAGGTTTTAGGTTTTAGGGTTTAGGGTTCATTATTTAGGGTTTGGGGATTAGGGTTTAGGTTTGGGGTTAAGGGTTTAGGGTTAAGATTTTAGTGTTTAGGGTTTAGGGTTTAGGAGTTGGGGTTTGGGATTTAGGGTTTGGGATAAGGGTTTGGGATAAGGGTTTAGGATTTAGGTTTTAGGGTTTAGGGTTTAGGGTTTAGTGTTTAAGATTAAGGTTTTAGGGTTTATGATTTAGTGTTTCGGGTTTAGGTTTTAGAGTTTAGGGTTCAAGGTTTAGGGTTTTAGGGTTAACGATTTAGGGTATAGGGTCTAGGGTTTAGGGTTTAAGGTTTAAGTTTTAGGGTTTAGGTTTTAGGGTTTGTGCTTTAGGTTTTAGGGGTAAGGTTTAGGGTTTAGGGTTTAGGATTTAGGACTTATGGTTTAGGATTTAGGTTTTAGGCTTTATGGTTTAGGGTTTAGGGTTTAGGGTTTAGGGTTTAGGGTTTAGGGTTTAGGGTTTAGGGTTTAGGGTTTAGGTTTAAGGGTTAAGGGTTTACTGTTTAGGGTTTAAGGGTTTAGTATTTAGAGATTGCCACGGTTAAGCGAGCTTTGGGGGGGAACAATAGTGGGATGGGTGACCTCTCGAGAAGTACCGGGAATCTCTATCTTCCTTGATCGTTGAGGTCCTCCCTCACGCGAAGCCAATGGCACCAACGGTGACTTCGGTGACTAGGATGAAAAGGTGCGCCAAGGTCTATGCCTTGGTCGCCGCCTTAGTCGTAAGCCTTGGAGAAAGCCTTGGGAGGGGGGGCTCACTTCGCTTGCACAAAAGGAACAAAGTTTTTTTATGTGGAACTGCTCTGATACCAGTGAAGTAATTCGATGGGATGCACCACAATGCACCCTCCTTCTTGAGAGCTCCAGGACCATATGATCGGAGTAGCAAACCGAGCTCCTAAGGCCGCACACACCACTTCAGAGCCTGTAGAATACGTAGAAAAAAACAGTACACAGGGAGCACGAAAGACATACTTCTTAGGTCTTACAAATGCGATCGAACTTCGAGTCTGTGACTGACTAGACCACTATATGTTTTATTAAAGAACATATACAAAGAAGTGTCCGATGGCCATTTGGCCTTTCACCTGGACACTAATGATAACACAGATAAGTAGCCCACTAGGGTAATAGGTGTATATATAAGCCAAGGGAGAAAACCTCCTAAAGAGGGAAAAAAGTACCCCGGAGATGCTAGTGTGTTCACACACATCAGTTCCTAAATATATCGATAGCGAGGTCATACATTCTTAACTCAATCCCTAATTTTTTTTACTTCCACACATCAGGAGTTGCAAGACTTCACAAGAAAGTTGGAATGCTATTGAATCATTCTTCTCTTTAAGTACCAAGGCTAGGAAGAATCAACTATGGATGGAGTCCACCACACTCAAGAAGATTCCCAAGCAAAGTGTGACTGATTTTAAGGATCTAGCAAATCAACTTGGGAGCATTGAAGAATTCATTGATGAAGAGCAGATAGTAAGGCAAGTGATCAATGGAATAAAGATACTAAGATGAGAACTGGGAAGCTTTCACCACAGCCATGGACCTCTACATGGACATGCAGGTTCATTATTTCAACACCCTCATGGGACAATTGTTCACACATGAGGCAAAGCTTATGAAGAATGGAGACAAATCAAATGGTAATAAATAATCTACCCTATATACTAATAAGACAAAGAATAAAGAAGGCAAAGGCAAAGGTAAAAAGTTTGATGATGAAGGTAGTACCTCTCAAGCAAACTTTGCGGGTAGAGGTAAAGGTTGAAGAGGAAGAGGCAAAGGAGGAAGACAAGGAAGGGGGAGATCTCAAGGATCCTCTCCATGTGCCATATGGGGCTTAACTAATCACATTATTTAGGCTATGGGAGCTCAAGAAGTAGATTCAACAACAATAATGGCAACAATAACAACTCATACAACAACAAAAATAGTCAAGGAGGATATAGAAGATGGAGAGACTACAACAATTATGCAGATGATCAAACTCAAGTGGACTCATTACTTCTAATGAACATGACCATGACCATGCAGCAAGGTAAAGTAGATGACTATGTATTCTGTATAGACTCAGGTTGCTCAAATCATGTAGCAAGGAACGTAGCTCTACTCTCAGACTTGGATGACCCAAGGAATAGACATGAAATTCAAAGATGTGATGACACAAGGCTGTTGATATATTTAGGTAGTGATGCGTGTGAACACACTAGGACGACTGGTGTAGTTTTTTCCCTCTTTAGGAGGTTTTTTTCCTCCGGCTTATATATACACCTATTGCGCTAATGGGCTACTTATCTTTGTACATTCTCTAAGAATACATTCAGTATTGTGTGTTGTGCTCCAAGCTTCTTCTTCTTCCTTGTGCTGTTCATGTGCTTTTGCAGATGTCTAACTCCAACAATTGGTATGAGAGCAGGTCGCCGCTTCATGTAGGGCATCGTCTACACCTCTCCGATTATAGTCTCAGATTTGCACCTTGATGGTGGAATGGCTTTGTGTCAAACGAAATACATTGACACATTATTGCAGTGTTTTGGCCTTGAAGACTGTAAACCTATTGCCACTCCTATGGAGACAGGTTTACGATTGAGTCTTCATGATGTTGGAGATGCATTTGATGTTGTTCTCTATCAGCAGGCTGTTGGATCCCTGCTTTACTTATGCATTACTTGGCGAGATATTCAGTTTGTTGTCTCATAGGTGAGCAGGTCTTTGATTTACTTATTCAGTTTGCATTGCATCAGCAGGTAGTTAAGCGCATCTTTCGCTACTTGAGTGGTACTCGACTACTTGGGATGTTTTATCCCAAGGGGGGATCACTACCAGCATATTTGCATGCCTCATTTGAGATTTCTGATTTGGGGCATTTGCATCACTATTTGGGCATTCCATTTCAGAGATCAAAACAGCTTCGTTTTGTGGTGTTGAAATCGGGATCTGAGCTCATTTCGGCCTCTGAATGCACTATCATAGTGCTTGTGCATGCTATTTTGTCTTTTTGTGCCAAAGGTATATACCAGTTTCGGTTCGCCTGTATAAGCATCTGGAAGTCTACTACAGGTTTAAGAGAACTCATTTGGGTAGTTCTGTATAACTTTTTGAGATACAATCAATTTTTTGCATCAAGGTATTTTAGTCACCGGCCATGGCTGAAAGCAATGATGTATTTAGTATGTTGGCTGTTGAGGATAAGTTGGATGGTACCAACTATCCGTTGTGGGCTTATATGATGCGATATGTATTGGTTGCAAAAGGACTGTGGAACATTGTGCAGGGTGTCGAAAAACATCCTATCACACCTGCAACTGTTACAACTGCAGGTACTCAAGATGATGCAAAAGGTGTCGAAGATGATGATATTCTGCATATTCCTATTCGTGCTGCGGTTTCTACTGCACCTACTGCAGAGCAGATTTGTTGGGATGGTAGAGATGCTAAGGCAGATGCATTGATAGCTTCGTCAATCAAACATGCCATTATTCTCACATTCACTCTTGTAGAACAGTTAAGGATGCTTGGGATACACTTACCACATTGTACCAAGCTAGGAATGAGGCTCGTGTTGCTTATCTCTGAAAACAGTTGGAGAGTGAGCACATGAATGAAGGTGATTCCATGGATAGTTTCCTAACAAAGATCAAAGACTTGAAGGAACAATTGATTTCTATTGATGAGGTTATACCAGATAGCACACCTGTGTAGACCATTCTGAATGGTCTTCCTGATTCATATCAGAGTTTTGCTTCTACTCTTCGATTGATGATGAAAGGCAATCCAAATGCCTTGTCATTTGAGGAGTTAGTCTTTTTTTGTTGTAGGAAGATCAGTCTAGGCAAAATAGGTCCATTATGTGAGTTGCAGATCAAGATTTCCTGGCTAGTCAGAAGGGCAAAGGAAAATGGAGCTCTTCAACTAGTAAGAAGAAATCTGCTAATTCTGCACAATGGAAGAGGGAAGACAAAGATGATAAGAAATCAAAAAAGAAGAAATTGTTTTGCAAGTACTGTAAAGGAAATGATCATATCATAAAGAACTCTCCAAAACTTGCTGCCAATGGGCGTTTACTACTGTTTGTAGTTTTGACCCATCTTCTCATGAGCAGTGCATGTCTACAATAGACTCAGATGTTTGGTACTTTGATAGTCGCGCGACCAAACATATTATCTCGCAGCGAAGTTTCTTCTCTTCACTCGAGCCTGCCCCTACAGGGAATACTGTTACATGCGCCAAAAACTCCTCTTATCCTATTATGGGAGTTGGTAAGATCATTTTGACTACTGCTGATGGTAGTTCTTTCACTTTGACAAATGTTTTTTTTGTGCCAGGGATCAAGAAAAATTTGTTATCAGCTTTTGCATTAGCCAAGATTGGCTTGGTTGTGAAATTTATTGATGACACGTGTATAGTTCATGATCTGTCAAATGGAAATGTGATTATTGCTTCTGGCATTTTATGTCATGGGTTGTATAAGCTCATAGAGTATGAAAGATCTGTAAATGATTCAGCATGTGCAGTACATGATTCTCAGGCTATGTTAGATGACAAGCTTTGGCATGCACACTTTGGTCATTTGAATTTTGCTAGTTTGCTACGCCTGCAGAAATTTGAAATGGTGTCCTCTTTGCCCAAACTTGAGGCACCTGGAAAACATGTTTGTGAAGGCTGTATTTTGGGCAAAATGTAGCATTCTTCCTTACCAAAAGATGGTTCAGTTCATCCAACTCAGAAATTGCAGCTTGTACATAGTAATATCTATGGTCCTATGCAGAATGCAGACACCTTCTTTTGGAAATTATCTTTACTTCGTGACTTTCATCGATGATTTTTCCAAGCATGCATGGGTATATCCATTGAAGGCAAAGTCTGAAGTGTTCATGTGCTTCAAAGAGTTTTTGGTTTTGGCTGAAAATCTGTCAGCATGCAAAATGGGCACCCTCTGTTCTGATTGAGGGGGGGGGGGAATATATGTCTTCCGATTTTAATGCATTTCTGGCTGAACGTGGGATAAAGCACCAGTGTAGAGTGTCATATACACCTCAACAAAATGGAGTTGCTGAACAAAAGAACAGGCCACTCATGGTGATGGAGAGGTGTATGGTCAAGAGTCAGGCTTTACCACATAGTTTCTGGCTTGAGGCTATCATTTGTGCAACATATGTACTTAACAGGTGTCCCACTAAAGCGTTGCAGTCTATCACTCCATATGAGGCTTGGCATGATCACAAGCCATCTGTTGCTCATCTGCATGTTTTTGGTTGTTTGGCATATGCATTAGTGCCTGAAAAACATCGTAGAAAATTGGATGATAAAGCAGTAAAATGTATTTTTGTTGGGTACAGTTCTGAAAGTAAAGGCGATCATCTGTATCATCCACAGACTAAGCGCATTCTGGTTAGCCATGATGTTGTTTTTGTGGAAGATGATATTCAGCCATTGCTTTCATGTACTAAGGAGACATCTGTTAGCTCCATAGACATGTATGATACTTTACTTCCTCTATTTACAGGTGGACAGTCTAGTGTTGGTCCTAATGAGGCAACTTCTCAGCCATTGCAGTTTCATGTGATGATGCAGATCATCCCATTTCTGATGCAACTTTACATGATGCACTTGTTGATGAGAGAGCTGACATTGAGGCGGCAAAAACTACTTAAAAATGGCTGGTGAAGACCTTGTGTGATAGCAAATTAGATGCACCTCTGTCATATCGTACTCGATCAGGCTCTCATAGTGCCTCTTTTGCATCAGATTGCTATGCTATGGCTGCATCTAGTCTCTGTGATGAGAATGAGCCTGTTTCATTTGATGAAGCACAAAATTCAAAAAATTGGATGGCTGCTATGCAATCTGAATATGATGCTATAATGAAGAATGGCACTTGGTCTTTATGTGACTTGCCTCCTGGCAAGAAGGCCATTGGTACTAAGTGGGTATACAAGCTGAAGCGTAAGCATGATGGTTCAGTTGGTAGGCATAAGGCTAGGCTTGTTGCAAAGGGTTATGCGCAAGAAAGAGGCATTGATTTTGATGAGACCTTTGCAGCTACTTGCCGAATGACCACTATTCGTAGCATCTGTGCACTTGCAGCTCATCATGGTTGGAATTTACATTAGTTGGATATCAAAACATCATTTCTAAATGGCGACTTGCATGAAGAAGTGTATGTTTTTCATGCCTGTGGCTTTGTGCAGAAAGGGCATGAGAACCAGGTGTGCAGGTTAAAGAAGGCATCATATGGCTTAAAGCAAGCACCACGTGCTTGGTATGAAAAGATACATGCCTATCTGATTGCACATGGTTTTGAGAACAATCCAACTGAAAGCACCTTATATGTTAAGCGTGTTAATGATGTACTTGTGATCATTGTGGTTTATGTTGATGACATGCTGCTCACTGGTCCTCATGAGAGGCATATTGCTTATTTTAAGGCTGATTTTCATGCCTCATTTGAGATGTCTGATTTGGGGCATTTGCATCACTATTTGGGCATTCATTTTATGCACGTTGATGGTGGAATGGCTTTGTGCCAAACGTAATACATTGACACATTATTGCAACATTTTGGCCTTGAAGAGTGTAAAAGTATTGCCACTCCTATGGAGACATGTTTACGATTGAGTCCTGGAGATGCATTTGATGCTATTCTCTATTAGCAGGCTGTTGGATGCCTGATTTACTTATGCATTACTCAGCCAGATATTAAGTTTGCTGTCTCACAGATGAGCAGGTTTATGCATTGCCCAGGAGTCAAGCATTGGTAGGTAGTTAAGCACATCTTTCGCTACTTGAGTGGTACTCGACTACTTGGGTTGTTTTATCCCAAGGGGGGATCACTACCGCTAGATTTGCATGCTTTTTCTGACTCTGATTGGGCTGGTTGCTATGACACTTGTGTGTCCACTAGTGGCTTTTGCTTCATGCTTGGTAGCTCATGTATATCTTGGTTGAGCAAGAAGTAGCTGTTTGTTGTTACCCTTTGGAGTTGTCCTCTCCAATCATTTTACCATAAAGAATCAACAATACATCTTATATTTGTCAATCCGGGAAGTATACAAAGACCACAACCCCTTCTAGATGATGGAATCCAAAAAATAAGAGAAATATGATTGGATTTCTGAGAAATAATGAAGGTGAAGAGAATTTTCTAGGGTTTTGATTATCTTGAGCAATAATACATCATTTCCAATGATCTTGGTGCCTAAAGTGTGTTATTTTCTCAGCAGAACACAATTATGAAGTCAAATCTCAAAACTGATACCTGTAACCTTCAGACAAGACAATCGCGATTCTGTGAAAATTGACAATTTCCATCTCCAGCTCTATTCTTCAGCACTTTCTCACTCCACACATCAAGAATCACCTCTTTTCATGCGCATTAATCAGAGATACACAATAAAAGCTTGCAAATTCCATGGATCACACATAGAATAGACTCAACAAATCTAAGAAAGTACTTGAAAGGAAGAAACACGATTTCTACAAGGAGAGCTCTTCTAATTACTTGGATAGCACAAATAATACAACCAACCCTCTCATAATAGAGTAAATTGTCTTTTATAAATTTTCAAGTGTCCCTTTTCACACTTGATTTTTGGTGCTTTTCCCTTCTATTCTAAAAATATGCTATCAAAGAGCTTCCAAAAATTCTAGAAAAAATACATATGATTCTAATTTACATGAGGAAGACTCTTCCTCATTTTTACATCATTTGCATAAATATTTCTACAATTTTTTGACATTTTTTAAATAAATTCCCTTCAAAAAATGCTTCTTCTAACATTCTTCCCCTCCTAGACTTTTTGGCTCTTGACAAAAATTTTCCTGCTGATAGATAGTGAGAGCTTCCTTTACTTCTTTTTTCTTTGATATACCTGTGACAATAGATCATGGCTTTTTCTTTCTGTGATGTTCAATTTATTCGCCATTTCAAATAATGCTTTTCTCCACTGTACAGCTGATTCTGGTTTATCTATCACATCTTTCCTGAGATATCCTGTACATGCTGCTTCATATGCTGTAAGTCGAGATTTGGTTACTACTGATAAGAACCCAAAGACTTCTGATTCTCTTTCAAAAAATCCATAATCAAATGCATCCTCAAAAATCTGAAGATAATGACTACCCAAAAATATTATTCTGCTATAATAAGCCATTAAACAGATCCTATCTGGGGTTTCACTGAGATCAAATAATAAAGCATCAGATGGTGAGTTAAAACTAATGTAATTTAGAGTTCTGACATCTGTATCTATAAAAGTCTCTATACATGCCAATATGAGTCTCATTACTCTGATTAATAGAATACAAGCTGGGTCATTGACATCTTTATATGTTGATATGACAGACTCTGCTGTGTCAATCATATATTTCTTTGTTGGCCATGTTCCTACCTTCAGTCCTGCTATCTTTGGAAAGTTGAACCATTTTGATGGAATCTGTCCTACATTCCTTCTTTCCCAAAAAACTATCCACTCCCTTCTCCTTGCTACTGGAAAATAAGCTGGATTTATTTTTAACTGAATGGGTGCCTCTTTCCAAATCTTTCTACATTCTTTGTTAGCATCCAACCACCTATTTCTCCATTTAGGATTGGCTTCTTCGAATAATTCCTTTGTCACATTGATGTCTTCTTCATACTCCAAATACTTGTTTGGTGATAATCCCACCGTTGCCAGCTGATAATTTTTAATGCTTTCAATAATCATACAAAAGGGTATACCTAGGCCATCTGCTGCCCAATGGTGTTGATCAAGATTTATCCCTTTGTTTAAAACAAAATTAACAATCTGTTCCTCATATTCATTATGCATTTTTCTGATAAATTCCATTCTAGATTCTCTATCTGTTAAAAGCCTCTGAACAAACTCCTCTGAGTACTCTTCAACTGCTATTTTATTTTCTTGTTCATCACCATGTTGGGTTCTGTTATCATCTCCCACTTCATATTCTTCTACTTGTGTAGTCTCTACATGCTTTTCAACCTGGGTTTGTGGATTTTCCAATTTTTTCTGTAACTCCTCTATCATCAACATTAAGCTTCTATTTTGAGATGTCCACAGTTCTTTTTCTAATTTCCACTCATTTCTTTCTTTCTCTATACTCGACTGCCAATCACTTCTTTCTCTTTCTATATCCATATGTAACTTATTATATCCTCTCATCGAAGTAGTAGCATGTATGCTGGCTTGTTTTTCCAATTCCTTAGCTTCCTTTAATTCTGCTTGTAGCCTTAGAATTTCTCTGTTCAACTCCTCCTTCTCATCTTGTGTTACCTATACAGTCTTGCTCTCTTCTTTTATCTGGCCTTCTTCCATTAATAACTTGTTTATTTCTTCATTTGCTTTGACCATAATTTGATATGAACTCTGAAGTGTTCTATATCTTCCTTCAATTTTCTTCAGCTCCAATTCCATTTTGCTGCTATGCTCTACCTACTTTGCACACTTCTCTTCAAGATATTGGATCTTGTTTTGTTGTTGAACCTCCAATTCTTCCAAGGAAATTATTCTGTTGGTCAATTCCTCATTTCTCTCTTGTACAATCCTCAACTGTTCTACTAATTGTTCCTTCTCTCTCTTTTGCTCATTAATGATTCTACTGCCTTTTACAAATTCTGATTCTGCCAGCATTCCTGATATAATCATATTTCTACTTGATGGTCTGAACTGTTCTATATTTCTCATAATAGCTTTGTAGGCAGATCTTATATTCTTGGGTATCCTTTCCAACCCAACTTCTAATTCCATTTGTCTTACCTCTATCTGCTTTTCTTCTTTACATCCATTCTCTTCTTCATCTTCTTCCTCATATTCTATGACCTGGTTCTTTTGTTCTTCATAGCCCTTATCTATTCCCATTTCTTTTTTATCTGCCACATCTTCCTCTTGCACTAATGTCTGATACTCCTTTTTCTCATATCCTGATGTTTCTTTAATTATCTCAATTTCTTCTGCCTTCTTTTTCTCCATTCCTTGTTGTTCCTCTTCAAGGATAAGTCCTTCCTTTTCCTGCACTTCCTTATCCTGAGTTAGGATTGAATCAATCTCCCTAGAGGGTTTTATTTGATCATTGACTATCTACTCCTTTTGTCCTTCCTTCAATTGCTCATGTATGTATGGAGTTACATCCATCACACCAAAAGGCTTGGTTCTGTCCTTATTATTGAACATGATCAATGTTACTGGTTTGTGTGGCATGGTGTATCTAGGTAGTTTTGGAAAACAGAAGTATTGCAAGAACATTCTGATAGCATACTCCTCATTCTCCTTCCCTTTAAAATCAGGAAATTTGGAATATCCTGCATATGTAGCTTTATTTTTCTTTACAAAACTTATGTCCAACTTTGTTCCCATGGCATAAAACTGTAGGGCTGCCCTGATATGTTCTGCTTTTATGGTAATCTTCACTTCTTTGTTTTCTCTGTCTTTGATTGTGCATCTGAAATAAGCATCATTACCTTTTCCAACCTCCATCAGACTATTCATTATCTGTACCACTCTTTCAAAGTCTATGAAGAATAAGGGTTCATCCAACAACCTGTGTATTCCTACTGCTTTCCATCTTTTGTAATTGACTACAATTCTTTGGAATTTGTAAAATTCCTGGCACAACATGGTGTACTTGTAACCTCTGACTCCCACAGTAAAAATATGCTGACCAATGATACCCAAAGTTTCCTTGAGCTCCTTGACTACCTTCTCTACTTCTGGAATTTCTTGCTCTTCATCAGACTCCAGATCCACCTCCTCTACTGTAGCTTCACTGTCCAAGAAACAATGTCCTCTACATAGAGTGACTGAGTCTGCTTTGAAATCATGGATTGGTAGTTCCTTGGGATTCACCATTCTGAAGAAAATATAGCATCACACAAAAGAAAAACTCCACCCACATGAGTCTCAAGAAACATAAATATTAATCTTGAGATGTAATGAAAATGAATGAAAACAAGACTTAGCAAATTCTTGACTTTCCTATTTGTATCACAGATAAAAACTCCATTGAAATGATCATTACATGTGTAGCAAGATGTCTAGTGGTCTCTTTTCTTCTGACAGCTTTTATAAAAAAAGGAAATATTTGAAAAAAATAAGAAATTGAAAAAATATTGAATAAAAAAAAATAGACACCTGCTACAATACCATCTATATCTTGCTTGTGCTGTATAACTTATATAATTAAAAGAATTATCAAAGAAAAATGGATAATTTTCCTCTCTCTCTTTTTTAATAATAATAATATTTTTTCTTCTTTTCTGTTTCTCTTTTTTTTTAATAATAATAATATTTTTTCTTATTTTTTCTTCTTTTCTCTTTCTCTCTTTTTTTTTTTAATAATTTCCTCCACTTCCTTTCTTCCCCTCCTATTTCTCTTCTTAGAAAAAGGATAAGGTAGAACAAATTGAAATAATTTCGAAGATGTCATAACTTCTTCTCTGTAATACTCTCATTTTCTTATCAAAAATCCTAAATGTATATCAGATAATCATGTTCTTTTTCCATTGAATCAAATCTGATTTTTTTACCCAATAATATTTGATCCTTGTTGACCCTGTTCTAGGGATAAACCCCTCTTCTTTTGATAGGCTGTTCTTGGAATTTTTTGGCTTCCATATCCATTTAGTTCTGAGAACTTGTTTTGATGAGTAGTGCTTGTGTGTACTTTGTTTCCACATTCTTCTTGTTCTGATGCCTTGATGCTTCTGACTATTCCATGGTTGCCACCTTTCTTTTGTCTCTTCACCATCTTTTGTTCCTTCAATTTTCTCCTGTTTTTTATTGAATGAAGCTTGATCATAAAGTGGTTGTATTGGTAATGCCTTTGTATCTTCTAATGAAAAAGTAAATCCTTCCAGGTTTGAGTCATGAATATCCTGTTGATCTTCCTGTTCTTCATTACTCCATAAAAGCATTAAAAACCTTTTGTCATTTACTGTCAACTTAAGCTTCATTTTTTCAAAATCCAAAATTACTTTACCTTGCTTTAGCCATGGTTGTCCCAAAATCAATTTCTCAGTCATCATGTGATCTGGCCATTCTTCACAATCTATTCTCATATATTCTTCATTGAACTTAATTTCAATAGAAAGTGAAGACATGCTTTGTATTATTCGTCCTTCTAAGGTTTTGATAAATGTTTTGCTTTCAGTCCTTTTTAGGTTAAACTTATCCAACAAAGCTGAAGTGATCAAATTTACTTGTGCACCTGAATCTATCAAAACTTTGATTATTTCATCCTGAAAATTCATTGTTATAACATGCAAATGTTCTCTTGCTCTTAGAGGTGTTTCACACAAAAGGACTTCTCTAAGATCTTTGGTTTTTCTTATCCTTTCCTTTGCCTCTTGTTGAGCCTCCTTTCTAATGTTTTCCTCTTCTTTTTTCCTATTTTGAGCTTGATGTATTCTTCTCCATTCAGAAACAGTTAATGGAAGATCATACCTTTTTACTCTGCATCCACTTATGAAATTTGGCATGATTTCTCCATCTAAATTAGCTAGTTGGATAGCTCCACCGTTACTTATTTGATGGATACTATAAGGTCCATGTCCTTTTTTCTGAATTTTTTTTTTGATGTTCTTTTACTGTGTATCCCAAAACTAGATCTCCTTCTTGTAAGTCCTTCTCTTTAATATGAACATCATAATAAGCTTTTTGCCTTTTCTTGTCTACATATATGCTCATAACTGCTTGAAGTCTAGAGGCTCCTAGCTTTTCCAATTCCACCACTCTCTTAGATAACTCATGTCCAGTCCACTTGTATTGACTACCTACCCTTAGTGTGGGAATAAGGAATTCTATAGGCAGAACTGCATTTTGTCCATATACCAGGTTGAATGGTGTGGTTCCTAGTGTGGTTTTGTATGCCACTCTATAGGCCCATAAGACATGATTAAGTTGTAAATCCCAATCATTCCTATTTGTGTTTACCAATTTGACAATACAGTGCAAAGTACTTTATTAGTACTTTCTGCTAATCCATTAGCTTGTGGGTGATATGGGGCTGACTTTCTATGACTGATCCTAAAATACTAAGTTATGTTTTCTATGATTTGGTTCAAAAAATGAGTTCCCCTATCACTTACTAATTCAATTGGTAATCCAAATCTGGTAATGATATTTTCATAGAGAAATCTGGCAGTGGTCCGAGCATCATTCCTTTTTGTAGCCTTGGCCTCTACCCATTTAGTCCGGTAATCTGTGGCTACTAGTATGTATTCAGCATGGGACTGTTTTGTTGGAGGATGTATGGGTCCAATGAAATCCAATCCCCATTTACTAAATGCTCTAGCTGAAATCAGTGGCACTAGTGGCATATTGTCTCTTTTATTTGGTTGACTCACCCTCTAACAAATGTCACATCTTTTCACATATGTTCTTGCATCAGGAAATAGAGTTGGCCACCAATAACCAGAGTATAATATGAGTTTAGCAGTCCTATCGCTTGAAAAATGTCCTCCTGCCACTCCAAAATGTGCCATTTCTAATATTTCCAGATATTTATCTTCAGGAACACAGATTCTTAAATACCCATCCATTCCTTTATTGTACAATTGATCTCCTATTAGTTGATACTCTTCAGAAATAATTTGTAGATTCTTTGAGTCTGCACTATCTCTTTCTGGCTTTCCTTTCTTATTTCTTTTCAACTCCTCAATTATGTTTGCACTCCAATCTGGATTTTTCTGAAACCAGTATAAGGTTATAACTTGTGAATTTCTCAAGGATTGGCATTTCCAGCAGTTGGAAATATACCTTTTTACATCTTGAATCTTATTAGGCCAATGTACTCCCATCCTATTGAGATTACTTAAGGTGACTATCATGGAAGCATGAGTACAAGGGTTCCAATAGTGAGCTCTCTTCAAATAATCCTGCTGCTCCTCTTCTGAAATACAATATTCCAGTATGCCCATATGATTGAGATGATACAAATGACCAGCCATCAGCATAAAATTTCTACTTTGTAATACCCTATGTGTGTTGTTTCCAAATGTTTTGCAGGGTCCCATGGTTAGCAAAGGTACTAAAGTCATGGCCCATTCAGGAATACTTTCTACTTTGAACAAATATGTATCTCACAAGTCATCATCTAAAGGTGAAATTGACTCTCTAGCCTGGATTTTGGACAAATGGTCTGCTCTCAAATGAGTCTTTCCTTGTCTGACCACTACCTCAAACTCAAACTCCATCAGTAGAAGAAACCACCTAACTATTCTACCAATGTGACAAGGTTTGTTTACTAGGTAGAGTAGAGCTTGGTGATCCACAAAGAATTTAAACTTGTTGGCCAAAAGGTAATGTCTATATTTTTTTATAGCAAATATCATTCCCAACCCTTCCCTCTCAGTGGTTGTGTAATTTTTCTCTACTGAATTCAGTTGCCTACTAGCATAAGCAACTAGAAAATCTAATTTGCTCCCTTCTATTGGTTGTGCTAACACACATCCCAAATTCATCCCACTGTGGGGTTTTTAGAATTGGTGCTATCACCAAACAAGTTTTTAGATTCTCAAAAGCTTGGTCACACTCTTTGGTCCACTCAAATTTTGTGATTAAGGCATACAAAGGTTTTGCAATGTCAGCAAACTTGTGTACAAATTTTCTATAATACCTGCAATGTCCCATGAAAGTTTGAAGTTCCTTTACATTTGTTGTCTTTGGAAGTTCCAAAATGGCCTTAATTTTCCTTTCATCAGTTGAAATTCCATTTTTGGAGACTATGTGACCTAACATTCTCCCTTGTCTTACAAAGAACACACACTTCTATGAATTTTAACATACCCTGTATGTTCTACATTTCTTGAATATATTTTCTAAATCTTCCAAATGATCCTGTCTTTTTAATGAAAAAGTACACAGATCATCCACATAAATTTCCATTATATTCCTCAAGAATTCTTTGAAGATATGACACATCAATCTTTGAAAAGTTGCTGGGGCATTAGTTAACCCAAAGGGCATAACCCTAAAAGCATAAATTCCCCATTCTGTGGAAAAGGCAGTTTTATGTTGGTCTTCCAAAGCTATGGGTACTTGATTGTATCCTGAAAAACCATCCAAAAAACTATAGACCTCCTTCCCTGCAACTCTTTCTAAAAGATGGTCTATTATGGGCAATGGGTAGCTATCTCTTATAGTTGCAACATTCACTTTTTTCAAGTTAATACATACCCTGAGTTTCCCATTCTTTTTTGGTACTACAACTATAGGAGATATCCATTCTGTATACTCAATCTCATAGATGAAATTGGTAGCCACCAGCTTGTCAATTTCTTCCTTTACTTTGGCAGAGTATTTATCATTGAATGTGTAATGTCTTTGTTTGCTAGGCTTTGCATCAGGTGTAATAGGAATCTTATGCTCATAGATTTTAGGGTCAATTCCTTTCAAATCCTTGTAGCTGTAAGCAAACACATCCCTATAGTTTCTAGCCAAATTTCTTAATGCTTCCTCCTCTTGATTTGTCATGTCATCAGCTATTACAATATGTCTTTCTTCCCCCTCTTCCTGGGTGATCATTACCTTCTTAGTTTGTTCCTCATTGTCATATGCCTCCCCTTTTTTCTTTTCTCTCTTTGGTTTCATTTTTAGAAGTAGTCTGTCTTCTACTTCATAAGTCTTGAAACTTGCAGGTACATCAAACTGTTAATCCTTGTTTGTCATTTTCTCATTTTATTCATCCTCTCGGTCTTTTTCTATTTCCTTATGTTTGTTTTTTCTATATTTGCCTGAGATTTTATCTTTTATTGCATCGATAGCTTTTACCTCTTCTAAATATTGTGTTTTACCATTTTTCAATATCATTTCTTCTTCCTGGTTCTCTTCTGTTTTTGATACCTTTATCATTTATATTCCTATGTGAAAGACATCATATCCTTCTTCATTTTGGAATTTCACTCCCACATACTCATCATTGGCTAGATCCATGGTAGCTCTGGTTCCAACCATAAGGCTCAAATTCTTCATCTTTAAATTTTTGTGGTATATAGCTCTCATCCTATAATTTTCTCCCTTCTACACAATCTTCTTTTCTTAATCTTCTTTTCTATTTGTAAGGTTTCTTATCACATTGCACTTCCATATTGATGATTTTGTTTCATTCTGATCTTCAATATCTGATTCTTCACTTAATTCTTGATTTTGATGTATTTTGAACCATTCTTGAGGGGACATGTCACAATTTTGACCATTTCTTAGATTCACTCTGGTTATCCTTCCTTTGCTCTGAAGATATAGGCAATCATTACCCCAATCTTTCACAATTTGCATTTGTCTCATAAATGGTCTTCCTAGGATAATTTCATATGAAGTGGATTGTGGAAATTCAACTATGGCAAAAGTATGCTCTATTTCTATTCCACATATTTCCACAATCACCTTTTCCCATATCCCTAGGGGTTTTTCTATGTGTCCATCTGCAAGTTGTAATCTCATTTTAGTGGGTATTAATTCATTTTTTCCCCATCTCTCCCAAGTTTGTTTAGTCATGATGGCCACACCTGATCCACTATCCAATATAGCTTTGGCATGATTTTTACCAAATTGTATTCTTAGAGTTGAGTTTCCTTCTTCTCCTTCACAATATCCTCTTATTTTATCAATAGGAATGTACAACAACTCCTCCAATTCCTGTTGCTGTGGATCAAAATTCTCTGGTATTGCTTCCCCCTTTTTCATATTGTGTTGCCGGTGAGGATTTTGTTTTACCAATTCTTCCATTGTGGTGTGGTATAAAATTGTACATTGCTTGTCTATATTGATTTGGAAGGTTATTTGTGCATTATCTTCCAAATCAAGAGTTTTCCTTGTTTCTGTTGCATTTGCTTCCCCAACTGTTGTTGGACAATTGTCAGGTTCCCTCATTTTAAGTTGTGTTTCTTGTATGATTTGTTTGCATCTTTGCATTCTTTCATGCTCTAAATCTGGCATAGGGTAAGCCATTACATGGTCTCTAGGATTTGGTCCCTCTTGAATTCTTCCCTTATATGCTCTTATCAAAGTTTCCAAACTTTGTGAATTTTTTGCCTCTTGCTGAGTTGGTTTATTTTGAGGTTGACTATTGTTTGACTGTATTATAATCTCTTCTTCCAAATATTTTCCATTTCTCATTTTTTTCTCCCATCTCCCTTTTTGTCTATTTTTCTTTTCCTTTGGAAATGAATTCTTTTTTTGTTCCTTAGTTGTTTCTTGTTGTTTAGCTTGTGCTCTTGTTATAGCATTTACATTTACTTGATCTTGGTCACCCAATTCCTCTTGCTCCATAATGTTGACTGTTTTTAATGGTATGTTATTAGATGTGTTCTGTTGTTTTTGAGGATTTCTTGGACAATCCTTTATTAGGTGTTCCCTGCCACAATCCTTGCAATAAGCACCTTCTATCCTTAGTGTAGGAGGTTGTGGACAATCTCTAATGAAATGTTCCCCTCCACATCTATAACAAGTTATTTTTTGACTCCCTTTGAATTGAGGTTTCTGATTGGACATGTAATTATTGGTTATGTACATGAATGTAGCTATGTCCATTTTAATTCTCCCATTTCCCTAGTCTAGGGCTTGCAGTTCTGGTTCTCTTAGCTCATATCCTTCCCACTCTTCTTGATATCCTTCATTCCAATGATAATCTTCTCTGTAAGATGATCTTAGACTTGAGCTTTCTTCTTCTATTGGTGTGTATTTGACTGGTACTACATTTGTTGGTAGTGGAGGTTGTTGCTCAAGTACACGTCTTGGTTGCTCAGAAAATCTAGATTCTCTTTGTGAATTATGTTGATTTGCATATTCTCTTTCCTTAATAGGTTGTTTATTGTAGAAGCATTCTTCTCTAGTATAATTTGTCCATTTTCTTTCCAATGTACAGTATTTGAGTGTTTTCCTATCTTGCAAATGTTGTGGTTTTTGATATGGACATTGTTGTACCAAATGATTTTCTCCATAGTTATAGCATTTCTTATTTGTAGCTATCCTGGTGTTTATCAGGTTTGTCTTGGTGCTAAATTCTAGGGCTTTGGCAATTGCCTGTGCTAATTCTTCTGCTGGTGGGATTTTATCTTCATTTGTTCTTGGTTGATCAAATGCTAATAGATCTTGTCCCCGGTTATCCTCTAAGTCTATTGCTTCCTTAACACATGATCCTAGGTCTGGGAACCTTCTATAATACACCAAGGTTCTTAATTGGGCACTTCTCAATCCTTCTATGAATAGAAATACTTGTCTTTCCATGGAGGGTACTTCTTCTCTGGGACATCTGTCAATGTATTGCTTGAATCTCCTAGCTGCCTCTCTAACATTTTCATCTTTTTGCTGTTTAAAGTTATGTATCAAGGTAGTTGTGCTATGTTTTATTCCAGTTTTTGAGAATTCCCCTATGAAGCCTTCTAGGAAAGATTCAATATCAGGATACATTTCCTTTCTCAAGGGAATGAACCAAGATAGTGCAGGTCCAGTTAGGGTTAGACCAAATGCTTCAAATTGCACTTTATAATCCTCAACTTCTTCTGCTCTAATTAATTGTCTAAATTCTGTAGCATGAGCATGAGGATCGGAATATCCTTCATATTGAGTCTTCATGCATTTGGCTACCTAATAGGGCCTAAGCATTCTTCCCTAATTCTGCCACTGATGTCTGCTTCTAAATGGAAAATCATTAAGTCCTTCTGCTTCTCTTTCAAAAGGGTTTGGGGAAGTATGTATTTTCCTTCCTTGTTGTTGTTCACTATTATTGTGAGTTTCATGTTGTCTTGGCAACTCTGGTTGCCCTAGGTTTTGTTCCCAAGGTCTCTTGTCTACACATTGCCCTAAGTCATTAGAATTTTTTGGGTCCTGTGAGAAGATGTATACACATCCCTGCCTATCCTCATATTTGCCATCCTTGAATTGTGCTACAGGTGTTCAATCTAATGACAAACTTATGCATCCCATCCTGATATATATAGGTTCCAAACCTATTTGTGTACATATATTTAAGAATATTTCTGTAATCACCAGTTTCAGAAGATTCATTGGTTTCATTTAAATTTTCCATATTATTTTCTTGCCCAAAATCTTTTTCTTGTAGTTCTCCTATCACTGGTTCTATCTCCTTCCTTCCTAGATCTTGTTTAGGAGGTGTGTACAATTTATTACTAGATCTAAGAATAATTCAACTTAATCACAATCTTTTGAAGAAAATTGTGTTTCCCACGATTCTGTGAAGAGAATCGTGTTTTTCCACGATTCTGTGGAGAGAATCGTGTTTTTTCACGATTCTGTGGAGAGAATCGTGTTTTTCACGATTCTGTTGAGAGAATCGTTTTTTTTTTCACGATTGTGTGGAGAGAATCGTGTTTTTCACGATTCTGTGGAGAGAATCGTGTTTTTCACGATTCTGTGGAGAGAATCGTGTTTTTCACGATTCTGTTCCCAAACAATCATGATTGCTCACAATCGTTTGAAACACGATTTTCTTATGAAAATCGTGCTCTGGGAATCACGATTTTGTGTTTTATTTCAGAGAATTGTGATTTTGTGTTTGACTACAGAATCGCGATTCTGTGTAGTTTGAAAATTTTTTGAAGTTCTTAATTTTTAAGTTTTTATTTCTCCAAAAGAATCGCCTTGTTAAAATTTCAACATGCAATAAAAGAGGTTTACAAAATTATTATTTTTTTCCTAAAACTCAAAATTCTAAAAGTCACGATTCCGTGATTTTACTAATTTCTGAGTTTTTTATGTTCTAATCATCATATGAGAACTTGAAATAATGCAAAAATTTACTGGGAACTCCTTACCTTGCTTGCTTGATCAAAAAGTATCCAAAAGCTTTGTGGTTGCAGGAAATCGCGATTCTGTTCAGTCTCTCTCTCTCTCTCTCCCTCACTCAAATGAGCTTTTTTCTTAAATTCCAGGGTTTTATAGACTTCACACAATCGCAATTTTGTGCAATTTTCTCAGAATTTTCACTTTTTACTTGTTCAATTTTTTTTCTCAACAATTTTATGGTTTTTATTCACAATTCCTAACTTTTCATCACAAGTCACTCCCTTTATACCACTGATGAAAATCGTGATTCTGTACCTAATTTTCAATTTACTCACTTGATGCTCAATTCTCACTAATATTTTGAAATTTGATTTTCTTACTCACCCACTTTATGAAAATCTCTTACAACCTCTTACCTCAATACCCAAATGTGCAAAAAATATTCAAATTCTTCTCCTTACAGAAAATCGTGATCCTGTGCAGAGAATCGTGTTTTTTCTGAACTTCCTGTTTTTGTAGTTTTTTTATTTTTCTTTCCACTTAGTCTTCTTCAAGATTCTTCACCAACTCCAAATCACTTGTCACCTGCAATTATTGTTGGAGCTAGACTTCTGCAGAAGCACGCGAACAACACAAGGAAGAAGAAGAAGCTTGGAGCACAACACACAATACTGAATGTATTACTAGAGAATGTACAAAGATAAGTAGCCCATTAGGGCAATAGGCGTATATACAAGCCGAGGGAAAACAACCTCCTAAAGAGGGAAAAAAGTGCCCTGATGGTCCTAGTGTGTTCACAACATCACTACCTAAATATATCAACAAATCCCCCCTGGGAGTGATGCGGTGAACAAGGAGCTGGCACTCATGTATGAGGAAGTGCCAAGCTATGTGGAAATCACTCCACAAAAGGAAGTAAGCCCAAAGCTTTGCGGAAAGCTTCAAACTTCTCCCTAGGCAGAGCCTTCGTGAAAAGGTCTGCTATGTTCTCCTACGTGGGCACATATGCCAAGCTGATCTCCCCAGTAGAGAACCTCTCCCTAACATAGTGATAATGCACCTCAATGTGCTTAGTGCGAGCATGGAACACAGGGTTCCTCGCAACTGCCAATGCGCTCTGACTGTCAGTGAAGATGGTGGTGGCAGAAGACTGGCCAACACCCAAATCAGCCATAAGGCGTCTGAGCCACACACACTCAACAGTCACTGTGAAAGCTTCCCTATACTCAGCCTCACAACTGGATGTGGCCACAGTAGGCTGCTTCTTGCTCAACCAAGATATACATGAGCTACCAAGCATGAAGCAAAAACCACTGGTGGACACACGAGTGTCATAGCAACCAGCCCAATCTGAGTTAGAAAAAGCATGCAAATCTGGCGGTAGTGATCCCCCCTTGGGATAAAACAACCCAAGTAGCCGAGTACCACTCAAGTAGCGAAAGATGCGCTTAACCGCCTTCCAATGCATGACTCCTGGGCAATGCATAAACCTGCTCATCTGTGAGACAGCAAACTGAATATCTGGTCGAGTAATGCATAAATAAATCAAGCATCCAACAGCCTGCTGATAGAGAACAACATCAAATGCATCTCGAGCATCATGAAGACTCAATCGTAAACCTGTCTCCATAGGAGTAGCAATAGGCTTACAGTCTTGAAGGCCAAAACGCTGCAATAATGTGTCAATATATTTCGTTTGACACAAAGCCATCCCACCATCAACTTGCATAAACTGAATTCCCAAATAGTGATGCAAATGCCCCAAATCAGACATCTCAAATGAGGCATGCAAATCAGCCTTGAAATCAACAATATGCTTCTCAATAGGACCAGTGAGCAGCATGTCATCAACATAGACAACAATGATCAGAAGCACATCATTAGCACGCTTAACATATAAGGTGCTTTCAATTGGACTGTTCTCAAAACCATGTGCAATCAGATAGGCATGTATCTTCTCATACCAAGCACGTGGTGCTTGCTTTAAACCATATAATGCCTTCTTTAACCTGCACACCTGGTTTTCATGCCCTTTCTGCACAAAGCCACGGGGCTGAAAAACATACACTTCTTCATGCAAGTCACCATTAAGAAATGCTGTTTTAATGTCCAACTGATGTACATTCCAACCATGATGGGCTGCAAGTGCACAAATGCTCAGAACAGTAGTCATACGGCATGTAGGTGCAAAGGTCTCATCAAAATCAATGCCTCTTTCCTGCGCATAAGCCTTTGCAACAAGCCTAGCCTTATACCTGTCAACTGTACCATCAGGTTTACGCTTCAGCTTGTATACCCACTTAGTGCCAATGGCCTTCTTGCCAGGAGGCAAGTCACATAAAGACCATGTACCATTCTTCATTATAGCATCATATTCAGATTGCATAGCAGCCATCCAATTTTCTGAATTTTGTGCTTCATCAAAAGAAACAGGCTCATTCTCATCACAGAGACTAGACGTAGCCATAGCATAGCAATCTGATGCAAGGGAGGCACTATGAGAGCCTGAACGAGTATGATATGACAAAGGTGCATCTAATTTGCTGTCACACAAAGTCTGCACGAGCCATTTTGGCATAGTTTTTGCCTGCTCAATATCAGTTCTCTCATCAAGTGCATCATGTAAATCTGCATCAGAAATGGAATGATCTGCATCATCATATGAAACCTACAAAGGCTGAGAAGTTGCCTCATTAGGACCAGCACTAGACTGTCCACCTGTAAAAAGAGGCATCAAAGTATCATACATGTCTTTGGAGCTAACAGATGTCTCCTTAGTACATGAAAGCAATGGCTGAATAGCATCTTCCACAAAGACAACATCACGGCTAACCAGAATGCGTTTAGTCTGTGGATGATACAGACGATAGCCTTTACTTTCAGAACTGTACCCAACAAAAATACATTTTACTGCCTTATCATCCAATTTTCTGCGATGTTGTTCAGACACTAATGCATATGCCAAACAACCAAAAACATGCAGATGAGCAACAGATGGCTTGCGGTCATGCCAAGCCTCATATGGAGTGATAGACTGCAGCGCTTTAGTGGGACACCTGTTAAGTACATATGTTGCACACATGACAGCCTCAAGCTAGAAACTATGTGGTAAAGCTTGACTCTTGACCATACACCTCGCCATCTCCATGAGTGACCTGTTCTTCCGTTCAGCAACTCCATTCTGTTGAGGTGTATACGGCACTGTACACTGGTGTTTTATCCCACGTTCAGCCAGAAATGCATTAAAATCAGAAGACATATATTCCCCCCCTCGATCAGAACGGAGGGTGCCCATTTTACATGCTAACAGATTTTCAGCAAAAACCAAAAACTGTTTGAAGCACAAAAACACTTCGGACTTTGCCTTCAATGGATATACCCATGCATGCGTGGAAAAATCATCAATGAAAGTCACGAAGTAAAGATAGTTTCCAAAAGAAGGTGTTTGCATAGGACCACAGACATCACTATGTACAAGCTGCAATTTTTGCGTAGCCCGAACTGAACCATCTTTTGGAAAGGAGGAACGCTGCATTTTGCCCAGAATACAGCCTTCACATACATGTTTTCCAGGTGCCTCAAGCTTGGGCAAAGAAGACACCATATCAGATTTCTGCAGGCGTAGCAAACTAGCAAAATTCAGATGACCAAAGCGTGCATGCCAAAGCTTTGCATCTGACATAGCCTGAGAATCATGAACTGCACATGCAAAATCATTCACAGATCTTTCATAGTCTATGAGCTTATACAGCCCACGACATAAAATGCCAGAAACAATAATAACATCGCCATTTGATAGATCATGAACTGTACATCTGTCATCAAAAAATTTCACAACCAAGCCAATCTTGGCTAATGCAGAAACTGATAACAAATTCTTCTTGATCCCTGGCACAAATAAAGCATCTGAAAAGGTGAAAGAACTACCATCAGCAGTAGTCAAAATGATCTTACCAATTCCCATAATAGGATAAGAGGAGTTGTTGGCGCATGTGACAGTATTCCATGTAGGGGCAGGCTCGAGTGAAGAGAAGAAACTGTGCTGCGAGGTAATATGTTTGGTCGCCCCACTGTCAAAGTACCAAACATCTGAGTGCACTACAGACATGCACTGCTCATGAGAAGATGGGTCAAAACTGCAACAGTAGTAAACGCCCATTCTTCTTCCTGCACAAGATTAGCAGACTCTGTCTTTGGTGTAGAGGCTTCTGCAACAACCATTCAAGCCTCCTTTTTCTTTGCCTCTTTTGCAGCCAGTTTTGGATAGTTCTTTATGATATGATCATTCCCTTTACAGTACTTGCAAAACAATTTCTGCTTTTCTGATTTCTTCTCATCTTTATCCTGGTTCTTCGAATGTGCAGCATTTGTAGATTTCTGCTTACTAGTAGAAGAGCTCCATTTTCCTTTTCCCTTCTGACTAGCCAAGAAAGCTTGATCTGCAACACACATAATGGACATGTTCTGTTTGGACTGATCTTCCTGCAACAGAACAGAAACTAACTCCTCAAATGATAAGGCATTCGGATTGCCTTTCATCATCAACCGAAGAGTAGAAGCAAAACTCTGGTATGAATCAGGAAGACCATTCAGAACGGTCTACACAAGTGAGCTATCTGGTATAACCTCATCAACAGAAATCAAATGATCCTTCAAATCTTTGATCTTCGTTAGGAAACTATCCATAGAATCACCTTCATTCATGTGCTCACTCTCCAACTGTTTTTAGAGGTAAGCAACACGAGCCTCATTCCTAGCTTGGTACAATGTGGTAAGTGTATCCCAAGCATCCCTAGCTGTTTTGCAAGAGCGAATGTGAGGAATAATGGCATGTTTGACAGACAAAGCTATCAATGCATGTGCCTGGGCATCTCTGCCATCCCAACGAATCTGCTCTGCAGTAGGTGCAGCAGAAACAACAGCACGAACAGGAATCTGCACAATATCATCTTTGACACCATCTTCATCAGCTCCTGCACCTGTATTCGTAGTACCTGTTGTTACAGGTGTAACAGGACGTCTTTCAATACCCTACACAATGTTCCATAATCCTTTTGCAACCAATACATGTCGCATCATATAAGCCCATAATGGGTAGTTGGTACCATCCAACTTATCCTCAACAGCCAACATACGGAATACATCACTGCTTTCAACCATCGCGGGTGACTAAAATACCTTGATGCAGAAAATTGACTGTATCTCAAAAAGTTGAACAGAACTACCCAGACGAGTTCTGCTAGACCTGTAGCAGACTTCGAGACGCTTAAACTGGCAAACAGAAACTGGTATATACCTTTGGCACAAAAAGACAAAATAGCCTACACAAGCACTGTGATAGTGCGTTCGGAGGCCGAAACGAGCTCAGATCGCGATTTCGGCACCATAGAGCGAAGCCGTTTTGATCTCGGAAACACCCTGAGTATGCTCACCAAAATTTGTACGATTCTGAGACTGCAAACGGAGGAGTGTCGACGGCACCCTAGATGAAGCGACGACCTGCTCTGATACCAATTGTTGGAGTTAGACTTCTACAGAAGCATGCGAACAGCACAAGGAAGAAGAAGAAGCTTGGAGCACAACACACAATACTGAATGTATTACTAGAGAATGTACAAAGACAAGTAGCCCATTAGGGCAATAGGCGTATATACAAGCCGAGGGAAAAAACCTCCTAAAGAGGGAAAAAAGTGCCCCGGCGGTCTTAGTGTGTTCACACACATCACTACCTAAATATATCAACAATTATACACCATCAAACTCATAAGAAACATCTTTTTTGAGAAATTGAAACAATAACTTTCACTCTATATTTTATTTTTTCTCAATTTTCAGAATTCTTTTCCATTTTTTCTTCTCCACTTACAACAACAATACTCCACTGCAACTCTTTTTAGAAAAAATAAATTTGTTTGAATTTTTTGATGGATTTTATGAAATTTTTTTAGTATTTTACCCTAAATCAAGGTAAACACTTATTTTAGGGTTTTCTTGTTTAGAAGTCCATTAACCTTTTGTTTCATGATTGGTTATACTCTTTTATGCTTGCAATCAAATCAGTTTATGAGCAGAGCTTCCAAAAGAAAAATGTGCTAAGAAGTGCAATTATCCATTCATGCAAAGATAAACTCAACCATTCTTCTTTCAAGATGCAAATAAATCTTTTCTCAAGATTGTTGCTTTGCCTTTAGTTAAACAAATGGATCTTATCTATTTGCATATAGCTACTTTACTTGACTTTCCTCAATGCAATCATGTCATCTTTCCCAAATCAACAATTTTGCTTGGTACTTGGTCAAAAAGCACTCTACAAATGCAAAGATAATCACATTTTACCTTGTCCTCAACTATCTTGATTCAGTTTTTTTTTTCACACCTGCACTTTACTTAAAAAATTGATATGAGCAACTATCAATTTGCAAGAATTTCACCACTTCTTTATCTCAAAAGGCTATCTCTTACTTTCTTTTCCCAAAAGACAAACAAAGAAACCTACCTTTTCATATTTCCTTTTCTTGATTAAAGAGTATTACCTTTTCAATGTGTTCAATACCATCATCAATGGAAGATCCAGCAAGGTCGAACTTCAATGAAGCTTTTGCTTTACTTCCCTGACAACGGTGCCAAAAAATGTTTGTTGTTACCCTTTGGAGTTGTCCTCTCCAATCATTTTAGCATAAAGAATCAACAATACATCTTATATTTGTCAATCCGGGAAGTATACAAAGACCACAACCCCTTCTAGATGATGGAATCCAAAAAATCAGAGAAATATGACTGGATTTTTGAGAAATAATGAAGATGAAGAGAATTTTCTAGGGTTTTGATTATCTTGAGCAATACTACATCATTTCCAATGATCTTGGTGCCTAAAGTGTGTTATTTTCTCAGCAGAACACAATTTTGAAGTCAAATCTCAAAAATGATACTTGTAACCTTCAGACGAGGCAATCGTGATTCTGTGAAAACTGACAATTTCCATCTCCAGCTCTATTCTTCAGCACTTTCTCACTCCACACATCAAGAATCACCTCTCTTCATGCACATTAATCAGAAATACACAATAGAAGCTTGCAAATTCCATGGATCACACATAGAATAGACTCAACAAATCTAAGAAAGTACTTGAAAGGAAGAAACACGATTTCTGCAAGGAAAGCTCTTCTAATTACTTGGATAGCACAAATAATACAACCAACCCTCTCATAATAGAGGAAATTGTCTTTTATACATTTTCAAGTGTCCCTTTTCACACTTGATTTTTGGTCCTTTTCCCTTCTATTCTAAAAATATGCTATCAAAGAGCTTCCAAAAATTCTAGAAAAAATACATATGATTCTAATTTACATGAGGAAGACTCTTCCTCATTTTTACATCATTTGCATAAATATTTCTACAATTTTTTGACATTTTACAAATAATTTCCCTTCAAAAAATGCTTCTTCTAACAGTAACCTACTGTGGCCACTTCCATTTGTGAGGCTAAGTATAGGGCAACTTTCACAGTGGCTGTTGAGTGTGTGTGGCTCAGATGATTTATGGCTAATTTGGGTGTTGGTCAGTCTTCTTCCCCCACCATATTCAATGACAGTTAGAGTGCATTGGGAGTATCAAGGAATCTGGTGTTCCATGCTCGCACTAAGCACATTGAGGTGCATTATCATTATGTCAGGGAGAGGTTCTCTACTGGGGAGATAAGCTTGACATATGTGCCCACACAGGAGATCATTGACATACAGCTTCTTCTTCTTCCTTGTGCTGTTTGCATGCTTCCACAGATGTCTAACTCCAACAAAGGCATCTAGTGGAGAAGATAGGCAATGTGAAGACTTCAGATGGTAATATGAACCTATTGAGCAAGGTATTGTATGTGCCAACCATAACCAAAAATCTCATAAGTGTTTGTCGGATTTTTCAAAAAGGATTGCAAGTCAGATTCACAAAGAATGGAGCATTTGTTGAGGATCCACATCAGGGATTCAAGAGGATAGAAAGAGAAGAAAAATCAAGTAGACTATCTACATTTGAGCTCCATGACACTACAAACATTGCATTGTTCAATAATGGTAGTCAAACATTATTAGAATTGGAAATTTGGCACAAAAGGTTAGCTCATATAGGAGAAAGAGCTCTGAAGCAAATCAGTAGGGATCAAAGTGTGCTTGGTCTACCAAATATATCCAAACAACATATGATTTACAAATGTGGTGCTTGCCAATTTGGTAAGTCTCATAGACAACCGTTCATAAAGAAGGGATACATTCATGGAGACCTATTGGAGTTAGTCCATACAAATGTATGAGAGCCAAGCAAGGAGCCATCAATCTCTGGGTCTAGGTATTATGTGTCATTTATTGATGATTTTAGCAGATGGACAATACTATACTTCATGAAACATAAGGATGAAGTGTTTTCATGCTGTAAGAAATATCTTGCATTAGTAGAAAATCAAACAGGAAAGACTTTGAAGAGGTGTTTCCTTCCTAACCTAAGGGAAAGTGTCTCACACACACCTATATTGTGTTCAACTAACTTGTACTAGGCCACTTTCTTTTACTTATTGCTCACGAATATGTCCTCTTTTGGGATCCCTAGTGGGACCGCCAGATGGAGAGTCCCAATGCACAAGAGCAAGATGATTGCATATACTTGTATTCTTCCCAAACTTCTCGAAATCGGTTCACTTGTCTTACATCAAATCACTAAATGGTACATGCCTTTTCTCCCAAGTATATTCTTACTCATGTGCTCCCGTGCCACTTATTTCTCGGTTCCTCTTGTTTCTCTTACTCTTGCTCTTATTCTTAGTTCCTTCCTCTCACTCACTCACCCGTGCACAATTATGCCTACATACGCACATACACCTCCTCATGCAATCTCTTTCCCTCTCACCCCCTAACTTCTCTTCTCTATCTTCGCACACCCTCTTGCCACTTTGCACATAACTAAAATATCCACACTTTAATACGCACATTCACTCAATCATTTACTCATGCCATGACATGCACACATAAAACCATAGCCACTCATATTCATGAAATTGATTCGCGCTCTCAAATGCCTAACCCAAATTTTACTCGCATAACCGACTCTCTCACCCTCTCACATTTGTTTTTGGGTTGATGTTAGCCATCCCCAAAAATTGCTCTTACCGTTGACGAATCTTTCTGATTGTTGTATACGCTTGATAATCAATAAATTCCAACACTGCCTTCTAATCGGTTGGTATTCAACTCATAGAAGGACCTAACCACCAAACCCTCAATTGAAGGAACAACTCGAAACATTCATTATCTTTTTCGCATGTTACAAGTGTATAAAACAAATCTTCTTTGGTGTTGCTTTACATAGAGGTAATAAGCGTGAAAGGTTGAGTCTTTCTCCCTTCTTAAATTTCATATGCAATGTGTGATTATATCCGATCCAAATAGATCATCTTGTTCAGATTCAGTATTCAACATGCTAACACGATTCTCTTCAGACAGAAACAGTCATTAAGGTACAGTCATGAAGAACCAAATCACCGCGAATGTGAAGAAATTATAGCAAACATATCCTTTAACTGTTGCTGATTTTTGTTTTTTTTTTTTGGTCCTTTGTTTCATTTGCATATGCAACATGAGCCCTCCAACAATTGCACGGATGAATCTAGAGGTAATTATTGGCAACACAGACTTTCTCCATACTCTGAAGTTCTCATCATTGGACTTTTGGCTATCCTCGCCACTGCCAGCACAATCAATGGACAGTTTCTCGAATACATCATGACAACATTTTACACCTTTCAAGAAAGATCCTATGCCTTCAGAATCGGTCGGTCACTATTATCAGCAACCAAATGTGATGGCAAAGAAGGAACATCTATACCTAAAGGGGGAAGCAATTTTTTTGTATTATTCATTTATCAAGAACTGTAAACGTCCTCTCTATCACATGTCCTTTAACAATGGGAATACTAAGTCGAGAGACCGATCTGTGTGTCACTTCCAGTAACATAAACCCACACAACACTGCTTATAGATTCAAGCATACAACATATTTTGGTTTCACTCGACAAAGAACCTCTGGACATATCCACAGCATTTAAACGAGAGTCATGTTTTTCATTAAGCTGAACAAAGGGAAAATAAAGAACCAGGATACGTTCAGAGGACATTTTCTATCTTTGATTCCTCCTTTTCAACATATCACTTTATTCACTTCTATCCTTAACTCATAAGGATAACACCACATTCAGAAATCGTTATCATGCTTGAGAGACAACAGAGAGCGTAATGAACCAATGACAACTCCCACCATGAAGCGTTGAATGCATCAAAAACTGGTAAGGATTGTGCAAATTAACATCCAGAGTAAGGGAAACCAAAATGTACATTAGATTCAAGTGTCGGTCCTGCGCGCACACAGATTTAGCAAGGGCATAAGCTCAAAAACCCATGGCAGATGTAATTTCATAATGGATCCTAGAATGCATCTCTTGAATGTGTCAAACCCCACGCTTTTAATCCAAACAAAAGCAACAGCAAATAGCTCTAACCTTCGACAGTAAAGAACTCAGGAAATAGGTGTTGAGTATTCTGAATGTAGTCTCGGCCATGTGTTAAGTGCATTAAGCATTAAACTTCAGTAGTAGAACACTATGCTTGGAGCTTCCTACCTCTAATAACGATGAGAACCATAACACAATAAAGTCTGGTTGATATTATGAAATGAGCGCACCTCTGTAGTACTCTACTTGGACAAGATTACAAGCTTTGCGGTTGTTCCCATTGTCCATTATGGTCCTCAGGAGCAGGAGTATAGCCCACTTCCATGATCTGCTTCATATCGAACTGCCCCTTAATGATCGACTGTTAAGCATCGTTCAGCACTGATGGTCCTCCCCTTTGCACTACCACCGTCCACTTGTTTATTCATTCCACAGCCTCTGCTTTGTTATCTTCCTTGCAAGGTGATACAGGTGATGGGCCAATGAACCAAACCTTTCCTATCCCCCGAGAGTCTGCAAGCCTCACGCAGCAGGTCACCAAAATTCTACCCCTCTTCTGCTCTCTCTTTGAGCACGCGAGACAACACCCCCCCCCCCAAGCTTTGATTCGATAGAACGTGAAAAATAAAATTGGGCTCCTCCCCTTCTGCGGATGCAAGCCCCCCGAACAAAAAAACAGCATCAGTCGAAAAGATTTCAAGAAAACGGAAGCAGCCCCATTCCTCCCCTTTGTTCTGCACCAAAAAACGGAAAATAGCCCCCCCTCTCTTCGACGCCTGCTGGTCGTGTCTGCCACCAAAGAGACAAACCCCCCTGCCCCCCAAAACTTCCTCCAGCTGCCCCCGTAAAACAACGAAGAGAGCCCCCTTTTTCTGTACCTACATATCTATGTAAAAACGAAAGGACTGGACCCCTGTGTGCATTCACGGTCCCCGTTTTTTTTTCTGACACTTTTGAAGGAGGGTGGGCAAAACCCTCTGCCCATCCCCCCAAATGCTTCTAATTCCTCCAATGTATCCATACTTTTGCATGACCTAGAGGGATTTAATAATCACTTTGGGTGAGGGCTTGATAAAGACCTATCATGTACCCCTCTTTTTCACGTTGTACATCTTCTTCTGTGCATCATTCAACACACTGATTGGTAGCTTCACTTTCATTTTACGTTTGCAATGGCTCAACCTGAATGATTTGGACATACAACAGGGAAAGAATTTTGATGTAGAATATCAATTGATTTACTTGCCATCCGTCAAAAGATCGATGGAATCACCCATCTCAACCTCCACAATGGACTGTAAAATCTAGAAGAATCACCATGGGTAAAGGAAGGTCCCAAAACACCTCATATTCTACTTCTATCACCTAAGTAGAAGCCAAGACCTTCTCAATAGCATGCCTGCCATTCAAAATCTGAGTTCTGATAGTGGGTAAATGATATAGAGAAAGAGCATCTAGAAGGAGCAACAAAACCATTTGCCACTGCTTTGAGCTAAACCCAAGTAACAACATCAGGATTAAATAGATGATTGAAAATGGCATATGCATCCTCCACAATGTCACACTTTGCATACATATTGATCAAGGCACTAGCAATGGCATCTACATCATGAAGCCCAAATTCTAAACATGAACTATGTAGAAGTGTGCCCTCTTGCAAAACTGATGCATTAGAACATGCTTTGATTGTACACAAAAAAAAGTTACAGCATTGATCTCCATGCCCTCCTTCTCCATAGTCTCAAAAGACCTAAGCGCACCATGCAAGTTACTTTCCTTATTGTTTTCAGAGAACTGCCACAATAACACGCAGAGAAATAACACTTGTACGAATGCTAATTGCTTCCCTTCTATACCTCCTGTTAGCGGATATGCAACAACTTTCTGCTGGGACTCCGAGCAGTGAGCTTTCCCCCCTGAAACAAAGCCGCTTCTAATTTCCTCTACACGTCAGTATTTCCTATGTTCTTAGGAGGCTTGTCCATGCTCAATCCCTTTTCTCCACACCCCTGCAATCTGCAATAAGAAGATCCCACCATCACCGGAATCCTCCAAATCGAAACATTCTTCACAGTTTCTTCTTGTTCGAGTTCTTGTCCTTTCCCGTTCCACCAGCCCATTCTTGACTTCTCATTATAATTCATAATCGATAGCCCTGTTTTCCTTTACCAATATCTCCACATGCTTCTCATCAATCATCAAATCCACTCTTCAAATACCTGAAATCAAACGTATTTCCTGCCAAATAGAACCACATTAGTGCATTAAAACCAACCATTTTCTGAGCTAACATACTCTCTTCTTATTTGCGAAGACGTCCTCGACGAGCCCTTCTTGCTGCACCATAATCCAATCAAATGAACATGTCAGTTTACAATTGGTTTGCATACCTTTTCATTGAGCCATCATTCCAACTGGACCTGCACTCATTGAAGCTATTAGTGCTAAAAAATCACTCATGAATACATACAAATCACTCACTTCCAAAATGATCCAAGAACATGCACATATATGCAACTCCATGTCCAACATGCATCAAATTTCTCATGCATTGCATTATGAAAATACTCTCAACCAAAATAACACATTCATACCTTTCCATGTCTTACACATACGACTGTCATTGTGAGAAAACAGAAAAGAAAGTACCGAAATAAACAACAACAACTGAAATGAATCCAATAGGAGATGCAACATACCCAAAATGCATACTCCTTTTATTGACCTACTATTCGCTATTCCATCATCATCCCACACAAGCCACCGAGACCCGAGTACAAGTCAAGACCTACATAAAAACCCTGGAGTGTGCAACACACTGGAAAACCCTCGGATAGAGCACACAAGTTATAAAGCAAACCCGTTGCATTACCTCGCTAAAGCCTCATCCTTAAGTACATATAGAGTCTCCGTGCCTTCAAGAATTTTGATTCAAAGTGAGCTGATATGTCACAAGCCATCACATACCAATCACACAAGCAAATAACATTCCCTTCCAGGCGATCATCGCCCTCTCCTCTCTCTCTCTCCCCCTCAGGAGTGGGGAATAACTTCATAGGTAGATTTTATTTATACACACGTTGGCCTACGTTGTCACTGGATGCGATTCGTGGACCTGACCACCCGATCAGGTTGATTCCACCCATCTATCAATGCAATGCAGCGCACAACACACAAACACACAATGATAACACATAACATATATCAGCTAGCCCATAACGAAGCTGGATACGGCTCGTGGTCGTGACTACCCAGCCACGATGGATCCACCTACCTACCAACCCGTTATGGCGTGTAGCTAAGACATAAACATATACATCCCAAGCCTATGGCGAAACTAGCTGCGGCTCGTGGTCCTAACCACCCGGCTAGGATAAATCCACCCACCTACTAGCCCACCATAGCGCATTGGTACGATCACAGCAACACAAATTTTTTCTTTTCTTTTCTTTTTCTTCTTTTTTTTTTCCATAGTTAGTTAATTTACCCAAGTCTTGAGAATCAGGGAGAGGAAGAAAGGGATTTCCCCACTTTCCCCACACATGCATGCAAACATATACACTCTAGCCTTTGACAGATCAACCACCTCTTCACTCCATTCTCTCAATTACAGACACTACATATGTATTCATCGATTTGACTTTTCACTAGGTAACTACAGCCGGCTATGCCTTGGTCCCTCGTATACCTATCCTTAGATGCTCTAGAATGTGGGTCTCCGGGATGTCTCATGTAGCCTCACATCGTACTCGCATCCCAACGACTTCCCTAGGGCGAGTCAGGCTCAACTTCAGGAGCTCCGTCATCACTTCCTATCGTTAACACATCGGCCCAAGCCCAAGTGATATCGTTTTCCTCGTTAGGCATTTCACTCGAAGGATCGAAATAGTAATATCGATCCCCCGCCCATCCTACATGTCGGGTCAGGTATTCCTCAAAACACTCAATATAAAACATAATATCCAAACCTTGGTTTATGAAGCATACCAGCCAGTGCGCTTCCTCCACATCATATTCCGTCTCAAAGTCGTCGACCTCTATGTCCATGCGGGCGAATGTTTGGTCCGAGAAATATATCCTTAGCTCGTACAAATAGAGTTGAGTTATTTGATCTGCCATTTTGTTACTTAGCTCCTAACAGTCTCTGCGCAACACAAAAAAAAAATTAGAAGTCCAAAATTCTTGAGCTAGCAAGGAAGAATATTTATGACACACAAATCATAGCTTACATATGCGCATATATATATATATATATATATATATATATATATATTTATATATATATATATATATATATATATATATATATATATATATATATATATATATATATATAAAACTATACATCTATGTACAAGGAGTCTACTACGTCCTTCTGCTTGGGTTTCGTCTGGCTTCTCCTGTCCTAATGTTACTTGAAATATGGTTTAACTCAAAGCGCGTTAACCTTCACGGGAGCACATTCTTCTCCTAAATCTTGAATTTGCATGGAACCATTGGAGTTGAGTTCCACCACCTTAAACGGTCCTGCCCATCTTGTCTGTAACTTTCCCAGGAATTTATAATATTTACTATCATAGACTAGCACCAAATCCCCTTCTTGAATCGCATAGGTCTTGAGATTCTTGTCGTGCCTCTCCTTACGTCTTCTCTGAATAGCTTCCAGACTTTGTTGTGTAATGAGTCTCTTTTCCTCTAGCTTGACTAGTTGTATGTACCTCTCCTTCAATGACTCTTCCTCTCCCAGCCTAGCCTCGATGGCCACTCTTAATGTCGGCACTTCTTTTTCGATGGGAAAGATGGCTTCCTCGCCATATACTAGGGAGAACGGGGTGCTCTTAGTCGTCACTCGGTAGGATGTTCGATATGCCCACAAGGCTTCCAAAAGTCTCTCATCCCAGTCTCTCCTATGCACAGCTACTGTTTTTGTTAGAATCTGTTCAAGAACCTTGTTGGTGACCTCCACTTGTCCATTTTCCCTCGGGTAATATGGAGTGCTTTTTCTATGGTTGATCTTATATAATTCCATTAATTCTTCGATCAGTTCGTTGACAAAGTGCATTCCTCTATCACTCACTATCTCCAACAGGCATCCGAATCGGGTGATAATTTGTTCATACAAAAATTTCGCTACATCAACAGCTCGGTTAATCTTCAGAGCTTTAGCCTCTACCCACTTGGTAACATAGTCAGTGCAGACCAGAATATACCTATTGGATCTACGTCTTGAGGGAGGATCAATATGCCCCACAAAAGCAATTCTCCACTTTTCGAAAGGCTTAAGAGCAAGCACTGGCGTAAGAGGAGCTGCATGTGCTAATGTTGGTTTGCCCATTCTTTGGCATTTGTCGCATTTCTTACAGTATGTTTGAGAGTCTTTGAACAGCGTTGGCCACCAATACCCAGCCAATAAAATCTTTCTTGCCGTCAGTTCACCAGCAAAATGCCCACCGCAGGGTTCACCATGCAAAGCTCTCAACACCAGGGTCGCTTCTTCTTCCTTGAGACACCTCCGATAAACGCTCTCATGGACAAAATATCGATAGAGCTGCCCCCCAATGATGCTATGGTGCTTTGCCAATGCTAAAAGTTTTTGCTTCTCTCTCTTGCTTGCTCCTAGCGGATATTTAGTGGTGCACAAGAAATTCACCAAGTCGGCATACCAAGGTACTTTAGCATCAACCTGGAATAGATGCCCATCAAGAGCATCATCGGGCACACCAGAGATTGTCCTCATTAACAATTCGAGATAAATGGTCAGCCAATATATGCGCTTTGCCTGGTTTGGTTACCACTGTGAACTGAAATTCTTGGAGGAGTAGCATCCACCTCATCAATCGCCCTGATAGCTCGGGTTTATTAATGATGTACTTTAGGGCTTCATGATCCACATAAAACGTGAAATGGTTTCCCATCAAGTAATGCCAATACTTGTTCACCGCAGAGATCATCGAGAGGCATTCCTTCTCGGTAGTCGTGTAGTTCCTCTCAGTGCTATTCAAGTTGCGACTTGCGTAATAAATAGGGTGGTCCAACTTCTTTTCATCGGCTTGGCATAGCACTGCTCCAACCGCAGTATGAGAAGCATCTGTATGCACATGAAATTCTTTCGTCCAGTCGGGTGCTACTAAAATTGGCGCATTTATCAATTTATTTTTGATCAATTCGAAAGCAACCTGACACTCTCTAGTCCATTGGTATTGTTGGTCTTTCCTCAAAAGATTCGTCAGTGGTGCTGCTATTGATGTGAAATTTAATATAAATCGTCGATAATAATTAGCATGCCCCAAGAATCCTCTGAGTTGCCGCAAGTTTTGAGGAGGTGGAAGTTGTCCAATTTTTTCTACTTTATCCTCGTCAACTGCGATCCCTTTTTCAAAAATAACATGTCCCAAAAGCAATCCTCTTCGTACTCCAAATGTACACTTTTCAGGATTTAATGCGATGCCTTTTTCAATGCTTCTTCTTAAAATAGCTTCGATCCTCTCCATCATGTTTTCATCATTGCCCCTGATTGCAAAATCATCGAGGAATATCTCCATCCAATCCTGCAAATAGTCTTGATATGCAGCTATCATTGCCCTCTAGAAAGTGGCCGGTGCATTGCATAATCCAAATGGCATCACACGATATGCGTATGTGCCCCATTCCGTGGTGAAAGTAGTTTTTGATTGATCCTCTTCATGGATTTGGATCTGGTTGTACCCACTGAAACCATCCAAAAATGAGTACAATTTATGGCCAACCACTCTGTCCAAGATTTGATCAGTAAACGGCAAGGGGAAGTGATCCTTCTTTGTGCGCTCATTCAACTTACGATAATCTATGCAAATACGAATTTTCTTATTTTTCTTCGGAACAACTACAATTGGTGATACCCATTCGCTGGATGCGATGGGATATATGAATCCTGCTTCCAATAACTTAGTCAATTCCAGCTTGATCAATTCCGAGTAGACTGGATTTGTCCGCCTAAGTCGTTGACATATTGGTCGGGTGCCTTCTTCCAAATCTATATAATGTTGGTAGATTCGGGGATCAATTCCTCTCAGATCACTGTATGACCATGCAAAGGCCTTGCTGACATTTTTGATTGCCAATTTAATGCAATCTCGTACTTCATCTGGTAGCTCTGACCCCACACTCAAGAACTTTTCTGGAAAAACTTCCCATTTTTCCACCTGAGCTTCTCGCGAATATTCCTTATTCCTTGATGATGCTGTGATTGGAACGTGCTCTCCGATCACGCGTGCATGGTTGGCCAGTAAATCATTGTTTTTTTCTGTTTCCACCAGACCCAATTTCTTTAATTCAGCTTTTGCAATGGCTTCCGACACTTTAGACTTACTCTTCACTTCCTTTTCCAATTCTCGACTTCTCCTTAGAAGCTCTGCTTCTAGCACTCTAACCCTTTCTCTCAACTGTTGTACTTCCATTGTCGGAGCTAACTCCAGTTTCAACTCTTCTTTTGAAGTTCCCTTCTCCAGGGATTGAGTAGCTTTATTTTCCTTTGCGTCTATACTCAACATGTAGCACTCAAATTCACTTGTATGTGTCAACCATCCCAGCAACTCCTGGTTTGAGTCATCCTTGTAACATAGTGGATCTTTGTACATGCCCACTTTCGCATGTTGGAGGTTGGCCAATTGCAGATTAAATCCATCCTGTGAAAGGTCCTTAGAAGTCTCCGTGCGTAGGGCAAATCTTACCCGCGCCATTTCTTGTCTAACCTTTTCCTTCACTTTTTGCTCCCTTTCCTCAGTTGTTGTCGATTTCTTGCCGGTCAAGTTTGGAGACACTTGAAGTTGTATTCGATCAACCTTTGGTCCAATTGTGATAAATCCTGTGCGCCAATCGTGCACACATTCGGCTTGCACCAGCCATGGCCGTCCCACTAAGATCGAGAAGGTAGCCTCTGAGGTCCTTGGTCTTACTATCAGATAATCAACCTTAAACTCTAGACCGCCCACAACTGTACTTACATTCTTCAAAAGACCCGCAGGCTTCACTTGTGTTTGATCTGCCATTCTCAAGGACATCGAAGTTTCTTCCATGTGGTTGAGGCCCAAAGCTTTCATCATGAACTTAGTCATAAGGATGACTGCGGCTCCACTATCTAACTGGGCACCGGGGACTGCATACCCTTTAATCTCGACTGTCACAGCTGGAGCATTCGAATCAATTTGCGTCGTAATGCTTTGAATGATCCTTTGGACATCTTTATCTTGTCTCTTTTTATCTCGAGTTTTCCTCGGCTTCTTAATATATTCGTTGTAGAATTGTTTCCTATATGTAGGTGAACATTTCAGCAATGTGCCAATGTCCAGTGTGACTTCCGTGTCAGCGAGCAACTTTACAATGTCCACTTCCTCCAAACTTTGTCTTTCCTTCCTACACTTCGGAGCCCTTAATCTTTCAGGAAATGGTGCTATGCCTGGCACAAACTCCTTGGTCACTGGTGGAAGAATCTCGATCTCTTCCCCATCCTCAAACTCTTGCTGCTCAGCAAATCCTCCAACTTGGTTTCCTACCTCTCCATGCTCAGTTATCTTCTCTGATCTCGCTTCTTCGCTTTCGCCTTCTCGATGTTTCTTTGAATACTCTTGGGTCCTTGTGACTACTGCCACAGTTGGCTCTTTATGTGGTTTCTTGGCCTGGTAACACAAAGTGCATCGATGAGCTAGAGCCTTCTTGAGGGTTCGGTGTCTTGAACACTACTCCAATCGTAGGAACGTGCTCTTGAGCTCTCGATGTGGAATGCATCTGAGTATCAACATAATTCGAGGACCCTACTGGTCCTTTTTCCTTGCCGGCGGTAGCTCTTCGTTTTGGACAATCTTCATCAAAGTGGCCCTCTCCACTACAGTACCTACATAGTGGAGTATAATCAATTGGTTTCTTTTCGTTTGGACATCTAGATTGAGTATGGCCAAAGCCATGGCACCTCCAACACTGGATTGGACCGTCTCTTCTTTGATCACATGCGGCTCCTCTTGGATAGTCTCCTCCTTGACCCTGAGCACCATATCCATAAGTAGGTATGTTTTCCCAACGAGATGTAGGTGGGACACTTTGAGCGGGCAATCCCGTGTAAGGTCTTTCTCTTGTATCTCCCGATTTCATGGTCCTCTCTTCATAGGCTCTCTTGTTGTAACATCGGTCCTCCATGTGATTTGTTCTTCCACAAAAAGTACAACGCATTCTAGGTGGTGATCTATCTGTGAATACTCTCGAGACTGTAGGGCATTCTCAAGCCAAATGGCCGTAACCATGGCACTTTCCACACCATGTATTCGATCTAAACGCTTGGTTGGGGTTTGTAGTTACCTCTAGTTTTATTGTGTATGTCTCCTGGGTCATTCTGGCAGCTTTTATAGCTTGTGTGACCAACTCCAATATTCGTTCTTCAGTTAGCGCAGGCTTTACCTCGCCTGGCGTGCTAGTGGCAGCTACAAAAGCTGGGGTTGTCAATGCGGGACTTCCTTGGCCAGGATCTTTCATTGGTATGTTTCCTGGGCCTCCCATTGGCTCGTATAAGAGCTCCATCTTCCTCTATTGACATAATTGTACTTCCTTCCAAAGCCTTGCTTGTTCCTTAGCATCCATTAAAGTTGCAGGTCTTGTCAGGCTGATATGCTGCTGTGCCGTAGGATCTCTCAATCCCGAAATGAATCTTGTTTTCAATGTCTCATCGTTTGGGGCATTCGCGCCCATCTTTCTTACCAACGTTTCCATTCTCTGAATGTAGTTATCAATGCTTTCATTGACTCCCTGTCGCAGGTAATCCATCTGTTGTGCAAATCTATCTTGGAAGCCTTGTCGTCGAAACTTTGCCAAGAAGGCTTCCTTGAGCATTTGATAAGTTCCACGCTCTTGTGGTGTCAGATTCCCATACCAATTGGCTGCCTCATCACAAAGAATAGCTGGAAAAATCCTCAACCTTTGACCTTGGTCAACTACCTCATTGGCCTCACAAGTAACCTCGAACAGTTGGATAAAACTATCTGGATCCTCGTCCCAAGCACCTGAGAACTTGGTGAAGTCCCCCATATGAACCGAAATCCGCTGAGCCATTTCAAATAGAGGTGTGATGTCAATATCACTTCGATCCCAAAAATTTAGCGCACGTGGCCTCAGGATCCCTCCTTCAAACTTCCACACTTGATTCGCGACTCTCCTACGGGAGTACACGTTTTTGGCAGATTTCCTTGGGCTAGTCGAGGTCGACTCACTTGGCGGTTCCCACCTCTTCCTTTCTCTTTCAAGGGCTCTCCTCTGAGCACGTTCCTCTCTTTGCGTTTGTGTTGCTCTTGAGGATGAGCTCCCTTCGCTCATGTACTAGATCTGGGGTCCGCAAGCTCGGCCAACGTGTGGCGCTAGGCGAACCTATGGCACTCTCTTATAGAGATGTGCCAAGCTAATTTCCCGACAAACGCACCAAAATGTTTCCTTCCTAACCTAAGGGAAAGTGTCTCACACACACCTATATTGTGTTCAACTAACTTGTACTAGGCCACTTTCTTTTACTTTGAGTCCATAATTGCTCACGAATATGTCCTCTTTTGGGATCCCTAGTGGGACCGCCAAATGGAGAGTCCCAATGCCCAAGAGCAAGATGATTGCATATAATTGTATTCTTCCCAAACTTCTCGAAATCGGTTCACTTGTCTTACGTCAAATCACTAAATCGTACATGCCTTTACTCCCAAGTATCTTCTTACTCATGTGCTCCCGTGCCACTTATTTCTCGGTTCCTCTTGTTTCTCTTACTCTTGCTCTTATTCTTAGTTCCTTCCTCTCACTCACTCACCCGTGCACAATTATGCCTACATACGCACATACACCTCCTCATGCAATCTCTTTCCCTCTCACCCCCTAACTTCTCTTCTCTATCTTCGCACACCCTCTTGCCACTTTGCGCATAACTAACATACCCACACTTTAATACGCACATTCACTCAATCATTTACTCATGCCATGACATGCACACATAAAACCATAGCCACTCATATTCACGAAATTGATTCGCGCTCTCAAATGCCTAACCCAAATTTTACTCGCATACCCGACTCTCTCACCCTCTCACATTTGTTTTTAGGTTGATGTTAGCCATCCCCAAAAATTGCTCTTACCGTTGACGAATCTTTCTGATTGTTGTATACGCTTGATAATCAATAAATTCCAACACTGCCTTCTAATCGGTTGGTATTCAACTCATAGAAGGACCTAACCACCAAACCCTCAATTGAAGGAACAACTCGAAACATTCATTATTTTTTTCGCATGTTACAAGTGTATAAAACAAATCTTCTTTGGTGTTGCTTTGCATAGAGGTAATAAGCGTGAAAGGTTGTCTTTCTCCCTTCTTAAATTTCATATGCAATGTGTGATTATATCCGATCCAAATAGATCATCTTGTTCAGATTCAGTATTCAACATGCTAACACGATTCTCTTCAGACAGAAACAGTCATTAAGGTACAGTCATGAAGAACCAAATCACTGCGAATGTGGAGACATTACAACAAACATATCCTTTAACTGTTGCTGATTTTTGTTTTTTTTTCTGGTCCTTTGTTTCATTCGCATATGCAACATGAGCCCTCCAACAATTGCACGGATGAATCTAGAGGCAATTATTGGCAACACAGACTTTCTCCATACTCCGAAGTTCTCATCATTGGACTTTTGGCTATCCTCGCCACTGCCAGCACAATCAATGGACAGTTTCTCGAATACATCATGACAACATTTTACACCTTTCAAGAAAGATCCTATGCCTTCAGAATCGGTCGGTCACTATTATCAGCAACCAAATGTGATGGCAAAGAAGGAACATCTATACCTAAAGGGGGAAGCAATTTTTTTGTATTATTCCTTTATCAAGAACTGTAAACGTCCTCTCTATCACATGTCTTTCAACAATGGGAACACTAAGCCGAGAGACCGATCTGCGTGTCACTTCCAGTAACATAAACCCACACAACACTGCTTATAGATTCAAGCATACAACATATTTTGGTTTCACTCGAAAAAGAACCTCTAGACATATCCACAAAATTTAAACGAGAGTCATGTTTTTCATTAAGCGGAACAAAGGGAAAAATAAAGAACCAGGATACGTTCGGAGGACATTTTCTAGCTTTGATTCGTCCTTTTCAACATATCACTTTATTCACTTCTATCCTTAACTCCTAAGGATAACACCACATTCAGAAATCGTTATCATGCTTGAGAGACAACAGAGAGCGTAATGAACCAATGACAACTCCCACCATGAAGCGTTGAATGCATCAAAAACTGGTAAGGATTGTGCAAATTAACATCCAGAGTAAGGGAAACCAAAACGTACATTAGATTCAAGTGTCGGTCCTGCGCGCACACAGATTTAGCAAGGGCATAGGCTCAAAAACCCATGGCAGATGTAATTTCATAATGGATCCTAGAATGCATCTCTTGAATGTGTCAAACCCCACGCTTTTAATCCAAACAAAAGCAACAGCAAATAGCTCTAACCTTCGACAGTAAAGAACTCAGGAAATAGGTGTTGAGTATTCTGAATGTAGTCTCGGCCATGTGTTAAGTGCATTAACCATTAAACTTCAGTAGTAGAACACTATGCTTGGAGCTTCCTACTTCTAATAACGATGAGAACCATAACACAATAAAGTCTGGTTGATATTATGAAATGAGCGCAACTCTGTAGTACTCTACATGGACAAGATTACAAGCTTTGCGGTTGTTCCCATTGTCCGTTATGGTCCTCAGGAGCAGGAGTATAGCCCACTTCCATGATCTGCTTCATATCGAACTGCCCCCAAATGATCGACTGTTAAGCATCATTCAGCACCGATGGTCCTCCCCTTTGCACTACCACCGTCCACTTGTTTATTCATTCCACAGCCTCTGCTTTGTTATCTTCCTTGCAAGGTGATACAGGTGATGAGCCAATGAACCAAACCTTTCCTATCCCTCGAGAGTCTGCAAGCCTCATGCAGCAGGTCACCAAAATTCTACCCCTCTTCTGCTCTCTCTTTGAGCACGCGAGACAACACCCACCCCCCCCCCAAGCTTTGATTCGATAGAACGTGAAAAATAAAATTGGGCTCCTCCCCTTCAGCGGATGCAACCCCCCCGAACAGAAAAACAACATCAGTCGAAAAGATTTCAAGAAAACGGAAGCAGCCCCATTCCTCCCCCTTGTTCTGCACCAAAAAACGGAAAAGCGCCCCCCCTCTCTTCGACGCCTGCTGGTCGTGTCTGCCGCCAAAGAGACAAACCCCCCTGCCCCCCAAAACTTCCTCCAGCTGCCCCCGTAAAACAACGAAGAGAGCCCCCTTTTTTTGTACCTACATATCTATGTAAAAACGAAAGGACTGGACCCCTGTGTGCATTCACGGTCCCCGTTTTTGTTTCTGACACTTCTGAAGGAGGGTGGGAAAAACCCTCTGCCCATCCCCCCAAATGCTTCTAATTCCTCCAATGTATCCATACTTTTGCATGACCTAGAGGGATTTAATAATCACTTTGGGTGAGGGCTTGATAAAGACCTATCATGTACCCCTCTTTTTCACGTTGTACATCTTCTTCCGTGCATCATTCAACACACTGATTGGTAGCTTCACTTTCATTTTACGTTTGCAATGGCTCAACCTAAATGATTTGGACATACAACAGGGAAAGAATTTTGATGTAGAATATCAATTGATTTACTTGCCATCCGTCAAAAGATCGATGGAATCACCCATCTCAACCTCCACAATGGACTGCAAAATCTAGAAGAATCACCATGGGTAAAGGAAGGTCCCAAAACACCTCATATTCTACTTCTATCACCTAAGTAGAAGCCAAGACCTTCTCAATAGCATGCCTACCATTCAAAATTTGAGTTCTGATAGTGGGTAAATGATATAGAGAAAGAGCATCTAGAAGGAGCAACAAAACCATTTGCCACTTCTTTGAGCTAAGCCCAGGTAACAACATCAGGATTGGATAGATGATTGAAAATGGCATATGCATCCTCCACAATGTCACACTTTGCATACATATTGATCAAGGCACTAGCAATGGCATCTACATCATGAAGCCCAAATTCTAAACGTGAACTATGTAGAAGTGTGCCCTCTTGCAAAAATGATGCATTAGAGCATGCTTTGATTGTACACAAAAAAAAGTTACAACATTGATCTCCATGCCCTCCTTCTCCATAGTCTCGAAAGACCTAAGCGCACCATGCAAGTTACTTCCTTATTGTTTTCATAGATCTGCCACAATAACACGCAGAGAAATAACACCTGTACGAATGCTAATTGCTTCCCTTCTATACCTCCTGTTAGCGGATATGCAACAGCTCTCTGCTGGGACTCCGAGCAATGAGCTTTCCCCCCTGAAACAAAGCTGCTTCTAATTTCCTCTGCATGTCAGTATTTCCTATGTTCTTAGGAGGCTTGTCCATGCTCAATCCCTTTTCTCCACACCCCTGCAATATGCAATAAGAAGATCCCACCATCACCGAAATCCTCCAAATCGAAACATTCTTCACAATTTCTTCTTGTTCGAGTTCTTGTCCTTTCCCGTTCCACCAGCCCATTCTTGACTTCTCATTATAATTCATAATCGATAGCCATGTTTTCCTTTACCAATATCTCCACATGCTTCTCATCAATCATCAAATCCACTCTTCAAATACCTGAAATCAAACGTATTTCCTGCCAAATAGAACCACATTAGTGCATTAAAACCAACCTTTTTCTGAGCTAACAAGAGGCTAAGGTCAGATGGAGGGGAGAATATTTCTCCCACAACTTTGATTCTTATCTCCAAGAGAGAGGGATCAAAAAAGAAATTACAACCATGTATACTCGAGACCAAAATGGAGTGGCAGAAAGAAGTCAAACTTCCCTATGATCTAGAGGAAGATTTTCCAACATTGTCAAAGAGGAATGAGCATACACATGAAGACTCAAGTGATTTTGATGAAGACTAGAAGACCCCAAGAAAAGTAATCAGTTCTTGGAACTCCAAAGGCAAAGATAAAGTGCAGGAGTTGAGAGATGTAACATAATCATGTCAACAAACTATAAGGAGGTCTACTAGAGAAAAAAGGAAGAAAAGGTATGGTTATGATGCATGTTTGATAATTAAGCATTCCATTTACATTGCTTAGGATACAAACTCAAAAGAACCATCAACATATGAAGTGGCCAAGAAGAAGCTAGAATGGAGAGATACCATGGAAGAAGAGATAGAAGCGCTCGAAGAAAATTAGACTTGGGAATTGGTTCCCAAGAAACCATCCATGAAGTTCATTGGCTCAAGGTGGATTTACAAGGTAAAGAAGAATTCTGATACTTCAATTAACAAGTACAAATCAAGGCTCGTAGCCAAAGGGTTTGCTCAAATCCAAGGTATTGATTATGAAGAGACATTCTCACCTGTGGCAAAGATGCCTATAATCAGAGTAGTTATGAGTGTAGCATCTTCCAAGAATTGGAGCATCTATCAAATGGATGTAAAAAATGCTTTTCTAAATGGTTGGATTTCATAGGAGGTATACATGGCTCAACCTCCTAGATTTGAAGGTCAATCATATCCAAAACATGTATGCAAGTTGAAGAAAGCCTTGTATGGCTTGAAGCAAGCTCCTAGAGCTTGGAATCATAGGTTAGTCACTTATTTATGTTGAGCAAGGCAGATCCTTCCCTCTTCATAAAGAGGAAGCACTCAGAGGTCATATACCTTTGTGAATATGTGGATGATATAATCATTACAGGTAATGATGCAGATGGAATCAAGAGGATCAAAGCTCAGATGATAGAAGAGTTCAAGATTAGTGCTCACATACTTCCTAGGTTTGGAAGTGGTATATACAGAGAAAGGAATGTTCTTAACTCACAAAAAATACATTGGAGATATGCTCACCAAGTTCAAGATGGAAAATACAAAGATTGTAGGTACACCCATGAAGGTAAATCAGAATCTAAGTGCTCATAAAAATGAGTTAATTGAAGATGTAACTAGTTACTAAAGCTTAGTCGGAGGCTTGAAATATGCTACTCTAACTAGAGTAGATATATGCTATGGAGTTAGTGTGCTAAGTCAGTTCATGCACACTCCAAGGAAGCCTCACATGGAAGCAACCAAAAGAATCCTAAAGTATTTGAAGGGCACAATTAATGAAGGGTTATACTACCCTTATACCTCTAATATAGATATCAAATTATTTTTTGATGCAGATTGGGCTAGATCAAAAGATGATAGGAAAAGCACCTCAGGCTATCTTACCTTTGTAGGTACCAAATTGATCTCATGGTCATTAAAAAAGCAACCTAGAGTTGCTATCTCATCAACTAAAGCTAAATACATAGGACTTGCAAATGCTACTTAAGAAGCTATGTGGATTAAGACCCTATATTCAGATTTAGGGTTGAATACTTTTACTCCACACATATTTGGAGACAACATTAGTTCATTATATCTTGTTCCTAACCCTATCTATCATGCCAGGACCAAACACATTGAAGTTCACTACCATTATGTGAGGGAAAAGATCATGAGTAAGGAAATAAAAATTTCATATGTATCTACCAACCAACAATGTGCAGATATGATGACAAAAACATTGGATGGAAGCAAAATAAACAGGTTCAAGTCAATTATTGGTCTGCAGGAAATCATGAAGGACTAAAGACTCAAGCATTTTAGGCTTGAGGGAGAGCTGTTGGTACCATTAGCAAGCCTAAGTGCTTGACTAATTATTCTTGACTAAACATCACTTCATGTACCTCACATGGAGGACCACATATGAACAACTCCTTATCAATTTAGATGTTTACATTTGGATAAATGTAAAAGCAAGAGAATAAGGAGTCTTGTGAAGTTAGGGAGCTGAAACCATGACTCATGTGGTAGGAAGCATCAATTCAAATCATTCCTAAAGTTTAGGAACACTTTTAGGTGAGGAATAATTCAAATTCAAAATCACACGATGAGTATAAATAGAGATACTTTTAGTAACGGGGTAGAGGGAGTCATTCTGAGAGTTATTGAGTTACATCATTGAGCACACATTGAGCTCAACTCATGTATGACTATTCCACTACAGTTCCCTTGTATCATATGTTCATTAGCATATACAATTTGATACATTTCTTCAAGTTCATCTCTATCTACTGTTCTCTATTGCATCCTAGGTTGCATTATTCATTACTCGATGATTCGGTTATTCGTGAATAATTATGAAATTTTTCGATGACCCCTTATTATTCGATCAAATTATTTGGTGCCACATCAACTTACTCGAACAAGTCCGAATAGTTTTTGCACCACAGTTCGGAGATTTTTCGATCGAAGGCGCTTTCCATGGAAAACTTTTATGTCGAAAATATTTTCGATCGGAAAGATTTTCGATCGAAGATATTTAAGATTGAAAAGGTTTTAGATTTAAAAGGTTTTAGATTGAAAAGGTTTTAGATTGAAAACGTTTTAGATTGAAAACGTTTTAGATTGAAAACATTTTATATTGAAAACTTTTTAGATTAAAAATCTTTTAGAATGAAAATATTTTTTACTTAAAATATTTTAGATAGAAAAGATTTTACATTGTATTTTTATCATCTAAAATTATTTGAGATCTAACATGATTAGGTTGATTATTCATTTTTTTACTTCTTAAACTGCAATATATCAAATAATATAATAGCACTTGATCATTCATCATATGATATCATCACGACACTCCGCATCATAAGAATTGAATCAAAATCCACATAATATAAATACACATCTTAATTTCTAAATTAAAAATCATTCGACATCATCCACATCATAACATTTGAATTAAAATCCATATAACATCAGTGCACATATTAACTTTTGAAGTCCACATCTTCACTACTATATGAATCCATATCATAATATTTAAATTAATATTCAATCGATATCATCCACATGATAACATTTGAATTAAAATCCATATTATAGCACTAAAGATCTTAAATTTTGAAATTCACATCATCAATGCTATATCTACCCATATCATAATCTTTGAATTAACATTAAATCAACATCATCCACATCATAACATTCAAGTTAAAATCCATATCATATAATTGTATATGTTAATTATTGAAATCCACATCATCACTATACATTACAATCCATACTATCACTACACACAACACCATAACACTTCAACTAAAAGAAACAACTATATAATATTAACATAATATTTAAATTTAAAACCATAATAAAAAAAGATGTTTGATTCACATAGATATTCAATTACATCAATCCACTTCAAAGTGGTCCTAAACCATTACTCTCGGATAAGTTAAAACCATATAGTTAAGAGTTTTAAGTAACTTATCTACATCTATTATTTTGATTATATTCTTATATATAGTAAGTTCTAATACATACTTGAATTTATGAACCTCAATTTTATTGATGGGAGGATCATCTAAATGTACAAAGCCAAGAATCATCTAAAAGGTTTAGGGCTTAGGGTTCAACATTTAGGGGTTAGCAATTAGCGTTTGGGATTTTAGGGTTTAAAGCTTAGGGATTAGGGTTTAGGGTTTTAGGATATAAGGTTTAGGGTTTAGCATTGATGGATTAGGATTTGAGATTTAGGTTTTAGGGTTAAGCATTTAGGTTTTGGTACTTGGGTTTAGGTTTTAGGTTTAATGCTTTGGGTTTAGGGTATAGGGCTTAGGGTTTGAGGTTTTGGGTTTAGGGTTTGAGGTTAAGGGTTTATTTAGGGTATGAAGTTAAGGGTTTGAAGTTAAGGGTTTAGGGTTCATGTTTTTGGGCTTAGGGTTTAAGACTTAGAGTTTAGGGTTTAGGGTTTAGATTTATGGTTTAGGGTTTTGGGTTTTGGGTTTACGGTTAAGGGTCTAGGATTTAGGGTTTAGGGTATAGGGTTAAGGGTTTATGATTTAGATTTTAGGGTTTAGGGTTTAGGATTTAGGGTTTGGGGTTTAGCATTTACGATCGAGGATCTAGGATTTAGGGTTAAGGGTTTAGGGTTTAGGATTTAGGGTTTAGAGTTTAGGGTTTAAGGCTTATGGTTTAAGGTTAAAAATTTAGAGTTTAGGGTTTAGGGTTTAGGATTTGGGATTTGGGGTTTACGGTTTAGGTTTTAGGATCTAAGGTTTAGTGTTTAGGATTAAGGTTTTAGGGTTTAGGGTTTAGGATTCAGGGCTTAGAGTTTAGGGTTTAGAGTTTAGGGTTTAGAGTTTAGGGTTTATAGTTTAGGGTTCTAGGGTTAAGGATTTAGGGTTTAGGGTTTATGATTTAGAGTTTAGGGTTTAGGGTTTAGGGTTTAGGGTTTAGGGTTTAGGGTTTAGGGTTTAGGGTTTAGGGTTTAGGGTTTAAGGTTTAGGATTAATGGTTTAGGGTTTAGGGTTTAGTATTTAGGGTTTAGGGTTTAGGGTTTAGGGTTCAGGATTTAGGGTTTAGGATTTAGGGTTTAGGGTTAAGGGTTTAGAGTCTAGGTTTTAGGGTGTAGGGTTTAGAGTTTAGGGTCTAGGGTTTCGTGTTTAGGGTTTAGGCTTTTGGGACTTAGGGTTTAGGGTTTAGGGTCTAGGGCTTAGAGTTTAGGGTTTAGGGTTTATGATTTAGGGTTTAGGGTTTAGAGTTGAGGGTTTAGGGTTTAGGGTTAAGTATTTAGGGTTTAGCATTTAGGATTTGGGATCTAGGAGTTAGGGTTTAGGGTTTAGGGTTTAGGTTTTAGGGTTTAGGGTTCATTATTTAGGGTTTGGGGTTTAAGGTTTAGGTTTAGGGTTTAGGTTTGGAGTTTAGGTTTGTGTTTTAGGGTTTAGGGTTAAGATTTTAGTGTTTAGGGTTTAGGGTTTAGTATTTGGGGTTTGGGATTTAGGGTTTGGGGTTTAGGGTTTAGGATTTAGGTTTTGGGGTCTAGGGTTTAGGATTTAGGTTTTGGGGTTTAAGGTTTAGTGTTTAGGATTAAGGATTAAGGGTTTAGGATTTAGTGTTTAGGATTTAGTGTTTAGGGTTTAGGTTTAAGAGTTTTAGGTTTAAGGTTTAGGGTTAATGATTTAGAGTATAGGGTCTAGGGTTTAGGGTTTAAGGTTTAAGTTTTAGGGTTTAGGTTTTAGGGTTTAGGGTTTTGGTTTTAGGGTTTAGGGTTTAAGATTTAGGGTTTAGGATTTAGGACTTATGGTTTAGGGTTTAGGGTTTAGGCTTTATGGTTTAGGGTTTAGGGTTTAGGGTTGAGGGTTTAGGGTTTAGGGTTTAGGGTTTAGGGTTTAGGTTTAAGGCTTTAGGGTTTAGTATTTAGGATTAAGGATTTAGGGTTTATGATTTAGTGTTTCGGGTTTAGGTTTTAGAGTTTAGGATTTAGGGTTTAAGGTTTAGGGTTTAAGGTTTAGGGTTTAAGGTTTAGGGTTTTAGGGTTATATATTTAGGGTTTAGGGTTTAGGGTATAGGGTCTAGGATTTATGGTTTAGGGTATAGGGTCTAGGATTTATGGTTTAGGGTTTAAGGTTTAGGGTTTAGATTTTAGGGTTTAGCGTTTAGGTTTTAGGGTTTAGGGTTTAGAATTTAGGACTTGTGGTTTAGGGTTTAGGGTTTAATGTTTAGGGTTTAGGATTTAGGCTTTATGGTTTAGGGTTGAGGGTTTAGGCTTTAGGCTTTAGGGTTATGCGTTTAGGGTGTAGGCTTTAGGCCTTAGGCTTTAGGGTTTAGGATTTAGGGTTTAGGGTTTATATAGATAGATAGATAGAAATGTAGGTGAATACATTGATCCTTAAGTTGAAATTGGATATATAGAATGTGGACATAAACAAAATACGAAAGAATGGCTTCGGATATAGTTTTCCTTGATTCTGATTGCGATCATGCATGCTGAAATGACCATGTATTGTTTCAAAGTAATTTGCCTAATGCAAATTATATATAGAACATGGATCCAATAAATTGAAGATATCCATGGGGAGATAAAAAAATATGGAGAGGTTTGAGACATTTCTCACTTAATACAAGAGTGAAACACATGTGTGGATATAGGGTACTTGCAAAACTTTGATGTGGTTTGAAGAGAAAACTAATGGAAGTCTACAATTGTGAGGTACATGTGTTCTATATAAGAATATAGATTAAAAAATGGAAATCGTTCCAAAGAGATCCATGGCATTTACATTTTAGACTTTTAGATAATGTGAGTCCTTTTGAATTGTGATAAAAGAATTGGTCATATAAGTGGATTATAATATGATATCATGTTTGGCTATTAAAAAAAAAAGGCATCTTGTATTAACCCTTGTGAATCTACACAAGCACATAGTGAAAAAAATGAGTGTTTATGTAGCTCTTATTGATGAAACATATTTAAAAGCTTTTTGAACCGAAATCTCTTAGATCTAAAACTTTTTGGATCTAAAACATTTTAGATCTAAAACCTTTTCAATCTAAAATGTATTCAATCTAAAACCTTTTCGATCGAAAAGTTTTTCAATCTAAAATTTTTTCAATCGAAAATCTTTTTGATCGAATTCCTTTCGATCGAAAGATTATCGATAAAAAAAAGAGGGCATACAAATTTTTATTCGAGGATATTCGAAAAATCTCAAATTTTTCAAACTTATTTTGGTATTTTTTCATTATTCGATCGAATAAATGTAACCTAGATTGCATCTTCATCATTACAATGATTTTGCAGACACAGTTTCACTATATGTACTTAATTATTTGCTTCACTTTGACTTAATATAGCTAGATTGAAGTTTCTACTATCTAGCTATCAAGTCTCATTAACTTTGGTTCAGTCAATCACGAGATATGAAGTGAGGAAGGTGAGACTATGTCTACATAGCTTCGAGTTCCAAAAATGTCGAGATGATCCCCCTAACTTGCTAGATTCATTTCTCAGTGTATGGTGCCTCTAAATTCATGAAATAAATTGCTTTACCAATCTATAATCTCTAATTATAAGTGTGCCAAAGCTCTCTAGTCAATCCATACCAGGTTGTGAGCCCTAAACAAAACACTAAGCACTTGCATTCCCAAAATAGAAAGTTTCTTCTCAATCCTTGCATATGCAAGTTATTTGTTTTGATGCAAACGTTTGGGAATGATGTTCCAGAGCACTTGGTAGATCTAAATGCATTATTGTAAGGACAAAGAATTCTACTAAGCATCCCTTGAGCTAACTTGCCAGGTGTAGAGCAAGCTTTGTGCAACACCAACTCATCTCTGGAACACACATATCCATCTCCTCACATTGGCACGTTCTAGATGCAATGAAAACACTAGTTTTCCCAAATTTTGAACCAATCATGAGATATAGAAATTCACATGGAATCTAAGATTCAGAATGGTTTCCTTGTCTATGGCATCACCTCCCCTCAAGTGACGAGTTTCACGAGGAGCGGTCATGTTCTCTAGTCTTGGCTTCATTGGATTTTTCTTATGAAATTCTTGAACTTTGATAGGTACTCTTTGAAGGTTCTCTGCACGTCCCCAAGTGCGATCACTGATGTCATAGCCTTTCCATTGAACAAGGTACTCCAGTCTTCCTCAGGATATTCTCTAATCTAGGACATACTTGACTTCGAATTCTTCATGATCATCAATCTTGATAGGTGGTGAAGGATTATGTCTCTCCTCCCTCAGTGGTGAATTTTGATATGGTTCCAACATGGACACATGGAAAACTGGATGTATTCTCATGGTACTTGGTAACTCAAGCTTGAAAGTGACTGGATTAATCTTTGCCACGATGGTGAACGGACCAAATCTCTGATGGTCTAGCTTTGCGCAAGGCCTTGATGTCTACAAATTATTTTTGAGTAACCACACTTTATCCCCAATGTGATAGGATGGATTTTGAACATGATGTTGATCTGCATAATACTTATATTGTTCTTGAGCTCTATGTATCTCCTCCTTGAGTTCTTTGTGGATATCCATGAGGTACTAAGCCTTATCTTTGACAGTTGGGTTTTTGATGATAGTTGGTGGTGCAATGGAGATATTGTTCTAGGACTTGATTCACTCATTTTGTTTGTCCATAGAGAGTTTGACTTGAACTTCAAGGAGCTTGCAAAGGATGTTCCAAAAGCTGGATATGAACTGTGGACCTCCATCACTAACAATATCATTAGGCAATTGATGAAGCCTAAAGATGTATCTGAGAAAGATCTTGGCAGTGGTTGCACCTGTGATTTCCTTGGTAGTTGGAATGAAGTGTGTCATCTTTGTAAATATATCCACTATAACAAGAATGGCATCGTACTTATACAACTTTGCTAGATATGGGATGAAATATATAGATAATGAAGCCCATGGCCTTTCTGGAATAGATAAAGGCTGCAAGAGCCCATGATGTTTATGTTGTGGTACCTTAGATCTATATTAAGTGTCACAAGTTTGGATATATTCTTTGACCTCCATCCACATTTGAGGCCATCAAAAATCCCTTGATATGAGCTCCATTGTTTCATTTACTCCAAAATATCCTACTACAATGTTTTCATGAGGTTTTTGAAGTGCTTGGACCCTTGCTTTCATGGAGGGATGTACAATAGGTTCTTATAGAATAGTAACCCATCATTTTCTTGGAATTCGTTTACTTCATGAAGTTTCTCTTATTGAATTTCTGCTTGTCACTACAAAACAATTCATGTGGTAAAGTCTCATGAATCGAATGGATCAAGGTGGAATGTTCTTGACAATTTGAAGAGATAGCTAACTTGAGATATTTAGGCTTGAGTAATACAGTCTCTTGTTGATCAAAAGCCTCTTTGCCTTCCTTTGGCACAAGATAAGATCTTCTCAACAAGGCATCTGACTAACATTGTTGGCATCTTATACGATATGTGATGACAAAATCGAACGTGGATAGAAAGTTACTCCATTGGGATTGCCTTCTATTGAGGATGGGAGTGGTCATAAAGTACTCTAAATACTTATGATTTGTGTATACATTAACTTTATGAGGTTCTCCTTCTAGATGGTGGTGCTAGGTATCAAACACATCTACTATTGCAAAAAGTTCTTTTTCATGGATTTCATAGTAAATATTTGGAGGAGAGAATTTCCTTGAATGATATGCAACTGGATGTAGATATCCATCACGTCTGATGCATCTGTCCCCAAGCAAAAAGGTTTGATAGAATCAGGGTGAACTAGAATTGGAGCATTAGTGAATGATGATTTCAGAGTCTGAAAGGCTTTCTGAACATCTTCATTCCATGAGAATTTTGTGTTTCCTATGAGCTTGGTAAGGGATGTCACTATTTTTGAGTAATCTTTGATAAATATCCTGTAAAAATTGGCAAACCCTAGAAAACATTATATATCTCAAAAACACGAAGGTGGTTGCCAATCAAGGATTGTCTCTATCTTCTTAGGGTCCATAAAAGTTCCTTTATCTAATACAATGTACCCTAAAAATTCCACTTCTATTTGATGGAAAGAGCACTTCTCTAATTTTTCATATAATCCTTTTTCTCTTAGCTTCTCTAGGACTATCTTTACATGACATTCGTGATCCTCTAGATTTTTGGAGAATATCAAGATATCATCAGGGTATATTACCACAAAATCATCTAAATACTCTCAAAAGATATCATTCATCATATGCTAAAAAAAGTTGGAGCATTTGTGAAACCAAAATGCCCATACCTTGTTCAAAATGGTGTCTTCCATTCATCTCCTTCTCTGATCCTGACAAGATTGTAAGCTCCTCGAAGCTCAATCTTTGTGAAGAACTTTGATTTTCCCAAGCCTTCCAAGAGCTTTGATATGACTGGTAGAGGGTATCTATTCTTTATAGTGACTTTACTCAACCCACGATATGTTACACTTATGTGTTCCTCGAGTAGCTTTGATGTGAACCTTTTCCCTATACATGGGCACTTTTTACTCTAGTGCTGGCTAGAGGTTTTTTCCCCATGTTACCACATAATTGATACTCTCATATGTGATGGTACTCTGTACTTAGGGATATTATTCAGCTCTTACTCCAGTTCAAGTTCATCGTCAATAGAGAGAACTATTCCAACCATCGTCTTCTCCGTGTGTCTTGCTGCGTTTGTCCTCTGTGTGTGCTTCTCGTGTGTCTCTCGCACTTCTACACACACCCAACAGTGGTATCAGAGCAGATTTAGCTCCTTCTCAAGTTTCGATTTTTCGCGTCGCGGTGCACGCGCACCTCTAACAGTGCAAATTGACTTCGGAGCATAGAACTGTGAATTTCAACAGCCAAGAAACATTTCCACCAGGTGCGCTGGGGTTTTACCCCCATTTCGAAGCCATTCGTGCAGTCAGAATCGCCATCAAAGTGATAGTTTGTGAGCTGAAATTTCAGCACTTATTTCAGCTTTCGTCGAAGTGAAGATTTTGTCAGATTCTTGTTCCTTAGTGAAATGGCGGGCAACAATTACTTGTTTGGCATGCTTCAAGCTGAAGATAAGCTTGATGGGACCAACTATCCGATGTGGTCTTATATGATGAAGCATGTTCTTGTTGCAAAACAACTTTGGAACATAGTGGCAGATGTAGATCGAAGACCCGTAGGTGCTTCTACTTCACAGTCTAATGTCACAGAGGGAGCTTCTTCTTCGAGTACAGTGGTTTCTCCTTCTCCACCTACACAGGAGTAGCTTAGATGGGATGGAAAAGATGCTCAAGATCATGCTTTGATTGCACTTTCTGTGAAGCATCATATAGTTCCACACATTTGGTCATGCTCTACATCACGACAGGCATGGGACACTCTTGCTTCTTTGTATGCCGTGCGTAATGAAGCACGTGTTGCATAGTTGAGAAAGAAACTTGAGGATGTATGTATGGCTGAAAATGAGTCGATGGATGTGTATGTGACACGCATCAAGGACTTGAAAGAGCAATTGGCAAACATAGATGAGATCATTCCAGATGCATCACTCATTTCTACATTGTTGAAAGTATTACTAGAATCTTTTCAAAGCTTTGCTACTACACTCCGTTTGGTTGCAAAAGGAAATCCTAAGATGTATGCATTTGATGAGGTTGTGTCTCTTCTTTTGCAAGAAGAGCAATCTAGAGTGAATAGGAGTGGTTTGGGAACGCAAGCACTTGCTATCTCACAAAAGGGGAAAAGCAAGTATGGTTCAGCTTTGGGTTCATCAAAACCAAAGCCTCAAGCTTCCTCTTCCACTCATTCCTCTAATGATAGCGATTTGCAAAAGAAGAAGAGATGCAATTTTTTTATATTGTCAGAAGGCTGGTCATACTATTGATGAGTGTAGAAAGCTTGCTAAACGCAATGAAAAGAAGAAGGAATCAGGCATGTCTATTGCTGAAAATTCAGCAAATGCAAAGAATGATGAAGCTAACATGGCTCAAGATTTTTGGGCATGCTACTCGCCATACATGGGTGTATCCTATGAAAGCAAAGAATGAGGTATTTTCTTGCTTCAAAGCATTTTTAGCTATGGCTGAAAATTTTTCTTCACAAAAGCTTTTGACTCTACGCACGGATCATGGTGGTGAATACATGTCACATGAGTTTAATGCATCTCTTCATGAAAGAGGTATTTCACACCAATGTACGGTGCCATATACACCTCAACAAAATGGTGTTTTCGAGCGTAAAAATAGAACTCTACTTGAAATGGCACGATGTATGGTTAAAGGAAAGCATCTTCCTGAATAATTTTTTGATGGAAGTGGTCATGTGTGCAAATTATGTGTTGAATCATTGCACTACAAAAGCATTGAGAGTCATCACTCCTTATGAGGCTTGGAATGGTCATAAGCCTATGGTTAGTCATATGCATGTGTTTGGTTGTTTGGCATATGCTCTTGTGCCATCACAACAATGTCACAAACTTGATGACAAGGCAAAGAAATGTATATTTGTTGGCTACAGTGCTGAAAGTAAGGGATATTGGTTGTACCATCCATTGAAGAACACAATTATTGTGAGTCGAGATGTGGTATTTGCTGAAAATTCAGTTTTCCCTCTACTTGAATGCAAAAAACTGCCAACAGTTAGCTCACAAGATGTGTTCGATACACTCATGCCTTTGTTCCAAAATGATGCGCTTGACTATGGCCATGTAGACCAACCAACTGAGGTTCAAAGGGCTGAAAAATTCCAGCCAAATAGAGCTGAAAATGTAGAGAATTTCTAGCCAAACATGGCTAAAAAATTTCAGTAAAAAAATATCCAAACTTCTCAAAATTTCTAGCCACATATGGCTGAACATTTGCGTCAAAATATGGCTGAAACTGAGCATGAAATTCAGCCCACACATGATGTACATGTTGAAGATGTTTTACATAATGAACGCATGTCTATCAAGAATGCACAATCTATGCCAAAGTGGCTGAAACAAACTTTGCAGGATAGCAAATTGAGTGCACCTTTACTTGGTAGCACAAGATCAAGCTCTCACCATGCATCAAGTAATTTTGTGGATTATTCTCTTATCGCTACAGCATGTAATGAAGAGCCACTTTCTTTTGAAGATGCATGTCACGATCCACAATGGATGAGTGCTATGCAGTCAGAAATGGATTCCATACATAGGAATGGTACTTGGGAGATATGTGAATTGCCAAAAGGAAAGAATGCCATTGGTACAAAGTGGGTTTACAAGATTAAGAGAAAATCTGATGGTAGCATTGATCGCTACAAAGCTAGATTGGTTGCCAAAGGATATGCGCAACAATATGGCATTGACTATGAGGAAACTTTTGCATCTACTTCACACATGACTACCATTCGTACCGTGGTTGCATTGGCTGCCCATCAAGGTTGGAAAGTGCATCAGTTGGACATAAAAATAGCCTTCTTGAATGGTGATTTGCAAGAAGAGGTCTATGTGAAGCAACCTCCTGGATTTTCTATGAAAGGGAAAGAGCATATGGTTTGTCTCTTGCATAAAGCCTTGTATGGTCTCAAGCAAGCTCCACGTGCATGATATGCCAAAATACATAAGCACTTGATTGCTCTTGGCTTCACATGTAGTCCGATTGAAAGCACACTCTATGTACGCAAAAATGGAGATGATCTTATAGTGCTTGTTCTTTATGTCGATGACATACTCTTGACTGGTTCATGTGATGCAAAACTTGACATTCTTATGGTTGATTTGCAGCATACTTTTGATGTCACTTATCTTGGTCTTTTGAGCTACTATCTTGGCATCCAGTTTGTATCCGTTGAGGGGGGAATTGTTATGCATCAAGCAAAGTATGTTGAAAAACTACTTCAACGTTTTGATTTTGAGGATTGTAAGCCAGTTTCCACACCAGTTGAGATAGGATTCAAGTTCTCAATTGAGGATTCCAGTGATGCATTTGACACTTCTCTTTATCAACAAGCTGTGGGATGTCTTATATATGCATGCAACACAAGGCCGGATATACAATATGCAGTTTCCCAGTTGAGTCGATTCATGCATAGCCCAGACACTAAGCATTGGCAAGTGGTGAAATGTGTGTTTAGATATCTCCGAGGCACTTTGAGCTTAGGTCTCTTTTATGGCAGAGATATTCAGCCATGCTTGCATGCTTTTACAGATAGTGATTGGGCTGGTTGTTATGATACTCCCATGTCCACTAGTGGTAATTGCTTTTTCCTTGGAGACTCATGCATATCTTGGTTGAGTAAGAAGCAACCTTGTTGGCATACAGGTCATATGAAGAGCATACAGGTACAATAGAGCAGTCATGCACAATACGGCAACAAGGCCTAATCATTTTTTCCATGGATCATTCACAACTCAAGTGATTTTAATCACTACACAAACATTGTAAATTCCATTTTTGGTAGAATAGACTCCATTTTGTTCAAGCCGAGGATTCCTCGAGCTTGAGGAGTATTAGAATTAGCTACATACCAATTTTCATAATTTTTAGACTTCGTTTGAGCCCTCAATTAGGCTCTAGAACCTAATTTTTAACTAGGCCGGACACTAGGTCTGGACAAGGCCAAAGCTAGTGAGAAAACTATAAAAAGAGCTAGAGAGCTCATTTTTGGGTTAGATTGTTTGTGAATTGAGCTTATGTAAGAGACTTTTTGACTAATGCAAAGAACTCCATTGTTCCTCTCCTTGTTCTTGCCTTGTGTGCGCGTGTGTGTGTATGTGTGTGCATGCTTGTGTGCTTCTCACTCACACACTTGTGCCTTCACTTGCTCATAGTCTTCATACTAGTCCTCACGTCTCCATGGATTGACAATTATGAGGTGAATCTTCTCACGTTGGTACTCACCATTGTGCTAGAGTGACACCAAATTTGGCGCCGTTGCCGGGGAGAGAGATTCGAGGACGAGCGTGTGATGGTAAGATGTTGAGTTGAGACATTGGAGTTATAGGTAATATCCTTTCTTTTCTTTATTTTTCTTCATTTTTTCTTACTTTTGCATCACCATCATCACCATCATCATCCCCACCATCTCCCACCTCCATCTCCATCTCCACAAAAATGTCAGTTTTTTGGTCATATTCCACTCCCCACCTCATTTCCCTCATTTCATTGTGAGAGAGAGCGAGAGAGAGCTTGCATGCGATCTGTTTTTGTGTGTTTTTTGAGCTTTTGTTGCAGGAACTAGCTGTACCACCATCTCCAGCAGCTTACGCAGGTACGACAGACTCTGCACAGGTCCCGAGACGATGACCTCTATCTGTCGCGACAGACAGAAAAACTTGATATTTTGTGAATGCGTGTTTGGCATGGTAACCTACACCATTAGAGCACTCCAAATCACTAGACGTTTCTCAAAAATTTGTGTTTTTTCAGTCTATCGCGACAGACATCCTCTATCGCGACAGACCCGTCTATCGCGACAGACACCGTCTATCGCGACAGACCAAAACCATGACAGACGATAGATACCGTCTATCGCGACAGACACCCGTCTATCGTGACAGACAGAGACCCACGATAGACCCCGTCTATCGCGACAGACACCGTCTATCGCGATAGACCAAAACCACGACAGACGATAGACACCGTCTGTCGCGACAGACACCCGTCTATCGCGACAGACAGAGACCCACGATAGACCCCGTCTATCGCGACAGACACCGTCTATCGCGATAGACCCGTCTATCGCGACAGACACCGTCTATCGCGATAGACCCGTCTATCGCGACAGACACCGTCTATCACGACAGACCCATCTATCGCGACAGACACCGTCTATCGCGATAGACAGACATTTTCGGCAAAAAATAAGGGGTAATTTTTTTGGAAATTTAGGCTAAAGTTTGGGCATATTTGCATACTCAAATACTCATACACTTACAAAGGCCTTGGAAGAAATGCATTAAAACTCCCGAAAGGTTCTGTTTGTCTGTTTAACCCCCTAAACCCTGAACGGTCATAACTTTTTCATACGAAATCCATTTTTTGAGCTCTAGGGCTTGTCAGATATGATATTTTGAAGTTGACACACTGAGGGGTAGGTACACCAAGGGAGCTCTAGAGGAAATTTTTTTAGCAATAACAAAGGGGGAACAAGGGTCATTAAAAAGTGTCTGAAATAAATTGTCTGTCAATTGAAGGATCAAATTGAAGCTAAACTTGGGGTTCTTACAGGATCATCGAGAGCTTTTGGGGAAAGCAAAGTAAGTGCCAGGGCAAACAAGCTTGGGAACGTGCTTCCTGGGTAGACGAGCATCACCAGGAGGAGCTACTTGAGGTTGGAACATCTCTTAACCCCCTCAGTCCATTCTTAGCATAGGCTAAGTGCGAGTAGTTGTCCTGATTGACTAGGGATGCGATAGGAACACTCAAGTTTGAAGAGCCTTTAATTTCTTAAGTGCAAGGATAGGCTAAATTGCAGTCAAGGGATAACTTAAAGGAAAAGAACTTAAACTAAGCGAACACAGAACATCAAGTACGACACACTAAAGTGCTCCTGACGACGCTTAATTAAAAACAAGAAAACACATCCAAAGGAACTTAAAAGGAACAAGTGATTGGTACCAAAGAATTAGCAACGTACAAAGGGCATATGAACCTGAGATTGGGTAGACACCTAGGGAGAGACCGTCAAAGTGTTAGATCATCCGAGGCTAGCGTCAACCATACAGCCAGATCTTGGGCCCAACAATTGAGTGATTACCCCTACGCTCTAGACTCAGAAACCAGTGACTCGGACATGTCGTATAGCATGGAAAGACCTGTAGGTAGCTGAGGAATGGCATACCTAGAAAGACCTGAAGGTCCCTACAAGACTCAATTGGAATACAACCAGACCAACCGCCTAGGTGCACGCATCTATGAGGATGGTCTGCAAAGATCTGTTGTCCTAATTAAAAATCCAAACCAGCCCATTGGACTAGAACACCCTGTAGTCAAGTTTGAAAATGGTTCGTACATAGATAAAGAAGGAACAATGTATGTGGTCACCAGCCAACCTGAAAGGACAGATGAGCTTGGCAACATAATCTCTGAACCTGAATTAGGTGACATAGAGCAAGGGAGCTTAGGAAAAGAGCCGAAAACCCCTCGAGGCAAATCGGTCCTAACAAGGATAATCACTCCAGAGTTAGTTCCCCAGGATAATAGGAGCATAGAATTGCTCTGGAACCAAGAGACGGATGAGGCTTCTTGGAGGTACAAGCTTGAAAAGCCTAATGAAGTGGGAGCTCTTGCCATCTATGAATTCAAAGATCCTGATAGCCCGGGCAAGGTGACCTACTTAGATGGTGCTTTTGAGAGAATCTTTGTGGTCTCTGAGCATGGAAGACACGCATATACTTGGAAGGGAGAATTTGTTTTTCCCCAACCTCGATCCAATGTGTCTTATGGTCACCAAGGAGCTGGAACATCTCAAGCTCATGGGACTCAAAGAGAAAGGAGTAGAGAGAGACCTGAGGTAAGCTTTGCCAACTCTTGGGGAAGAGAAAGAACGAGAACGGAAACAAATAGAGTGGAACCTGAGGGACATAGGGCCCCCGGGAACCGAAGAAATGCCGATGATTTCCCTTTGCCAAGACCAAGAGAGCACACGAGGACCTTGAGACCGACCCAGCTAGTTAAGTCCATGAAAAACTACTTCGATGGCACTGGAGACCCCTACGATCATGTAGCTGAGTTTAGGCAAGTCTTGAGAGCTGAACAAGTTGAAGATTTGTTCACGCAGTACAATGCCTTTGGTCTAACCCTTAGGAACACCACCCTGACATGGTTTCGAACACTACACGAGAGGCAGTTTAGGAGCATAGATCAACTTCTAGAGACATTCATTATCGAATTCTCTAAAAGTGGCATAAGGCATAACACATCCTCCCTGATATACAGCTTCAAACAAACATCTCAAGAGACAGTGAGACTCGCAGATAGAAGATTTAGGCAATATCTAGAGAGATGCCCGGCCCCAGAGTTACCCACTCCAGTCAAGCAAGTGGCCTTATTTTTAGATGGATTGTTAAGCACCAAACTGAGATCATATGTGTACTTGAAGGACCCTAGATCCATAGAAGAATGTGTACGCATGTGCATAGACATTGAGGATAATCTAGGGGAGGAATTAGAGCTCTCAAAAATCTATAAAGATTCAGATAGTTCTAGTAGCCTCATTTCCTCACAATCCACATCAATTGAGGATCTAGCAGAAAAGGTAGCTCTGAAATTAGGTGTCTCTAGCAAGCAGATTCCTAGATCTGCCCCCGGAAAACGATGCTATACCTGTGGAGGAGACCATATGGCTAATGTGTGCCCCATCATGGCTCAACCCCAAGTGAACCCTAACAACCAGTACTGCACCATAGAAAGGAGGTACACCAATCACACAGCACAAGACTGTCCATATAACAAACAAGCTGTTAGACAAAATTATTCTCAGCCATATCCACAACAAGGAAAGTACCCTCATCATCACCCACAACAACAGTATGCTAGGCCCCAGCAAATCTATCAACCACCCTATCAAGGGCAACAAAGACCGCAACCAGTCCTAGCGCAGCAACCTCCTGCCCCCACCAATGTGATTCCAGTAAAGTATGCAGTGGAAGAAGAAAATCTAAATAGAGCTTTAGTGCCAGTGACATCCTCGCTTTCAAAAAGTGATCCAAGTGATCATAGTTTTGACTCCACCCATGTTGAGAGCCCCCAGGCCTACTACATGCAATCACCGGAGCATAGTGAGTCATATTATTATAAAGAACCGAATGAATCTAGTTGGGAGCCAGAATACGCAAACGTCATGTATGCCAACCCCAACTCGAGATCCCAACCTAGGCCAATCAGACCTCCATTTCCTAGAGGGACATGCTATCGTTGTCAGGGAGATCATCTTATTCGTGATTGCCCTCTACCTGCACCGACACCAACCCAATCTGTGACAATTCAAGGCTTTTGTCCCGATTGTGGAAAGGAGCATTTGTTACGAGAGTGTCCCAAGAACCCCGCCAATATACCAAAAATTGCTCCTATCAATGTTATTGGCTTAGTGGTGGACTCCACGGGAAGTGTGACTTCCACGGCTCCAGTGCAAGTCATCACGAGAGCTCAGGCACTTAAGCAAAACCAAGACTTAGGCCAGGAGAAGACTGCGGAGATTAGCGAGACTGAGAGTCAAAATAAGAAGAGGACAAGAGCTTGGAGAGATAGCCGTGAACGTATGAAAAGGCAATGGGCAAGAAAGATGAGCAAACTTGAGGAAAGTCTACGAGAAACCAAAGCCAAAATCATAGAAATCACATCTCAAATGCACTCTCACACATCCCCGCCACTACCATACCCTTCACCCTTCATTCCTCCACCCATCAATCCACCACACGTAACCCAACCACCACCCCGAGTAGGATCAGTCTTAGCCGATCCCACTCCTGAAGATCTAGACATGATGCTTAAAGCATATCAGGCCAGAATCCAAGAAGGGCCCAATGTAACAATCATGAGAAATGTTACCCTAGAACGGACCTAGAGCTTGAACGAACTAAGTTTTGTGCCAAGATGGTGGAATTGGCTCAAGCCATGTTTGAGACCAGTCGCCTTTTCACTTGTTCTAGCTCCACTAGAACACCATTGCATTTTGATGGTCTGTTAGACAGATTGGAGATGTTAATTGCAAAGTCTGGAAAAGGAGTCAACTCCCAGGCTAAGGAGAAGGCAAGTGATAGAATAAGCATTCCTCCCCAGGAAGCCTATGCGCCTAACTCTACGGAGCTAGACACATCATCTTCTATGAATCGGTTCACACCCGAATTCCTACAAGAGATTCAAGAAGATAAATGGGCCAAAGAAAGTGAAGTCCCTCCTCCTATTGAACTTGTGGATAATGCACACGACCAATTCCCACAAGACATCCCATCCATTTATGAGGAGCAGGAGAGCACCCAATCTCAGGAAATATTAGACTTTGAGTCTAACTCTCTACAAGAATTACCCCACTTCACAGGCCCATGGGAAGCTAAGTCCACCTGTATGAGAGCACCCACGGTCATGGTAAGAAACGAAGATTCAGTCATACCTAGGAACACAGAGGTAGTGAAGAACACTAGGGTGCAGTGCAATCTCACGTTAGAAGACCTACTCAAGGTTAGGCCAGAGCTATTGAAACATGTAGCCAAACAAGTACCAGAGATAGCAAAACCTCGTTCCCAGGTAGGATCCTAGAGAACAGTGCCAGAAATACCCTTGGACAAGATAGGAGACATGAGTGAGGATGAAGAGGGAAACACATACCTCCCCATCACTCATTAGGGCTACACAATCAAGGCCATTTTGGACTCAGGTGAAGGAGTTGCAATTGCTACCACTTCCTTATGGAAACGTTGGGGCAAACCAGCACTCAGGCCAACGAGAATGAAATTGCAGATGGCTGACGGTCACATAGAAAGACCCTTAGGACTACTAGAGGGGATAACTCTCACTACTTGTGGTGTAGATTTTGAGCACACATTTGCTATCTGTGACTTTAGCAAAAATCAAGCCTACGAGATGATTTTGGGGAGACCATTTATGCGGCAGTTGCAAGTGGTACAGGATTGTGGAACCATTTCCATAGAGCCAATCATGGGAGATGCAGTTTTAGAAGAATGCGAACCTAGCCCTGATGCATTTGAAGATGCAAGTGACTCCGATCTTGAGTCAATCATCATGGATCCACCCTTTGCATCAGACAAAGAATATTTCTATGAAGTAGAAGTTTACCCTCAGAAACATGAAGAGCTCACTAATGATGTGAGATTAACCACACGAGTGACCACTAAGAGTGAAGGAAAGAAAAGGAAGAAGAGAGAAGCCGCACCAGAGGAGGAAGAATCCCTGTTTGAGGTTCCTGAAAATTTCAAGAAGTATGCAATAGAAGATAGGAGAGTCATGGTAAGAATGCCAAAACGTGATGCCCAAGCAGGAGGCCTATGATAACAAAGAAACCACCAAGAAGGTAGTGGTAGCCATAGAAGAAGGAGAAGAGAGGTGCACTTACATAGGACATGACCTCACTGAGGAAGAGGAGCATGAGCTGATAGCTTTGCTAAGAGAGTACAGAGATGTATTCGCTTGGAGCTACAAAGATTTGAAAGGTGTAGACCCTGACATATGCGCCCATACAATTCCCATGACCACAGAAGCCAGACCTTCTAAACAAAAGCCATACACATACAATGACAACTATGCTGCCAAGATCAAAGAAGAGATAGACCGCTTGGTTGAAGCTGGATTTATCTATGAAATTGAGCACACTTAATGGGTGTCCCCAATTGTAGTGGTGCCCAAAAAGAATGGTAAATTACGTGTATGCATTATTTTGAAGAAGGTTAACGCAACCACTATCAGGGATAGTTATCCGCTTCCTATCACCGAGCATTTATTAGAAAGGGTAGCCGGCAAGGAAGTGTACAGCTTCCTAGATGGGTTCTCTGGCTACAATCAAGTAGCGATTGCACCAGGAGATCAGCATAAGACAGCTTTTGCCACAGAGTGGGGCATATTCGCTTTTAGGGTAATGCCATTCGGGCTTACCAATGCTCCCGCAACCTTCCAGAGATTGATGTGCCATGTGTTTAAAGAGTTCCTGAGAAAGAATTTGGAAGTCTATGTTGATGATCTCTGTGCTCATTCCAACATTAGACAAACACATATACATGAACTCAGGCAAATCTTTGACAAATGTAGAGAATATCAAGTTTGCCTGAACCCAGAAAAGTGCGTTTTCATGGTCAGGCAAGGCAAGATTTTAGGACACGTAGTGTCAAAAAACGACATCTCCATTGACGAAGAGAAGGTGAGGGCTATTGCAGAACTACCTAGGCCAAAGAATGTCAAGGAAGTGCAAGCTTTCATGGGGCATTGTGGTTATTACCGACGTTTCATTCACATGTATGCCATCATTGCAAAGCCTCTGTACAGACTTCTGACAAACTTTGAGTGGACTGAGGAATGTGAGAACTCTTTCAATGAGCTCAAACGGCGATTATGCTCAGCACCAATCTTGACTACACCGGATTGGAATAAGCCCTTCCATGTGCATGTGGATGCATCCAATTATGCCATTGGATGTGTGCTTGCACAACCTACTGGTGAAGGTAATATGGATCTTCCAATTGCCTATGGGAGTAGACAGTTGAACGCAGTTGAGCGAAACTATACCACTACCGAAGGAGAGGGATTGGGCATGGTGTATGCAATTAAAAATTTTAGACAGTATTTGCTTGCAAATAAGTTTAAATTTTTTACTGATCATCAAGCTCTACTTTACTTAGTGAACAAGCCATGCAACACAGGTAGATTGGTGAGATGGTTCCTCTTACTAATGGAATATGACTTTGAGGTAGTGGTGAGAAAAGGCAAGAATCATTTGAGAGCAGATCATCTCTCTAGGCTCACATCGGGAGAAGCCCCACAAGGAGTATCAGATGACCTTCCTGATGCTTACTTGTTTAATTTGGAAGTTGTACCTCAGTGGGCTAAGCCATTAGTGCCAGTATTGACATACGGGCCTAATCACCCAGTCATAAACACTCAAGATAGAGAGGTAGTAAAAGCCCAGAAGTACCATATCATGGCAGGAAGTATGTACAAATAGAGAGATCAAGGAATATTGGCTTGCTGTGTGGAAGAGGATGAGTACGCTAAATGGTTGCAGTTGGCACACGTAGGTGCATTAGAGCAACACTACTCAAAACAACGAACCCTACAGACACTAAGGAGACTCGGAGTGCATTGGCCTACTATGGAAGCTGATGCACATAAGATGTGTAAAGAATGCCTAATCTGTTGCACTAAACCACCTGTGGAACATGCCACTCTTTACCAAGTGTCCATAGTGCCAGATTGGAGTGAACCATTAGTAGCCTTCTTGCGGACAAAAACATTCCCTCCAGATATGACCCTGACGGGACAAAGAAGTCTAGAACAAGAAGCCCTAGATTACTCAATCATTGGTGATAATCTATACAAGCGTGGTAAAGATGGTTACCTGAGACTATGTGTCCATGAGAGTGAATATCTCAAGATCTTGGAAACTGCTCACCAAGGTGTAGCAGGAGGACACTTTGGACCAGATCGGGTGATCAAGGCAATACTATTTGCAGGCTTCTGGTGGCCGACCCTTCACATGGATGCACATACCTATGTGAAACGGTGTGATGTTTGTCAGAGAACTCAATATCCTATACGTAAGGATGAGATGCCACTGAAACCTATGATGGGTGGACGTGCATTTTCTAAGTGGGGAATAGACTTTGTTGGTCCTATTAATCCCCCAGCTAAGGGCTCACATGCTGAGTATATCATTGTGGCCACAAATTATCTAACGAAATGGGTAGAAGTGAAAGCTACGACAAAGAATGATGCCCAAACAACCGCTAAATTCTTATTTGAGAATGTGTTCACTCGATACGGGCTACCCATAGAGCTAGTAAGTGATAGAGGGACTCACTTCTTGAATGAAGTCATTGAAAATCTTCTTCAAGAGTTCTTGGTGATACACAAGAAGTCTGCCCCCTATCACCCACAAGCTAATGGCCAGGCCGAAAGCACAAACAAAATTCTATGCAATGTGCTAACCAAATTAGTGAATAACAAACGCTCGGATTGGGACAAACAGCTACACCATGTTGTTTGGGCATACAGAGTTTCCTATAAAACGGTACTCCAAGCCACGCCCTTTCAAATGGTTTTCGGCCAGAATGTAGTGCTACCATTGGAATTTTTTATACCAACCTTGAAAGTAGCACAAGAGCATGATTGGACAGGCCATGAGTTGTCCTCTAGAATCTTCGATCTTGAACGATTAGGTGGAACACGATTGAGGGCTGCAGCAGGAATTTATGCAGCCAAGAAGAGGCAAAAGGCATATTTCATGCACACGTGAAGGATAAGGGCTTGAAAGCAGGAGACCTAGTCCTAGTCTACCCCTTGAAGCAACATGCACAGAAGTTAGAGAAGAGAGGTTATGGGCCAATGATTATCAATAGGATCTCCACAAGTGGAGCAGTTCAACTAGCCACTCTAGAGGGTGATATTCTACCAAGTTACATAAGTGGATGCAGATTCAAGTTATATCAAGAACCCCTGACTGAAGAGATGCTAAATCGACTCAACACTGCCAAGAAACGTAAAGAAGAAGAGAAACGAATTAGAGAAGAAGCACAGGCAGAAGCTTTAGAACGCATTTGACGAATGAAATTGAGGAGACAAGGCAAAGACCCGCCTATGCTTGACACTCAAGAATCTCTAGGCTATCCCATGGCCATGTGCGAGGCTTCAGGTGGACATTCCCATAGAATAATCGATCGACGGCCTTTTGTAACCCTAGCAGTAGGACAAGGAGAGAGTGTAAGGACAGTGAGAGCTTTAATTGACTCAGGGGCAGCCACTAGTGCAATTCGACTGTCTTACTGCCAAGAGCTACAAATACAAATCAATCCTATAGAGGCATATCTCATAGGATTGGGAGGTGTGGAAACCCCTTGCATTGGTGAGGTGGAACTTCCCCTCTACATTCAAGAGGTGCTAATGGCATTCAAAGTGCTAGTGTGTGAAGACGAGGATCTTACCGAACCTCTTGTCCTAGGCCAAGACTGGATCTATGATCATGCAGTCAGCCTCAACCTAAGAAGTGGACTTCTTCAGGCATGGGTAGGCCAAAACCACATCATGATTGAATTAGAAAATCAAGCACATAGGCCGCTAGAAGAGGCACCGAATCCTGGTCCTTCCAGGAGTCCACTTGAAATGAACCATGCTACTCTTGACCAAAGTTCTATGGTGCAAAGGATTGCCACTCAGGACGAAGGTACAGAAGTCAACAAGGAGTTCCGTTCTTTTCCAAAGAGAATTCGAGGAAAGCAAGCCGAAAAATACAAGATACAGAGGAGCCCGAGGACCAAGAAGAATGAACACCAACCAGTACAATACAGAATACCCCATGGCATGAAGCAGATCTGGATACGCAAAGGTGAACAACTGTTAGTCGGCCGCCGGAGTGGAACAGATGTAACGGAAATTTTTGTAAAACACGTGCGAAAGGTTGTTACGCGCATTTTTGTAAATCTTTATAAAGCAATGAAAAGAGAGTGGGAGACGACGATTCCTGAAATCACCAGGCTGTTCGTCTGGGTGTTTGTCGGTGTGTCGCACCATTGTGTTGTTTAGTTTCTAAAGTACTCTGGATTGTTGTGAGTAGTTATGTTATTGAGTGAGTTTGCACAGAAACCTTAAGCGTTACTGTAGTGTATCTTGTCTAGTTCTGTGTGCTCTGTTGTGTTCGATGTTATTATCGGTCAATCTAGGTTGTGTGGTGAAAGTAGTCCATTCAGTAGGACGTGAGCCGTTGCCTGAAGATTATTGTGAATCGTTGTGACGAATGAACCTGATTAGATGTACGAAGTAATGTTCCTCTCTTTGTTGCATTGCTAAGTATTGATAAGTCTGTGTGAGCGTGGTGCTCTTTCCCTAAGAACGTTGTGCAGAAGCAGTGCTAGTACAGTCGGGCTATTGCACCGTTGCAATAACAGGTTAATCTGGAGTGTTTTGGTATCCAGGTACAGAACAATTGGGTACCGACTAGCTGATGCTGGTAGCTGAGCTAAGACTGTATCGACACTATCTAAGGACAGTAGATAATAGCTGTTTTGGGAACTAAGTACAGGGCTTTTGTCTAACAGACCCCTATCAGTCCCAAGAACCCACTTGGGTTGGTTAAACGCACTTCTGATAGTTAGAACGAAGCATTTTCACAGTTTAACACTTAACACTTAACACTTGGCGCCGTCTGTGGGAAAGTGGCATCAAGATCAGCAGTCGTCTATCATAATCGAACATCAAGTTTACCGTTCGTTTGTCGGAAGTAGCAACAGAATCAGATTGTTGCAAACTTGTTATGGAAACGTGATTATAAAATTTCGATCGAGAGTGATACTACGTGATTAGTACAAAAGATGATACATGCCGGTTACTCGATCCGGTGAAACGTATCCCAAGAACCATCAGTCTGGAGTACTTAATGTACTAAAGACAACTCTGGGAGGTAGAAGTACAACTAGGTCTGACCCAGTTGTCAAGAAAGTCAAGAACGTTAGAATTGATTCCGGTCATATTCCGGTGGAACGTGTTACACCTCTGGTACATTCCGGTACTATTTCGGCATAGTATGTCGAAGATATAGTAACTCCAGAACCTACCAAGACGCAGTCTGAAGCTAGTTTAACAATCTTGGATAAAGATTCAAATTTGTTTACGACTAGAAATACTTTAGCCAAAGAAATCGGCAAAAGCGAAAAAACACCTTATTTTGGCAAAATTTCGGTACATTTCGGTGATATTTCGGTAACAGAATCACAGTTTTTCGGCGACGGTTTACCATTTTTTGATGAATCTTCAGCCCAGCCACCACTTTTTGAAGTAAGTTCCCCCACACTGAACATCAAGAAGGAAGGAAAATTGTTCGAAACCGAGATTCAAAGCATACTAAGCAAAATCATCGCACCGGAAAGTGCACCATCTGACGATACAGATTCCGATAGTTCAGATATTCAGCCCCGAGATACAGAAGGTAGTCATGATACACTCACTATGAACGGGTAACAACAACAACAGCAGTAGCAACAACAAGTATGCCCACCAAGGCCGCCTCCAACAGGAGTGACGTACACTAAATTTGGTGGATTCCCAGGAGATGATCCGGATGCTCACGTACGCACCTTCGCGATAAGCTACACAGTTCTTAACCATCCACCGGATCCGGCGTATAAGGCTATTGTCTTCCAATCTACACTGGTCAATGAAGCAGCTAGATGGCTTACAGAATATGATATTAATCACTTCGGCACCTATGAAGCAGTACGAGATGCCTTTTTACAGCGATTTAGGCTAAAGAAGAATCCAGCCGAAATTTTTGATTATCTGACAGAAGGTAAATCAAACTGTACAGGAGTACGCTACCCTATTCAGGATGCATCTAAGGCAGTTACCACCAGCACATGCCAACCTATCGGATGATGTTATCACTCAGTGGTTCATCAATGGCTTGACTCCACAACTTAAACAAATTATGATCATACGCTGTGTAGGAGCAATGACACTAGATGTAGTGATCGCAATGGCTCTACAGCTGGAAAACAAGGTTGGAGGATTTACAAAAGATCTGGAGTGGTTAAAAACCAACAGAAATGTCGCTGAAGATGTGACCAGACAAGTATATTGCATCACATGCAACAACTCAGGCCATACTAGTGCCACTTGTGCACTTAATCAGCTATTCTGTGCTATCTACAACACTGCCGGACACACCACCGAAAACTGTGCATACAACGCAAAAGTGCAAGGAACAGCGACTGTCAATGCAATTATACAGGAACCAGGATAGCCAGCCAATCATTATGTGCCTCCGCAAATGAGGAACAATCAGCAACAAGGATATCGAAATTACAGAGTACAGAGAAATAACAACTATAATGCAAACCACTGGCAGACTGGACCACCACCGGAAAATCCCAATCTACCACCACCGCGCTGTCATTTTTGTGGTGAATTTGGTCACATTAGGAGATTTTGTAAGGATGCAGCTGAGTATGATCAGAGGAAGAGGGAACGTCAGAATCCAATGGCTAACATGGTACAAATCACACCTGTGGAAACAGAAGCTGCTGTAGTTCAGACCCGTTCCGGCAAACAGCTGCAGCCAACAGCAAAAATATTTGAACCAGGAATACGCGAACAACAAAGAATGTACAACAAGGCTAGTCAATGGACCACAGCCGAACCAGCAGTCTTCCCAGATCCTATTCCGGTAACTCAGACTCCGTTAACCAAAGAAGGAGCACAACAACAGGATTCCAATTCAGCCGCAGGCACATCATCAGCAGCAGGCACATTACCAACAGTAGACGCTTCATCATCAAGAGAAGCATCAACTTCAACACCGGTGGATCATGTCAACCAATCTCAACAGGCCTGGGAAATTTTATCGAATGCATCTATCACCCTGCCTCTGGGCCAACTACTTGCATTGGTACCAGGAGTTCGACAGCAATTCCAACAGCAGTTCAGTCCTGTGCCTTCTTGTATTCCAGCGACAGCCACAGTACAACCGGAACCTGATTCTACGGTCGATCATTCAGTTCCTTTAATTACGGTATGGTATAAGAATCATAAAATCACACAGGTATTAATTGATGGAGGATCTGGAGTCAACATTGCTATTGCTGCACTGTGTAAAAGGTTAGGGTGGACCAAAATCGAACCAGTTCAGTTCTTTGTCAGAATGGCCGACCAATCAAGAGTCCATCCCCTTGGACTTGTACAAAATGTACCAATCACTTTACAAGGTACAACATTTAAAATGACCTTTGTCATACTAGATTTACCGGAATCCACTCTTGATTACAACCTCCTTTTCGGCCGACCTTGGCTAAAGCACGCTAAGGTGATACAGGATTGGTCTGCACAAGAGCTCACTTTCAAGGATAAAAATCATAAATACATTGTAAAATTAGATGCTATACAACCTTGCGAGTTGCATGCTAGACCATATTTGGTAGAACCAGTTCATATGTTAGATGGATTGTGAGATGATGAAGAAGAAGAGTTTCTGAAAAATAACATTGACTTAATCTCCCTAGGCACTGTTGATCTACAGTCTGTTGTAGATAATTGGAACCCTCCAGTTTGTACGGTAATGACTGTAGCAGAAGAAGAAAAGAAGGAAGATACTACTGCTATAGATGACGCTCAACTGCAGCAGCTTTTTAAGCCAGCTGACGATACAGAGAAGCCGCGACAATTTTATGTCCTAGAAGATCAGTTGATCACTTATAATTTAGGCGATGAAGATCATCCGCATCCTGTGAAGATAAAGCAAAACCTACCGGAAACATTTCAAGAAGGCTTAATCCAGCTACTCCAAGAATTCTCCGACGTCTTTGCATGGGATTACAAAGATATGAAAGGATTGGACCCGCGCATCTATCAGCATAGAGTCATGCTGAAGCCAGAAGCGAAACCGATCAAGCAACCCAGCTACCGGATGAATCCAAATTATGCATCACAGGTAAAGGTAGAACTTGATAGGTTATTGAAAGTCGGATTCATTGTGCCCGTAGAGCATGCTGAATGGATCTCTCCGATTGTTATTGTACCAAAAAAAACAAGCAATTACGAATATGTGTAGATTACGGGAAACTGAACGCAGCTACAGTGCTTGATCCTTTTCCGATCCCTTTTCTTGATACAATGCTTGATAGAGTAGCAGGACATGAAATGTATTCATTTTTAGATGGGTACAGTGGGTATAATCAAGTTAGAATGGCTGAACAAGACATACCGAAAACTGCATTCATTACCAACTGGGGTGTATTTGCTTGTACGGTAATGTGGTTTGGATTAAGAAATGCCCCAAGTACATTTCAAAGATGTATGCAGGAAATATTTTCTCCTTATCTCACCTCTTTTATGCAAGTTTACCTTGATGATTTTTCAATTTTCGGTAAGATGATAGCACACCTGTTCCATTTACGGTGCTGCTTCCAGAAATGCAGAGAATACAGACTCTGCTTAAACCCAAACAAATCCGTGCTTGTGGTTTCATGTGGCAAATTACTTGGCCACATTGTATCTGCACAAGGTATTCGAGTAGATCCAGACAAAATTTTGGCAGTATTAGAAGCTCCGGTGTCCACTACCCTGAAGGAAGTTATGCGCTTCATGGGCCAAGTAAGATGGCATGGACGACACTTACGGTGGCTTGCTCACTTGGCAATACCACTGAACAAGCTGATCACCAAATCCCCCCGACAGTTTGAGTGGACTCAAGAGTGTCAGACTGCATTTGATCGACTAAAGTGTTTATTGATCCAGGTCCCAATCTTACAACCTCCGGACTGGGATAACCCGTTTCATGTTTTCGTCGACGCTTCAGATATTGCCATTGGCAGTATTGTGATGCAACAAACAGATAAGTGGTTCGGACCTGTTTATTATGCTAGCAGGAGACTTGCGCCTGCAGAGAAGAATTACGTTGTGACTGAAAGAGAATGTCTAGGGCTAGTATATTCTGTCAAGAAATTCAGACATTACTTGTTGGGCCGTAAATTCACATTTCATGTAGATCATGCTGCACTTGTTTATCTGGTTCGGCAACAGCATCTAGGTGGTGGATTAGCACGATGGGTTCTACTTTTATAGGAATTTGACTATGAAGTCATTCATCGGCCAGGCAGTTCACATGCCTTAGCAGATTTCCTATCTCGCTTAGATTTCGGTGAAGCTCCGATAGGTATAGATGACACGACTCCAGCGATCTATAGCTCTGAACCAACGAATGATGAAATTACAAACCCACCTACACCATCTACCTATTATGATCAGATCCTGACCTTTCTCACTGATAGTTGCCTTCCATCTCACACTTCTACGGCAGTACGCAGGAAAATTGCAGTTTTCAGCCGTCGATTTCGGTTAATTGCTGGGGAACTATACTATGTAGATCATACCGGAATTCTACTTCGATGTATTCCACCGCATGAAGTTAACTCAGTTATTACTTTGGCTCACTCGATTCCTTTCGATGGCCATTTTGCAGCAGACTTAACACACCGAAAAATTCTGTAGAGTGGTCTCTGGTGGCCAACTATGTACAGAGATATATCATAGTTTGTCAAACAATGTGATACTTGTCAAAGATCTGGACAGCCCTTGCAACGTCATCTTTTTCCTCTACAACCCATCTTACCATTGGAACCTTTCCAGAAGTGGGGTCTAGATTTTATCGGTCTGATTACACCTCCAGCAGTCTTCAGTAACAACCGTTACATACTGACTTGTACAGACTATGCAACTAGATGGGTAGAAGCCTGGGCTTTACGGTCTGCTACAGCAGTTGCGGTAGCAAAATGTCTGCTAACCGATGTCTTTCCACGTTTTGGTTTACCACTGGAACTTGTTTCAGATCAAGGCACTCATTTTGTAAACAATTTAATAAAGGCACTTACACAGTCGTTCCAGGTCACACATAAATTTAGTTCTCCTTATTATCCTCGTGCTAATGGTTTGGCCGAAAGTACAAACAAATCTCTGCTGAATATGCTTCGAAAATTGATCATGGAAGCACCGGAAAGATGGGATCAACTGCTACCTGCAGTGTTATGGCATACCGGACTACATACAAGGTAACAACAGGATTGACACCTTTCAAACTAGTGTATGGATTAGAAGCAATAGCACCAATAGAGATAGTTATACCAAGTTTACGAGTAGCAATCGCTCAAAAACTGCTACCGGAAGACTCACTGTCATTTCGGTTGGACACACTCAGAGAGTTAGACGAGCAACGATGGCACAACTTTTTAACTATGCAGGAAATACAACTAAGATAGGCTCGGACGCATGACCGACACTTGAAAACTCTAGTTTTTACGGTGGGACAACTTGTCCTTTTTTATAATGCAAAGTCAAATCGGTCTGCTGGTAAATTCAAATTACGTTGGTATGGCCCTTACCGGATTTCTGAACAAGTGGGCCCAGTAACTTTTCGGTTGACTACGTTGACCAGAAACCCTCTTCTGAAAGTAATCAACGGTTCGAAGCTGCCACCATACCAACACGCAGCTAACCCACACTGAAACGTTTTTTTTTTCGGTGGGCCGCGTCGTTTGGCGCTCGCTTTTCTTTACTTTTCTTTTCTCTTTTCGTGTTTAATAATATAAGCCTGTAAATATCTGCGTTTTGAACCCTATTTATGACTAAAGCCACCCTGCCCTTTCGAGCTCTTCATGCATGCGTACCGAAGTTAAGAATTATAATCCCCCCCGCCGCGTGACTATTACGGCTTTTGATTACTCTCCGCTACAACACCACTACATAACCTTCTCTAGTCGACGAAAAAACGCTATTGTATTTTTGTGATTGTGCTTTGTGTTTTCACTGTGTTCTATGTATCTGTATTCAGTGCTCTGTCTTCGTGTGCACCATGGAAGCCTTGGCGAATTACGCAGCTTTTCGTGATGGTCTCCCTACCGAGGTAGGAGAGTACCTGCGCATACGTGGGTTGGCAAACTTCACTGAACTGCCTTGGCATTCAGTGGAGTCCCACCCATTCTTCACCAACATAATCTCCACCATAGCCAACACACCCGCCAGTGAGCAACGATGGGCCATCACTTCTTTACCCTCCCGCACACTTATCACCCTGCAAGCCTCTGCAGAAGCTTTTAGACTCCCATCGCAAGGCCGAGAAAATGGCCCAAGCCTGACAGTTGCTCATATGAGTGAACTATTTCCCAGACATTCGTCTAACGAGTATGCAATCCTCTACCGACCGGAACCCGAACGATCAGCCCTTCAATTTTTAGTAGCCATACTCAACCTCCAAAAACGCACATATGGAATATCCCGCCCTTTTTACTCCGCCATAGAATTAGCCGCACGTGAACCAGTAAATTTCGCCTCTTTTTTCTTTCACCGCATCCACAAGGAATGCGTAGCTATAATGAAACATGTAAACAGAGGAGGTACGCCGAGATCCAGATTACCCCACATAATTTCATTTCTCTTTCCGGCCATACTCGCAGCGCAACCACCACCCCGGGGGCCCGTACTGAAACATGAGGAGTCGATACAGCTGCTAGAGGATGATGAAGAAGAAGATGAAGAAGAACTCAACCAGCTTTTCCGCAGGAAACGCATCAGAATTAGCTCTTCTGAGAGTGAAGCACAAGGCTCTGTCGCAGGAAACAAGAACGACAACAAGGAAGATGATCAACAGGATGAAGAAACATTTCACGACACAACAACCTCCATGCAAAATCAATCTTCTGTGCAAGCTTCCCAGGAGCAACAAGAAGAAACTCGTAAGGAAGTTGAAACAACATCGACCGAAGAAACATCGAATCAGCAGTCTGAAGAAGGACAACAAACAGAGGAAGAACAAGCTGCTAAAGACGCATTGGACAGACTGATTAAGGCAGTAGAATCTACATTTTGGGAGCAGGAACAACAAAATACAAACCAGGTAACAACTAAAACGGTAACTCCCACCGGAACCTCCCCTAAACCCAACCCTTCCTATTCCACCTCACGCACCCGTCGAGCCCGTAGCTTCTGCCGCCTCATTCCCCAACTACTCCCCTCCGACCTCGCAGCAACTTACTGCATCGTCTTCCCAACCTCGTCTCCCTCTTCCACCACCCTCCACACCAGTATTTGCTCAATTAGAATCAATGGGTCACATGATAATCGAATTATCAAGGCAATTGCCGCAACAACTAAAGCAAATTACAGAAGGTGTTCGCGAAGACTTCCAGCACAAATTGGAAATAATGGAGGAAGACATCACACCCCTCCAAGAAGAACTACAGGCCGTGAAGACCGAAAATCATGCGCTTCATGAACAAGTACAGCAGCTAGAGGCCAGAATCCAAGAACAGGAACAGATAACAGCTCAGCGAGATGAAGCACAGGCAGTAGCAAAAGAGAAGGAAGAGTTGCTACTAGTTGCCGATGCAGAAATCACCAAACTGAAGCAAGATATCCAGGACAAGGAAGATGCACGGATCGCCCTAGGCAACTTACTCGATGAAACCAGGAAGCAATTACAAGAGCTGGTGCAGCAGACTCAAGAACAACAATTGCAGTAGAAAAGAACAGAAGAAGAATTACATAGAACCAATGATAATCTGAAGGATGTAAATAATATGCTCAAGCACTATGTTGCTCTAGCACAATGGTGAGAACCACGTTAAGAAGCTTCACCTCCTTAATGTCAATCCGTGGGAGAGGTAGGAGTGATATGAAGATCGTGAACGTGAGATGATGTGAGAGTGAAGGTGAGAAGCACAAAGATGCACACACACATACACACACACAATGAAGAGACAAGCAAGACACAATGGAAGGTGGGGAATTAGCTCTATTACTCAAGAATACTCTTACAAGCTCAAATTAGCTCTAAGCTCACACTAACCAAAATGAACCAACCTCAAAAATGAGCTCTCTAGCTCTTTTTATAGTTTCTAGACTAGTTTTGACTGGTTTCACATCTAGTGACCGGCCTAGTTAAAAAATAGGTCCTAGATGCTATTTGGAAGGGTAAACGGTATCTAAAAATAACGAAAATTGGTACGTGCATTCTACCTAAGCTCCTCAAGCTCAAGGACTCCTCGGCTTGCACAAAATGGAGCTATGGATTACAAAATGGGGTTTTCTATGATACATATGTTACAATTAGTGCTAACAATCACTGTTGAATGTTTGGAGAATTAATAAGAAATATATTTGTTTGAAAAATTGATCCGCCTGGCTCCCTGCTCCTTCTTTACATGCTTCCGTGGCGTCTGTGCCTCTGGCTGCTTCCAACACCCCCCTCCCTCTCGCTTCTGTCGTCCCTGACAGAACCTTGTTGTGAGGTCTGCCGGATGTAGTTCTGTAGGAGGTCTTGAGCGAGGGTGTGCTCAGATATATGAATGCCTCGGGCTAGATCAGCCTCGAGTTTCTCCCAGTCGATCGGTTGCGGTTCGTCGGGTGGCGGGAGTTGATAATGCGTTGAATAAACCATTTGCTCACAGGCAAAAAGTTGCAATAAGTGTGTGGGCCTGCTGATGAATACCTCGGAATGGTATTCCCAAAACCCGGTGGTGAACATTTCTTCGAATGTCTGCTTGTAACATGCCGGCAGGTATTTGATTCTGCAGTGCCAGGCGTAACACACCCGTAGCGATGGCGTTGTGCTCATATCATAGACTAAATCAAAGTTGCCATGCTCGAAGCCCGGGGTGTTTACATGGGGAGCCTTGATGCGTCGGAAGACTTTAAAGACCATCTGCATCATGTCAAAGATTTTGACAGTCATGTGCGCGGCAATATCATCCATATGCTTTAACCTAGGGAGCCAGTGGCGGATCGTCGCCATCATGTAGCCTACTGTGGGTAACTCGATTGGTGGCCTGAAATAGGGATAGTTCAGCCAGTCTTGGCACTGCTTATTGTTCTGTAGCTTAATAGCGAAGGCAGTCCAAGAGCGGCGTCGTGGGACTGGTCCCCAACATGGATTAAATTTTAAGTGCAGCGGCGCTTTCACCCATGTGCTCATCATCTCGGGATAGTTTTGCAATAAATCTCTGCGCCAGTCTGGTTGAAGGATTTCACCTCTCTGCGCCCTTGGTGGCAAGTCCTCTGGCTCGAATTGAGTGGCATGCGTTGGTTTCATACCTGTTTCTTTCTCTATGGCTAACTAGTATTCGGCCATTAACATGAAGTACGGTTTATATTGGAGCTCATGCCCAGATATGTATCGTCGCGGGGCCAATTGAGCAAAGAATGGTGACTGTAAAATTTTCTCTTCAATTATGGCCATGGCATGTAGTTGTGCCTCTACTCTGGCCGAGTGTGTCGTTCCGAGTTCTTCCACTGTCTTCATCCACGCGGGGGTAGGTAATTCATAGGTCATCTGGCCTTCGGCCGTGACACGTCCGCCTGGGATGGGTATCGGTTCGTATGCCTCTTCAAATGTCTCCTCCACCGGGATAGTGACGGTTTCTTCCTCAGCTGGTAGCTCAGGTGGGGAGTCTGGCCTTGGTGGTGCTTCATAGACTGCAATTCTCGATTCAAGATTTGTTACCTGGGCCCGGAGTGCGTTGAGTTCCTCGAAAATTTCAGGGGCAGGGTTCGCAGGCGCTGGTAGTTCTGCTGCTACTTGTACTTGTTGTGTTGCTGGTTCTCTGAGCTGTAGCAGTTTGTGATCTTCCTTTAACTTTTGATGTTCTTCGTTCATACGATCATAGTCCTCGAGCAATCGAACATGGTCGTCTAGCAACATCCGCATCGACTCGGATGGGATGGCCTTGAATCTGCTCGGACTTAGTGGTTGTTCTGGATGATCTAAAGCCGCCTCCAAGTTTTCTCTATTCTGCTCTTGGAGTCTCTGGTTCTCCTCTTTTGCTGCGGCTAAGTGTCTTCTTAGTAAGCCCATATTTCTAGTGAGCGTTGCATTGCGGACGGTCTGGGCTCGAAGTAGGTTGTCCAAATCCGCGGTGGCCTCTTTGGTTTTCTCCTCACTTTCTAGTTCTAATTTGTGATAGGCCTCTCGTAAATCTTGGTATCGGCTGTTCAGTGAGGCGTTCTCAATTGATAACGGATTAAGCTGCGTTTGTAATTCATTCGTCGTTTTCTGCAGCTGTTGATAGTTGGTGCCGAGTGATGCAAACTCATCGCGGACTTGCGTCATGCATGTGAACATGTGTTGAAATGCGGTGTCTATGGTGGGCGATAGTAGTAGTGAAGTGCTAAATGAGGATGCAGTGGAAGTAGATGCAGCGGGAATGGGAAATGGGGTTGGGAAGGTGGATGCAGTGGTGATTGTGGAAAATTGTGACGTACCTAAATATGAGGGTGCTGTGAGTGGAGTGGGTGCTGGTGAGGTGGATGGTGATATGTCCATGTCATTGGACGTGTCAAGTGCGGTGACTGTGAAAAGTGGTGTGTAAGTGGGTGGTTGTGTAGGTGTGAAGACGGGATTTACAAATGTAGAGTAATTTACAGGGGGGATGGCTGGAGTAGCTTGGTGAAAAGGGGATATGGTGGGTTGGGGAGGTGAAACTGGTGAAAAGGTTAGTGGGGTTAGAAAGGGGAATGGGGTTCTTAGAGGTGGGGGAAACGCTGGGAAGGATGAAGGGGTGAAGGGGTTAACATATGGATACGAAGGGTTGGGTGTGGGCATGGTGGTCTGAATGGGTAGGGCAAAGGTTGTGGCTATGTTGCCTTGTACAGGTGTGGATGTGGGGGAAGCAGGTGGGTGTGCGGGGGATACGGGATGGGTTGGTGAAAGATGAGGTGAGAGAGGAGTAGAAGGGGTGGATGTTATTTCGAGGATAGTAGTGGTATGTACAATGGTAGTACGGGGTGGGGAATCTACAAGGATGGGTTCTGCGGTCAATGAACTTTCGGGGACAAGGCGTGCCTCCCTGGCTTGTGCTGAAGACTGAGCTCCTGTTGGTACGCGAATATACTCTCCAGGCTTTGAAAGTAGTCGCACTCGGCGGGGGTCAAACTGTGGTAGTTGCTTTCTTTGTAAAAACCTGAGTGCTTCATGGGAGCCTACTGATTTGACTAACTCTCTGAACCCTCTGATGTATGCGTCTTCGAATCCTCCGGAGATGAGTTCCTGTTCAATTAATGCCTGGCTCTCCTCTTCAGTTAACTTCTTCCGGGCCCAGACTTTCTCCATCGTGCGATATAATTTCTTTATGGCCAGCGTGTACGCTGCGGCTTTGAAAGTCTCATCTTCATATGTGCTGGTGTCGCCGTGTGCGTCAGTTTGTTGGCCTTGGCCCTCTGTCTGTCCGTCATGTGAGCCCTGGCTGGCTTCATCGTCGCCTTCCTCGTCGTCTGTTTCGGTTCTTTCTTCTTCAGAGCTCGACACAGCTTGTCCCTGTGGCAGATCTCGTGGTGTGGTAGGGTAGCTGGGACGTTCATATTCCTGGGAGAACAGTTGTGCTTCTGAATACTGGAATTCGTTTGAGAATGCATCAGGCATCTCAAAATCAAATGTCGTGTTTATTGGGTCGGCCTCCATATGTGGTATCAGGAAAGAAAACGCTTCCGCACCAATAGTGGTGGGAACTTCTGCTGTTGTGGTGGTGGGTTCTGAGGTGGCGGCTGCCTGAGGTGCAGCAGTACTAGTGGTGCCCTCCGTAACCACTGGTCTGGACAACCTTATGCGAATAGGTTGTACAGTGGGAGCAGCTTCTGTCTGTGGTCGCTCTGGAGAGGGTTGTGGTGATGGCGACTCTGGCACTTGAAGGCAAGGGATGGTGCCTCGCATGCGCTTACCTGCCCGTGTCCTACTGGGCTTTCTGGCTTTCTTCGTCGTTCCTTTGAATGCCTTTAGTTCTTCTCCTGTTAATGCACGCTCGATGGGCAAGTCATAAGCCAAGCACATATACACAATTCTTGTGAGTGCACAACATCCATTAAGTACTTTCTTGCGCTCCCATCTGTGTTGTGCCAGATACATTTGATCTATGATCCAGCTTGCCAGATCAACTGTTTGAGGTCCCGTACATGCCAAATACAATCCAAACCAGATTCGTTTATGTGGCATAGTAAATCTGTCCTGAGCTGGAAATGCGAAATGTTGCATGCATATCCGTAGTGGCTTGGACAGCTCAGGTGTAATGGCCGAAATCTCCTCCCACTTAGTAACATCCCCACGTTTCATCGGTTCTGGAATTAATCTCTCTCGATCTGTGGGTGTGTGGGTGCCATGAATCTTGATGGCTGCTCTGATTAAGTCCTTAGAGAGATAAAATCTCTTGTAAGGTGGATCATCCACTAGAGTAGGCAATATGAAGGTTCCTGGGATGTCCTTATTCTCTGATGCCAGCAAGGTAGTGATTAAGTAATAGCACCTGTAAAAATCCGGTTTGGGCAGAGGATCACTGAAATACTCTGTGAAGCCTGCTCTGACCCAAACATGAGTTAAATCCTGGGTGCTCTGTAGGGCTTCGAATTCTCTAGAGAAAAACTGGTATTTTCCCCATGTGCGGTCATCAAATGTCAGAGAGGATTCAAATATAAAGTCCGCGTCCGCAAGGGGTCCTGCAAGGCCCTGAAACCAATGAGAGTTCCTGTGTATCTTTTCGGTGTAGCCCATGGGTGGATTGTCGATAGGCATGGGCCCTGGAAATCCCTGAAATTCCGGCGGTGGAGCAGTCGGGTGGGACTCTGCTCGTAGCACGTTGAGGGGCACAGCCGCTACACTGGGGCCTGCTCCTGATGTTCCTTCGTCGGTTTGCATGGTGGCAGATGCGCTAATGAGAAAGATCTGCTACAAAAGATTAACACATTAGCATGGAAATTAATTATGATCCCATTAAAGTGAGACCGCAATCCCTTTCCATAACTGATGCGTAACCCGTGTAGCCAAGTGCTGTGATGTGGTGGATGCAATGTTTTCTTGCAGCACTAGTGCAGGTCTCTAGACTCCTACACGTTTCAGATCATGCATACATTTCTTGATAAGATGAGATTATGAATGATGTGTGGTGATGGTGTGTGAATTTATACAAGGTTTAAAGGTTAGTGATTTAGTACAAGGTTGTATGTTAGTCGGGGGGTAGTTAGACAATGGGTTAGGGGAAGATGGTTGGACACGTTTCGGTATCCATTTCCTAAGGATCTGGGAGTGGGTGGTGGGTTTCTGCTGAGGGGTCAAAGGTAGTATCGGGTGTGGTGGTGTTGAGGGATGGGAAGATTTGTGAGGGGTGTATGTTACATGGCTTAAGGGTTGAGCTATGATACATGGCTTGGGTACCCAAATCTGCGTGGGTGTGGGTCTATGGGTAAGGTATTTCTTGGCGATCCACATTTGTCGAAGGCGCGGACCTGTAGAAGAGGGTCGAGGGGATGGTGGATATCGATTCTGTTTCTGTTCTGCCCTTTTTTTGTCGATTTCTGCTTGGCTGGAGTTCTTTGGTGCTTTTTGTCCTTTTGGTACCCATATTTGTCTGGTGCCGCTTCCTTTGGGTGGCCTAAACTGCCGTCCTTGTTGTTTCCTCCGATGCTGCAGTCGGTCTGGGTTCCTTTGTCGTGGTTGACTCTGTTGTTGCTGGGGTTGAGAGGTCGGATGGACACTCTGCTTTGGAAAAGAAGGGAGATCCAACACTTGCGTGACCTGCCCATTAGGAAGTGATGCCTTATTTAACTTTAATCTAGGCCAGTCCGCAACAAGTTTGGAAGGATGAGCACCGCAGGGTGTCGTGCTCATTTGGCCGCTGATGCAACCCACCTGACCTCTGATTGTGCCCTTCTGCCCTTGCAGTTGGGTAACTGTCTCTTCTAGTTTGCAGGAAGTCCCAGGGAAGATTATCGGTCGTCCTTCTGATTGACAATTATCTATAACCAAGCCCGAGTGGGTTGGTGTAGACGTAACGTGACTGGTCTACCCAAAAATCTTCCTGTCTTCCGTCGCATGCGTTTCATAGAGTCTAGGGTCACAACCGTCAAGCGGAATGCCGTTAGGGAAGTCAAGCGGTAAAACTCGCTTCTGCTCTAAGGTTCCAATCTGTAAGGAGCCTTGTCTAAGATTTAGGTCCACTGAGTGATCGTATAGCCAATCTTGGCCAAGGATTAGAGGTTCTATCAGGTCGTCATCATGGCACACTAGTAGCTTCGCTGTCATCGTCAAATCCTTAATGAGGACAGGAAGGTCCACCTCACCCATGCAAGGGGTTTCCATGCCTCCTAGCCCTATGAGGTATGCCTCAATTGGCCGCATTTCTATTCCTGAATCCTTATAGTGGGACCATCTAATCGCACTAGTCGCAGCACCTGAGTCAATCAAAGCCCTGAGTTCTTGGCTATGGTTACCGTGCTCTAGCCTAACTGTAATGAATGGTCTCCTGTCCACTATGCTAGGATGAGTGGTTGATTTTACTTGACACATGGCCATGGGGTATCTGGGTGATGTCTCCAGATGGTTATAATGTTCTCTCCCTAGTCCTTGTCTTCTTAGCTTCATGCGCTTAATGCGTTCTATGGCTTCTGCCTGAGCTTCCGCTCGTATTCTATTTTCTTCCTCCTTACGCTTCTTTGCCAACGTGAGTCGTCTAAGCATATCCTCAGTAAGAGGTTCTCGATATAGCTTGACTCTACAACCGCTAATGTAATTAGGCATTATATCTCCTTCTAAGGTGGCTAACTGTACTGCTCCACTAGTCGAAAGTCTATTAATGATCATAGGTCCATAACCTCGCTTTTCTAACTTCCGTGCGTGCTGTTTCAGCGTATACACTAGAACTAAATCTCCTTCTTTTAGGCCTTTATCTTTCACATGTGCATCAAAATATGCTTTCTGTCGCTTCTTCGCTGCGTATATTCCTGCTGCTGCTTTCAGCCTGGTTTCTCCTAATCGTTCCAAGTCCATTATTCTTGCTGATAATTCATGGCCGGTCCACTGATGTTCTTGTGCAACCTTAAGGGTCGGTATCAAGAAGTCCAAAGGAAGCACTGCATTCTGACCAAAAACCATCTGAAAGGGAGTTGCATTGAGTACGGTCTTGTAGGCCACTCGATATGCCCAAACAGCGTGGTGTAACTGTTTGTCCCAATCTGAACGTTTGTTGTTCACGAGTTTCGTCAGTACGTTACAAAGTATCTTGTTAGTGCTTTCAGCCTGACCATTGGCCTGAGGATGATATGGTGCAGATTTCTTGTGAATCACCATAAAATCCTGTAACAAATATTCAATGACTTGGTTTAGAAAGTGAGTGCCTCGATCGCTCACTAACTCTATAGGCAATCCATATCTTGTAAAGACATTTTCAAATAAGAATTTTGCAGTCGTGTGAGCATCATTCTTTTTTGTGGCTTTTGCCTCTACCCATTTCGTAAGATAATCTGTGGCAACAATAATGTATTCCGCATGTGTACCTTTTGCAAGGGGGTTGATGGGTCCTACAAAGTCTATACCCCACTTAGAAAATGCACGTCCGCCCATCATGGGTTTCAATGGCATTTCATCTCTGCGAGTAGGAAATTGAGTTCTTTGGCACACATCACATCTCTTTACATAGGTATGTGCATCCATGTGAAGAGTGGGCCACCATAATCCTGCAAAGAGAATGGCTTTGATTATCCTATCTGGTCCAAAATGACCTCCTGCAACACCTTGGTGTGCAGTCTCTAGTATGCTCAGATAATCGCTTTCATGAACACATTGTCTTAGATATCCATCTCGTCCTCTTTTGTATAAATTATCGCCAATAAGTGAATAGTCTTGAGCTTCCTGCTCTAGACTGCGTTGTCGAGCTAAGGTCATGCCTTGAGGGAATGTGTGCGTCCTCAAGTATGTCACTAAAGGTTCACTCCAGTCTGGTGTGAGAGACACGTGATATAGTGTAGCATGTTCTACTGGTGGTCTTTCGCAACAAACATGGCATTCCTTACACAACTTGTAGACATCTGCTTCCATCGTAGGCCAATATACTCCCAATCTCTGCAGAGTCTGTAATGTTCGATGTTTTGGATGATGTTGCTTTAGTGCACCTACGTGTGCTAATTGCAACCAATTCGCATGTTCTGATTCATCTACACAACAAGCAAGAATCTTTTGATTGTTCTGTTTATATATGCTTCCTGCCATTATTTGGTATCTCTGAGACTTGGTAATCTCTCCCTCTTTGATCTTTAACTTAGGATTCTTGGGTCCGTATGTGAGAATAGGGACTATAGGCTTAGCCCATTCTGGTGCTATCTCAAGGTTAAACAAGTATGCATCTGGTAATTCATCGGCTATTCCTTGAGGAGCTTCTCCTGAGGTTAATCTTGAGAGGTGGTCAGCTCTAAGATGTGTCTTTCCTTTCCTGACTACCACTTCAAAATCGTACTCCATGAGCAATAGAAACCAACGTATCAGTCGTCCTGTGTTACATGGTTTATTGACTAAGTATAATAGGGCTTGATGATCTGTAAAGAACTTGAATTTGTTGGCCAACAAGTAGTGCCTAAACTTCTTTACCGCGTAGATCATCCCTAATCCCTCTCGTTCCGTCGTGGTGTAATTTCTTTCTGCTGCGTTCAATTGTCTGCTAGCGTAAGCTATGGGGAGATCTATGTTACCTTCATTCGTGGGTTGTGCTAACACACATCCTATGGCGTAATTGGATGCATCCACATGTACATGGAATGGCTTACTCCAATCTGGGGTAGTCAATATAGGTGCTGAGCACAAACGTCGTTTAAGTTCACTGAATGAATTTTCACATTCATCTGTCCACTCAAAATTGGTCAAAAGAGAGTACAAAGGCTTGGCTATGATTGCATACATGTGTATGAATCTCCTATAATAACCGCAATGGCCCATAAATGCCTGTACCTCTTTCACATTAGTTGGTCTTGGTAATTCTGCAATTACCTTCACTTTTTCCTCATCCGTAGAGATTCCATTTTTTGACACAATGTGTCCTAGAATTTTGCCTTGTCTGACCATGAAAACGCATTTTTCTGGGTTCAAACAAACCTGATATTCTCGACATTTGTCAAATATTTGTCTTAACTCTGGGATATGTGTCTGTCTTACATTTGAATGTGCACATAAGTCATCGACATAAACTTCCAAGCTCTTGCGTAAGAATTCCTTAAAAACATGACACATAAGTCGCTGGAAAGTGGCGGGTGCATTTGTTAAGCCAAATGGCATTACACGAAATGCAAATATGCCCCATTCTGTGGCAAAAGCCGTCTTGTGTTGATCTTCTGGAGCAATGGCTACTTGGTTATAGCCTGAAAAACCATCAAGAAAGCTGTAAACTTCCTTGCCCGCAACTCTTTCCAATAGATGTTCTGTGATAGGAAGAGGATAACTATCTCTAATCGTGGCGGCATTAACTTTTTTAAGGTTAATACACACACGCAATTTTCCATTCTTCTTGGGCACAACCACAATGGGGGATACCCATTCGGTGTGCTCAATTTCGTAAATGAATCTTGCTTCTATCAAGCGATCTATCTCCTCTTTAATCTTCGCAGCGTAGTTATCATTGTAAGTGTAAGGTTTTTGTTTTGTCGGTTTTGCATATGGAGTCATAGGGATTCTATGAGAACATATATCTGGATCTACTCCTTTCAAATCTTTGTAACTCCAAGCAAAAACATCTCTATATTCACGCAATAGGGCAACTAACTCTTCTTCTTCTTCAGTCGTCAAATCATGCCCTATATGTGTGCACTTTTCTTCTTCTCCTTCTATGGCAACTATTACTTTCTTGGTTTTCTCTCGATTATCATATACTTGTCCATCATTCGCCTTTCTATTGGGCATTCGTACCCTGATTCTTCTATCTTCGATTTCATATTTCTTGAAGTTCTCGGGTACTTCAAACAAAGATTCTTCTTTTTCTGACATGGTTTCTTTCTTCTTTCTTTTCTTGCCTTCACTCTTATCAGTCACTTGAGTGGCTAACCTTACCTCGTTTGTAATTTCCTCGTGTCTCTGAGTGTGAGTCTCTACTTCGTAGAAATATTCTTCCTCTGATGCAAAGGGTGGGTCCATGATAATTGATTCTAAATCAAAATCGCTTGCATCCTCAAATGCATCAGTGTTCGGTTCACACTCTTCTAAGATTGCATCGCTCATGATTGGCTCTATCGTGAAAACTGAAATGTCATAGCCATCCTCGTCACAGTGGGGTGTCCATTGTTCTTCATTGATGGCTACATCCATGGTTGCTAGAATTTCTGCCCAACCATGGGGTTCAAACTCTTCGTCTGGGAATACTACAGGTGCGTAGGCTGGATCTTGAAGGGTTCGTGGATGTTGTTCCGCACCTAAGGTCCTTGCTTCTAATCGCTCTTCCTCTTGTTTGGCTACTTTACACATCCATAAATGGGTATCCTCATGCAACCAAGAAGGATCTGATTCTAATGAGTGCACGGATTCTGTCTCTACTGGAGTCTTATGGATGGTATTCCATTGTATTGGGGGTACATCTCTATGTGAATAGTCTTTAAGATTGACTTTAGTAGTCACTCCTAAATGTTGCAAGTACAAAGAATTAGTTCCCCAATTTTGTACAATTTGCAACTGACGCATGAATGGTCGTCCCAATATCATCTCATAAGCACGATTTTTCGCAAAGTCACAAATGGCAAAGGTATGCTCAAATTCTACACCACAAGTGGTGAGAGATATTCCTTCTAAGAAGCCTAATGGTTTTTCTATGTGTCCATCAGCCATTTGCAGCTTCATCCTGGTGGGTCTGAGTGCTGGCTTACCCCAACGTTTCCACAGAGCGGTGGTAGCTATGGCTACTCCGGCTCCCGAATCTAAGATGGCTTTCGTGGTGTAGCCCTGATGGGTTATTGGAAGATATGTGTTACCTTCCTCTCCTTCGCTTACGTCTCCAATCTTTTCCACGGGTATCTCTGGTACCTTCTTATGTGATCCTATCTGAGAGGGTGTGGTAGCTAGCTCAGGGAATTGATTTGCTACATGCTTCCACAATTCTGGTTTTACCTTTAACAATTCCTCCAAAGTGAGATTACATTGTACTTTCGTGTTCTTGATCACTTCCGTGTTCCTAGGGATCACTGATTCTTCATTCCTCACTATTATCGTGGGTGCTCTCATACTTATAGACTTTGCTTCCCAAGGTCCTGTGAACTGAGGTAATTCTTGTAAAGAATTAGATTCAAATCCTGTGGGTTCACTCAGTTGTTCCACCTCTACATCATCATATATAGAGGGGATGTCTTGGGGAAATTGTTCCTGCAAGTCGTCTATTTCTTGAATAGGAGGATGAGTTCCTTGTTCTCTTCTCCATTTCTCTTCTTGGATTTCTCTCAAAAATTCATGCGAGTACCTATGTATGGAAGACAAATTGTCTTGACTTTCTGTATTGGGTACTTGAGACAGGGATGGTGCAATCCTTTCCTGTGTCTCTAGGACAATAGGGTTCCTATGCTGATCCTCTTTCTCTTTGCTTTCTATCAAGTGTTCTAGCCTCTCCATTAGTCCTTGAAAGTGTAGTTCCGGTTTTGCCATGTTATTCCAATTAAGATATCTAGAGGCTTCAAACAAAGCTTGTGCTAACTCTACCATCTTCATGCACAGTTTAGTTCTTTCTATTTCTAGATCAGCTCGAGGGTAGTTTTTACTCATTTCCGTGACTTGAGGTCCCTCTTTTATTCTAGCCTGATATGCACGAAACATCATGTCTAGGTCTTCTGGTATGGGTTCCGCTAAAACTGATCCTGATTTCTGAGCTGGATTTTCCTGATTTAATTCTTGTGAGGCCAATTCTTGTATTTTGGCTCTAGATTCTCTTAGACTTCCTTCCAACTCACTTATCTTTTTACTCCACTTTCTCTTTATTCTTTCTCTAGAATCCTTCCAAGATTTTGTCTTTTTACTACTCGATTCTGCAACTTCACTAGTTCCCGCTACTTTCTCTTGATTAAGCTGCTGGTTTTGTAAGAGCGCTTGGGCTCTGGTTATAGCTTGGATAGGCACGTATGTAGGGTTGGATCCATCTGCGTTGTTTACAATACCTATCACGTTGATCGGTGTCGCATTTGTAGTGTTAACTGGGTTCTTAGGACAATCTTTGATTATGTGCTCTTTGCCACAATCGGCACAAAAGCCTTGGATGCTATAGTACTGCGATTGCCTTGCTATTGGGGGATGTGGACAATCCTTAATGAAGTGATCTCCTTGGCACCTAAAGCATGGTCCTCTAGGGCCCTGTGGTCTCTGTTGTCTCAGTTGGGGCCGTGGGTTTGGGTTTGCGTACATCACATTAGCATAGTCTGGCTCCCAACTAGGTTCCATTGGTGGACTATCATAATGATATGTCTCCACATGTTCTGGTGACTCCGTGTAATAAGCGGGTGGACTAGTTACATGAGTGGAGTCAAAACTGTTAGAGTTCGGGTCACTTTCTGTGATCAAGGGTGAAGAAGGCACTAAGGCCCTACTTAGGTTCTCTTCTGCAGCAGCGTATTTGACTGAGATGACATTCGCTGGTGGGGGTGGCTGCTGAGCTAAGACGGGTTGAGGTCTCTGTTGAGCCTGGTATGGGTAGTTCTGGGGAGGCCTATAGTAATACGGCTGAGCATTGTATTGGCCTTGATACCTACCTGGCTGCTGGTATGCTTGCGGGTAGTTCTGTCTCACAGTTTGTTTGTTGTATGGGCAGTCCTGAGCCGTATGATTCGTGTACCTTCTCTCAATTGTACAATATTGGCCACTAGGGTTGATATGAGGTTGAGGTGCATTGGGGCACACGTTTGCCAAATGATTTCCACCACAAGTGTAACAACGTACATTTGTTGGCAGCTTGGGCACCTGTTTACTAGAAACTCCTAGTTTTTGGGCCACTTTTTCTGCTAGGTCCTCTATCGAATTAGACAATTTTGTGGATGCTAGAGAAGAACAATCTGAGTCTTTATAGACCTTTGAGAGTTCTAAGTCCTCTCCTAGGTTATCCTCAATGTCTATACATATTCTTACACACTCCTCTAGCGTTCTGGGTTCTTTTAGGTACACATAGGAGCGTAGTTTAGCGCTCAACAAGCCATCTAGGAACAGTGATACTTGTTTGGCTTGTGAGGGTAGCTCTTGCATTGGACATCGCTCAACATATTGTCTGAATCTACGACCTGCCAGTCTTACTGTTTCCTGAGGGGTTTGTTTAAAACTATGAATCAACGAAGACGTGTCGTGTCTAATCCCACTCTTAGAGAATTCAGTGATGAATGACTCTAAAAAGTGATGGATGTCTCTAAATTGCCTTTGTTGCAATGGTTGGAACCAAGTTAAAGCGGTATTCTTTAACGTTAATCCAAATGCGTTGTACTGTGTGAACATGTCCTCGACTTGTTCTGCTCTTAGTACTTGCTTGAATTCTGCGACATGGTGATAAGGATCTCCTGTCCCATCAAAGTAATTCTTCATTGATTTTACTAATTGAGTGGGTCTCAATACTCTTGCGTGTTCACGTGGTCTAGGTAGAGGAAAATCATCTCTACCACCTGGTATTCCATGTTCTCTTTGTCTATCCGTCCTATTAGTGTTCGTGGTTGTTCTATCTCTCCCTATGGGGTGATTGAAGCTTACTTCCGGTCTCTCGTGATTTCCTTCTCTTTGATTTCCATGGGCTGAGGATGTTCCTGCCCCTTGTTGACTTGCATTTATGTTCGTTCTAGGTGGAGGGAATATCAATTCACCTCTCCATGTGTATGTGCTTTTAGCGCGGTCAGGCACCACAAAGACTCTTTCTGAAGTCTCATCTTCGGTATACCACCTTTCCAGGTGTATCTGGGTCCTTGAATTCATAGATTGTAATGATGCCTATCTCGCCAGGGTGTTCCTTTCTGTACCTCCAAAAGGCTTCATCCGTCTCTTTATTTACAAATAACTCGACGCTCCTGTTATCTTGAGGGATCCATTCTGGGATGAGTACTCTTGTTAATACGGACTTCCCTCTAGGTGTTCTAGGTTCTTCTAACGGTTCTTTTCCTTGAAATTTCGTTTCCGTCTCTAATTGAATTGTGCCAAACTCATTAGTATCGTTTGGCTGCGTACTTAGAACGTACATGGTTCCTTCTTTGTCTATGTAAGCGTCTCTCTCAAATTTCACCACTGGTCTTTCCAATCCAATGGGTTGATCAGGGTTGTGCAGTTGCACCACTTGCCTTTGCAAACCATCCTCATAGATGCGAGCACCTAATTGGTTGGTTCGGAGAAACTCTAGCTGCGTTCTATAGGGTCCTTCTGGCTTTTCTAGGTATGCTACATTGGACCCTCCTTCTGGTCTGTCTGTGTTAAATGCCATTTCTGATTCGCTTGATTCTGAGCTCAACTCGTAGGGATAACTATTATTCAATTGCTGAGCCCACGATCGAGCAGTGGTTCTTACACTAGCCTCTGATGATCTAAGGCTTCGTCGATCCGACTTACCTATGTGTCTCCCTGATCTAAGGTTCATTAATTTCCTTCCTTGCACACTCGATCACACACTTAGATCGTCAATGGTTCTTTGTTATTATTTTCTTGATTATTTTTAATTTTCTCTAGATTCTTGTCTTAATTTGTGCGTCAGGAATTCGACTTTTCGTTATAATTTTGAGTTCTCGTTCCGTCAGACTTAGGTTCTTTCCTTTAGGTTTTCGTCACACACACCTTTACTTTAAGTCTTAGACTTGAAAGAATTAGGTATCTTGAACTTGAGGCGTTCCTATCGTCTTAAATCCACAATGCTACCGTTTAGCCTAAGCTAAAAATTGACTGAGGGGGTTGAGTAATCTTCCAACCTCGAGTCGGCCTTTCTGGTTGCTCTGATGCCCTGTTGCCCAAGAAGCCGTGCTTCCCAAGCTCTGCTGTCTTCACTGCCTTGCTTGCTTGCCTTTGATTGCCCTTGCTAAACCTGAAAAATTGCCAATATTAGACCAATTCACAAGATGATCAAACACTTGAGCATATACATTTTTTTAAATCCCTTCCCTTTTTGCCCAAAATTTCAATACTTGCCCCCTGGCTTCCTAGTCCCAAACTAGGTGAACCTCAAAATAGTTTATCTAAAAATAGATGTATCCTTTATGAAAAAACAGTTGAGGTCACGTAGTACTCGTCACGAGCTTTCTAACGAGCTATTAAGCTCAAAAAACGGACTTCGGATGAAAAAGTTATGACCGTTCAGGCCCTGGGGGGGTAAAAATTGACAATCCAATTTTCCCTCAAATATAGGCTAAGGGGTCCCTTATGAGTCTAATGGTCCAAAAATTTCTCAAAAATACCCTCAAATTTGGTCAAAAATTGGAGTCCAAAATTTGCGATGGGGGTGGGCAATCGCGATGGTCTGGGACCGTCGCGATGGTCCAAGCGAACCGTCGCGATGGCGTGGGATTTTGGACAATCGCGATGGCGCGAAAAGGTGAACCGTCGCGATGGCCCGAAGTGAACGATCGCGATGGCGTGGGAATGGACCGTCGCGATGGTCCAAAAAATGAACCGTCGCGATGGCGTGATCAGGCGGACAATCGCGATGGCACGGTCAACGGTCAACGGTGGACAATCGCGATGGTCCGAAGTGAACCGTCGCGATGGTCTGCGATGCGATGGCTTGAGCCAATCGCGATGGTCTGATTTTGGGCTATCGCGATGGTCCAAAAAATGAACCGTCGCGATGGTCTATCGTGACACGTGGCACTGTCGTGGCGATGGCGTAAGCCAATCGCGATGGTCCGGGGTCAGTTGAACCGTCGCGATGGTCCAAGTGAACCGTCGCGATGGCTCAAGTGAACCGTCGCGATGGCTCAAGTGAACCGTCGCGATGGTCCGGCCGAGCCGTCGCGATGGCGTGAGCCTATCGCGATGGTGCGACACAATCGCGATGGTCCGAGCCAATCGCGATGGTCCACCAAACAACAAATTTTTGAAATGCAACTGTGGTTCCGTGTATGCGCAGGGATCGCCTACCCCGTGGTGTGGTCGCCTACCTCAAAATCCGAACTTGGCGGACCATCGCGATGGTCTGCCACAGTCGGAAATTTCTGACAGAAAGTACATTTTTTACCTTTTGGAAGCTTTCCTGATGCTCTGAAGCTCTGTACCTGCAAGAAAACTCAAGAAAACACAAGCACACCCAAGCACAAAAGTTCTCTCTCGCTCTCTCGCATGCACAAATGAGGGGAAATGAGGTGAATGGGTGGATATGGTGAATTTTCTGATTTTTTTGGGAATGGAGATGATGATGCGATGATGAAGATGGAGTATGGGGAAGGTGAAAAACACTAAAAACTAAGTAAAAACAACAACGAAAACTGAAATTTTTACCTTCCAACGCCACTTCTTGCTTTACTCTTACCATCACACATTCGTCCTAGACTCGATCCCCGGCAACGGCGCACACTAACCAAAATGAACCAACCTCAAAAATGAGCTCTCTAGCTCTTTTTATAGTTTCTAGACTAGTTTTGACCGGTTTCACATCTAGTGACCGGCCTAGTTAAAAAATAGGTCCTAGATGCTATTTGGAAGGGTAAACGGTATCTAAAAATAACAAAAATTGGTACGTGCATTCTACCTAAGCTCCTCAAGCTCGAGGACTCCTCGGCTTGCACAAAATGGAGCTATGGATTACAAAATGGGGTTTTCTATGATACATATGTTACAATTAGTGCTAACAATCACTGTTGAATGTTTGGAGAATTAATAAGAAATATATTTGTTTGAAAAATTGATCCGCCTGGCTCCCTGCTCCTTCTTTACATGCTTTCGTCTGTGCCTCTGGCTGCTTCCAACACACTACCTCACAAAGGAAGGCCAGACACAGAAACTTATTGCAAATCTCAAACGAGAGAAAGATTCATACATCAAAACCATAGATTTTCAAGTTCAGGAGATAGAGAGGCGCAAAAACCAGCTGGCGAACATTAAAGAGAGAGTACAGAAGATGGAGCAACAACTCGAAGAGATGAAGATGTCCAGAGATGCGGCATTATCAAATGATTTTTATCTCCAGGAAGCCTTTTTGCAAACACAGGCCGAAATTTTGTTAACCGAAGCAATAGCCATAAGTTCTATTAGAGTAGATGCCCAGGTATTAGAACCAGATGCATTAAAACAACTACTAGAAACCCTTAAGAAAAAAATAGCCCATACATTTAGATTAGCACGAAACATGTACTTAGAAGGTATAGTCGATGAACAGTAATTCTGTAAAACAAACTTGCGGGTTCGAGTCCACCATGCGTGCCAGTGTTAGTCGGCCGCCGGAGTGGGACAGATGTAACGGAAATTTTTGTAAAACACGCGCGAAAGGTTATTACGTACATTTTTGTAAATCTTTATAAAGCAATGAAAAGAGAGTGGGAGACGACGATTCCTGAAATCACCAGGCTGTTCGTCTGGGTGTTTGTCGGTGTGTCGCATCACTGTGTGTTATTTAGTTTCTAAAGTACTCTGGATTGTTGTGAGTAGTTATGTTATTGAGTGAGTTTGCACAAAAACCTTAAGCGTTACTGTAGTGTATCCTGTCTAGTTCTGCGTGCTCTGTTGTGTTCGGTGTTATTATCGGTCAATCTCGGTTGTGTGGTGAAAGTAGTCCATTTAGTAGGACGTGAGCCGTTGCCTAAAGATTATTGTGAATCGTTGTGACGAATGAACCTGATTAGATGTACAAAGTAATGTTCCTCTCTTTGTTGCATTGTTAAGTATTGATAAGTCTGTGTGAGCGTGGTGCTCTTTCCCTAAGAACGTTGTGCAGAAGCAGTGCTAGTACAGGTAGGCTACTGCACCGTTGCAATAACAGGTTAATCTGGAGTGTTTTGGTATCCAGGTACAGAACAATTGGGTACTGACTAGCTGATGCTGGTAGCTGAGCTAAGACTGTATCGACACTATCTAAGGACAGTAGATAATAGCTGTTTTGGGAACTAAGTACACAGCCTCTGTCTAACAGACCCCTACCACTCCCAAGAACCCACTTGGGTCGGTTAAACACACTTCTGATAGTTAGAACGAAGCGTTTTCACAGTTTAATACTTAACACTTAACACAACCCTCGGCTTTGGAGACAGGATTCCAAAGAGGCATCAAGCAAGCTACAGTGTCGAGGACTACAGCGAAGGAGTACCCTAGGCATCAAGCTAGACAATCCATTTCTATTTGGGTTCCAAAGCAGTCAATGAAGGCTATCCCAAAGACTAGACAAATATGGGTGCCCAAGACCTGCTTACCAGCTCAAATAACTTCACCTCCAATCACTAGATCAAACCAACACTCACGAGTCCTATTGGCTCCCATCCAAAGTCAAACATCTACACTCCACACCACCACATTCTTGGTCACGCCTCGGAATGTTTGGAAATGGGTACCCAAAAGGCCCCAAACCCAACACACTCCAGTCCGCAAACCTTCACACATCATCGCCAATAAAAGCAACGATTTCAGCATCAAAGTTTGGAGACCTAAACCCCATATCAAACCCCCTGACCCACCTCTGTAAATCCTTTCCCTCTGATGTAGGTGCATTATGAGAACATTGCACAACCAAAGTATGCATCTAGAGTGAACCCTAACCTACTAACCCACTTGTACACACATCACGAACACTTCACCCACTAACCTCTAACCACTCGGAATGTCATGTTGGTATTGTCGAGGGAACACCATAACATCCTGTTTCCAATGCAATGCTAATGTGCCTCTCTCTTCTTCTAGTAGATAAGCATCAGCAACTACAAGCACTCTCATGGCAGAAGCAACAGGTCCGAGCTCACAGGCAGGAATAATTACTGCAGGAATTGATGTGGATAGTCTACCTGTTGATGTGCCACCAACTGAACGACCTATGGAGCTACAACACCTTCAGCAGATCCCGGTACCGGATCCACCCACAGGGATCACAGAAAGGGTCCACACCAATTCTCATTGGTTCAATGGCATGCCACGCCCATTAGGAGAGGCCAAGTATATATGGGAGTCTAAGTGCGAGTATGATAGATCTTGGGTCAGATTCCAATTCTTCTCCAAGGAGTTTGAGACTCTACAGAACACACAGTGGATATGGCAACGTGCAGGGCTAGCTGAGTACTTCGAGGCACCATTACCCAAACCAGAACTCCTTCGATGCTACTATCTGGTCTCAACATTACAGGCTAATGCAGAAAAGGACAAACTAGGATCGTTTGTTTTTCCTTCCTTGCTGGGCAACAACGAGTTAAAGAGGTTTGAACTTACCGTGGAGTTGGTGAGCTCTGCTTTGAATATGCACGGCACACATGTACCTTCTGAGAAGGATTCCCTCGTTCCTACTAACATGAAGGATAGGAAACTACTAAAGCTTAAAGATATGGCAGCACTCACACCAAAGGTGTCCATCCCTCTCCGTATGTGCATGCAACATTTTGCTTTCCCCGGTCAAGACCGCTTCACACAACCGCACAAAAGAATTTGGTTCGCTCTCTACTTAGCGGAGACAGGTGTGTTACCAATCAAGCTTCCTGTATGGATTATAGAGCAGTTGTATGAAGCAAATAAAAGGTCTTCTAGGAAATTAGTGGTGAACGGTTGCTGTGCAATCACACGCATTATCTACCGGTGCTTAGCCTACGATGTACCCATTGAACATGCCTTAACTTGGGCACAATTACAAATGTTTAAGAAGCTCAAGACGTCCACACATCAATCCAAGCGCATGAGGGGTTCGATCCCTTGTGTCCAGACACGTGAAGTTCTGACTACTCCTGAAGTATCGCCACGAGGGGAGGCCACTGTACCTCCCTTTACCATTAGAATACCCAGGTCTGAATCTGAAACTACGACACAAGCTGCCCCTTCAGCTCCTCCTACTCCATCATGAATTTGAATTTGCTACAACTAGAGATGCTCAAGGAATGGATCCCTAGGACTTCGAAGCATTCTTACAAAGTACACAACTCTCTGATGTAGAGTTTTATTCAGATACAGAAGAACAAGGCACATCTTCACAAAGAAGCAGAAAATCCATAGAAGGTCGCCATGTACATTGGGGTGACGATCAGCAAGGTCAACAACAAGAACACCTAGAAGAAGAAGGAGCATACGAAGAGGAGACCACTGAAGCCCCAGCTTATACGGCAGAACTCCAAAGGCTGTATCAAATCATGGAATGAGTGCGCTCGCAACAACTGCTCACAGAACAGAGCAGTAGGGTACTCATGACTCAGCTGTTGGAAGAAGCAGGAGTTGACTCAGAATACAGTGAAGGTCTCTTATTGATGGCAGAAACCTATGGGGTAGTAGAAGAAGTTTGAACCGCGATTAGGAGGTCTCCAGTTCAATATGATCCATGAAGATTCCAAACACGACCACGGTCAGGTAAAAATATCCAGATCCCCATTACAACGGCAGAAGGGCCTATTACTACATCCGAACCCATTGAGAAAACCTCCCAAGCAGCACTAACTGCTGGCCAAGAGCATACAATCATCCATGAGGAGTCAACTGAACCACTACCACCCACACCCCCACCATCGCCCCCTAGAACAGAAGCCGTGGAGATCACCTCAACCACCCAACCCACCGAACCAACCTTCATCTTCCGTACTCCCACCTCTAGTTCAACCCTATTCTCCACCCATGAAAACCCAATCTACGAAGCTACCACCATCACTACACAATCCACCAAATCACTCATAGAGCCTGCCCTAGGACAACCATCCCCCATACCCTCAGCCATAGGTCATCCTGACTCTAGATCTATATTCTTGGGTTTCCCTACCACCACACCACCCTTCATGACCTCCCCGCCTCTACGACCTCAACCCCCAACTCCCATCAACCCACTTCTCCAATCCCTCCATGCCTTTCTTGCTAGAACTTTTCAACCTAGGTCTCAACCATTCCCTTTATTTTCAGCTCCCAACCCCACTTCTCATCTATTCACCACTTTCACACACCCACCACCTACCATTCCAATGTATATGGTAGACACCACACTTGCTTCCACTCCTGAAAGCATGGATATTTCACCACCCACGGCACCTCCCCCTCCCCCCACACTTCCACCTTCTCCCATTCCCCCTCCACCAATTTCACCCACACACACATCTCCATTAGACACATCATTCACGCTTCCCATTCCCCAATCCCCTTCCCATGCATTCTCCATTGTACAAACAACACCATCATCTATAGGCAGTGCATTGGACACCATGCTAGCATGTATTTCACAATTAAGGACAGAGTACAATCAGCTCCAGCAACATAACGCACGACTGCAAGAGCACTCGGAGGTGCTACAAAATTGTCTTGCTGCAGTAGAAGAGGAGAATGCTCGCCTCCATACACAATTCCAAACTTTACAAGAGGCTCATAATGTATTGGAAGTACAATTACAGAATACCGACCAAGAAGCAATACAAGTGGTAGAACACCATCTAAAAACACAACTAGAACGCAATTCAAGACTTCAACGAAATATGGCACTTCTTCGAAGACACCTTGTAGCTGCTCACAAGGAGAATCGACGCTTACAACAACAAAACCAAGAGAATTTAGAAGCAGCCATCGAAAGCACACCAGGGGCACCCATCAGCCCATCAAAGTTTCAAGCAGTGACCTTCGACAATATCAAGCTCATATTGGAAGACTATGCCATGCTGCTTGAAGCACATGACCAACTCTCAGAGGAACTGAGTCAACTAAAGCAGAAACAACAAAAAGACACAACGACTGCCCCTCAAACCACCTCATCAGTGGCTTCACTTCTCACAGACTCAGAGGCCCTACAAGATCTCCAAACACAGGTCACAGAGTTGAAAGCACGCCTACTACAATATGAAAGGCCACCTTCCCCTCCAGAAGCTCCCACCGATGAAGACATAGTACAAACTCCTGTGGAACAAACATTTGAAGAAGAGTACGACCCACAACCCTTCCCCGGAGGTCAACAAACGGAAGAAGCTCAGGACACATTCGAAGCACCACGGCCCCCATGGCTACGACAAGTGGAGGAAATCGGGAGTTCTCATGAAGAGCGCACATTAGTGCAAAATCAGGTCATGAGGGTCATAGAGAAAACTCTGCTGCAATTTGATTACTTCAAGAACCTGTCATCGAGACGCCTTATCCTCTCATCTGAACTCCAATACAGGCCTTACTATATTATTTTGGCTGATTATAATGCAGAAATACAGAGAGTCATAGGGAAGGTACCTTCCTTCGCAACCCAATTTCAACCCGAAGACCTTCCTCTCGAGGTGCAAAAAGGCAAGATCCGTCAACCAACATGGTGGCAGAAACTTCTTGAAACCTATCCTGAAATGCCCCGCACCTGGAACAATGCACCATTACATCTCCTCTATAATCCATGCTATGGCCCTGTTGCACGACGTCGCTCATGGAAAGCATTCAACATAAAGGTCCAGAATAACGCACAATGCAAGGAATGGCTCAATTATCCATACATTGCACCACCACAGGGACCACCGTCAGTAGCGTACATGATGGGAACAATTCGACATTGGATGCCTCGATTGAAGCCCATGCCGGATGTTGCAGCCCAGATGATGCTTAAGATTTTGGATATGATGCAGGTAGTACTCAAAACCTTCCGAAATGCAGCAGCACCACAGATACGGCTACCGGGGTTTACTAATGGAAACTATGATTTGGTGTACGACATGAGCACCACCCCCAGCATTCGAGTAGCTTATGCTTGGCATGCATGGATAAAGTATCTTCCCGCATGCTACAAACAGACATTCGAAGAAATGTTCAGATCAGGTTTCTGGGAGTATCACTCGGAGGTCTTCGCACCGAAGCCAACACACTTGCTCCATCTCTTTGCTTGTGAACAAGCCATGTACTCTGAGTACTACACCACACCGCAACCAGAGGTCCCCGACGCAATAAATTGGGATGCATTGGAAGCTGATCTAGCAAGAGGCTTACGGATAGGAGAACACGAACTCGCCACCAATGTCATCCAATACTATATCGACCACCCGATAGAACAGAGGTCTATCAGGGGCGATAGACGCTAGGAAGGGGGGAGAATGTTGGCATACAGGTCATATGAAGAGCATACAGGTACAATAGAGCAGTCATGCACAATACGGCAACAAGGCCTAATCATTTTTTCCATGGATCATTCACAACTCAAGTGATTTTAATCACTACACAAACATTGTAAATTCCGTTTTTGGTAGAATAGACTCCATTTTGTTCAAGCCGAGGAGTCCTCGAGCTTGAGGAGTATTAGAATTAGCTACATACCAATTTTCATAATTTTTAGACTTCGTTTGAGCCCTCAATTAGGCTCTAGAACCTAATTTTTAGCTAGGCCGGACACTAGGTCTGGACAAGGCCAAAGCTAGTGAGAAAACTATAAAAAGAGCTAAAGAGCTCATTTTTGGGTTAGATTGTTTGTGAATTGAGCTTATGTAAGAGACTTTTTGACTAATGGAAAGAACTCCATTGTTCCTCTCCTTGTTCTTGCCTTGTGTGCGCGCGTGTGTGTATGTGTGTGCATGCTTGTGTGCTTCTCACTCACACACTTGTGCCTTCACTTGCTCATAGTCTTCATACTAGTCCTCATGTCTCCACGGATAGACAATTATGAGGTGAATCTTCTCACGTTGGTACTCACCATTGTGCTAGAGTGACACCAAACCTACAGTGGCAACATCGAGTTGTGAAGCTGAGTACAGGGCAGTTTTCACAACGACAGTGGAGTGTATATGGTTGAGACACCTATTGATGGATCTTTGCATGGAGATTGATGCTGCTACGCATATTCTCACAAATAGTCAGAGTGCTTTGGCTGTTGCACGAAACCCAATGTTTCATGCACGGACCAAACATATTGAGGTGCATTATCACTATGTGAGAGAGCGCCTTCATCCAGGAGATATTGATTTGGTATATGTGCCTACACAAGATAATGTGGCAGACATATTCACCAAAGCTCTTCCACAGGAAAAGTTTGAAGTTTTTCGCAAAGCTGTAGGCTTGTTACCTTGTGGGGGCTGATCTGTCACTCCCTGTATGTGTTCACATCATTCGCTCCAGGGGGGGTTTGTTGTGAAGAGATGGATAGGTATGTGCTTGAAGATGAAGAGGTGTTGCAAAATCCTTGATCTACACTAGCCAAATGAACTCCCAGAGTATATGGTGGGACCTTTTAGCTTGCAAATGGATGTATTAGACACCCTATGTACATTGGAAGATCACTCTCAAAAAGATAGATCAAAGTAGATAAGTTGGAGTTAGCTCAGAGGTGAACAACTTGCTAATTTGGTTGATACACCTGTCCAATGTTTTGCATAATTCTCTGAGCACAGCAGCAATTAGCTTAATTCCTCTTGGGAAGTTTAGTTAACTTAAAGAGCTAACTTTCAAAAGTAATCTCATAAAAAATAATAAACCACACACTGAGAATGAGTTTTAACAAGTGATGACATCATCCCGATTTTCACGGGCTGCTATAGTTTGAGATGAGTGAGCAGAAAAATAAACATAACTCAAAATGTAGGAATTCAATGATTATGAAAATTTGTATGGTTATACTAGACAGTAAGTTGACTTCAACAAGCCTTAAATCATTGAATTTGGATACGTAACCACTGAGAAATGGCTCTAACAAGATGAGTGAAAAAGTCGAGTACCTGACAGAGAAGTGAAGATGAACAGACACTGTTGACTTCAATTGAACATAATTGAAGGTTGAAACATCTAAATGAAATGAAACTTTATGAGCATATAGTAGACGTATAGAGCTAACTTTACCAAGTTAAATTACTGAAAATGATGCACCAAGCTCAGCGAAAGCATATCTGCAATCGGACTGAGAAAACTGAGAGTAATGGCAGTGAGTAGTACACTTCACAAGAACATGGAAATATGAACCCAAATGATCGTGAAAATGAAAGTATATTGCTTGTACAATACAATGGACTTACTGATACATATGTGTGCCTTGTAATCACACCTTGATATGGCATAAAGCTCAGCTCTTGGAGGTCTTCACATAGGTCTCTCTAACCACGACTAAAACTGCCATCTATTTATAGTTGAGTTTGGGAGGCTAACTTCCCTCAATCACTCTCCAATCAATCAATGATTGATTTGATTCTCTACCTACCACAAATCATGAATTTGTGGCTCCTCTTTCCCCTTTTGATCATGTGGACTCAACCACTTAAGATTCTTTCACTTTTACATTAAGTAGACTCTTCAAAAGTTACAAGAGGTAGTTCACAAGTGAACTTTAAATAGTCTTCATTTTGAAGCTTCTTCTAAGACTTTGTGAGACTCAAGCCAATACTTAGGCTTGTCATAGACTTGCTCCAACAGCTCCCCCTCAAGCCAAGTATGCTTGAGGTCTTCAATCTTCCAAGATTACTTGCAAACCAATCATAGCCTTGAATTTGCAAAGCTTTGTACCATCTAATGCTTTGGTTAGAATATCTGCACATTGTTGATGAGTGGACACATATGATATTTGAATCTCTTTGCTTAGAACCTTCTCGCGTACATAGTGATAATGAACTTCAATATGTTTAGTCCTTGCATGAAAAATAGGATTAGCAGCCAAATGAATAGAATTCATATTGTCACAAAAAATAGTTGGAGTTCCAAACTCCAATCCAAGATCTTTGAATAATGTCTTCATCCACATAGCTTCCTGAGTAGCTATGGCAAGACCACTATATTCAGCTTTAGTAGAAGAGAGAGCAACTGTATGTTGCTTCTTGGATGACCATGAAATAAGCTTTGAACCTGCAAAGGTAAGATAACCTGAAGTGCTCCTTCTATCTTCCTTGGAGCCAGCCCATGCTGCATCAGAAAATAGCCTCAAACCTAAATCAGATACATAAGGATAATAAAGTCCTTCATTTATGGTTCCTTTGAGATACTTGAGAATCCTTTTGGCAGCATCCATATGTGGTTTCCTTGGTGTGTGCATAAATTGTCTTAGCACACTCACACTGTAACATATATCCACTCTTTGTCAATGTGGCATCTAAACTTTGATATGATGTGATGTCCTCTATGAGTTCAACTTCATGTGAGCTCAATTTGTGATTGACCTCCATTGGAGTACCTGCAATCTTACAATCTTGCATCTTGAATTTTGCCAACATGTCCTTAATGTACTTTCTTTGAGTCAGAAACAAACCATGATCTTTGTAGACAACTTCCAAACCTAGGAAGTAGGTAAGTGAACCCAAATCACTTACCTTGAACTCTTCTCTCATCTGATCTTTGATATTCTTCATACCATCTGCATCATTTCCTGTCAATATAATATCATCTACATATACACATAGGTAGATGATCTCTGAATTACTCTTTTTAATAAAGAGTGAAGGATCTGCCTTGCTTGGTTGAAAGCCTTTGTCCTGCAAGAATGAAACAAGTCTGAAATTCCAAGCTCTTAGAGCTTGCTTGAGACCATACAATGCTTTGCTAAGTTTACACACATAATCAGGATAAACTTGATTCTCAAAACCAGGTGGTTGTGCCATATATACCTCTTCTGTTATCCAACCATTCAAGAATGCATTCTTTACATATAGTTGAAGTATCTTCCAATTCTTGGAAGAGGCAATACTAAGCAAAACCCTAATAGTAGGCATCTTTGCCACAGGAGAGAAAGTCTCCTCATAATCAATTCCCTGAGTTTGTGCAAAGCCTTTTGCTACAAGCCTTGCCTTATACCTGTTAATGGAACCATCAGAATTCTTCTTGAGTTTATAGACCCATCTTGAGCCTATTACCTTCATGGATGAAGTCTTGGGCACCAAATCCCAAGTGTTGTTTTCCTCAAGTGCTTCAATCTCTTCCTTCATTGCATGCTTCCATTCTGTTTTTGCTTTGGCCTCTTCAAATGATGATGGCTCCTCTTGGTTTATGTCCTGTGCTATGTAGATAGAATGTTTAGTTACTAATGAGGTGTCAAACCCATACCTTTCTGGTTTTTTCTTTTCCCTCATAGATCTTCTTAGGCCATGATGTGATGATTCTGCCTCATGTTCAAGTTCCTGCAATTTTGCTTTACCTTTAGACTTCCATGCTTTGATCTTTTCCATCTGAGATTCTTCATCATCCTCCGAGGTGTCTTGTTCTTCAATCTTTGGTTGTTCTATACTAAGCTTTGGAAAATCTTCTTCAAGATCATATGGTAAATTGACCTTCCTGCATGAATCTTTAAACCATGAATTGTTCTCATCAAAAACTACATCTCTGCTTACCAAGAATCCTTTGTTGGTAGGGTTGTATAACCTGTAGCCCTTTTGATTGTTGTCATATCCAATAAATACACACCTTTCTGCCTTTGGATCCATCTTGCCTCTAACCTGTGAAGGAACATGAGCAAAAGCAATACATCCAAAAATTTTACAATGATCTAAGCTTGATCTTCTTCCATTCCAAGCCTCTTATGGAGTCATCCCATCAAGGGATTTTGAAGGCAACCTGTTAATCAAGTAAGTGGCTGTAGATACAACCTCAGCCCATAAGTAATTAGGTAAATGCTTTTCATTTAACATAGACCTTGCAGCTTCAACAATTGTCCTATTCCTCCTTTCTGCCACTCCATTTTGCTCAGGAGTGTACCTTGTAGTTACCTCTCTTTTGATTCCTCTTTCTTGAAGAAAAGAATCAAACTCATGGGAGAGGTATTCTCCCCCTCCATCTGACCTTAGCCTTTTTAGTGATTTACCTGTTTGATTCTCCACAAGATCCAAATATCTTTTGAAACATGAAAAAACTTCATCTTTGTGTTTCATAAAGAATAGGACAGTCCATCTGCTGCAATCATCAATAAAGGAGACATAATACCTTGATCCAGATATTGAAGCTTTCTTGCTAGGTCCCCATACATCTGTATGAACCAACTCCAAGAGATCTCCATGCATATAACCTTTCTTCATGAATGGTAACCTGTGAGACTTTCCAAATCGACATGCACTACATTTATAAATCATATGTTGTTTTGACAAATTAGGGAGTCCAAGTACACTTTGGTCCCTGCAAATTTGCTTTAATGACCTTTCACCAATATGTGCCAACTTTTTGTGCCATACTTCCAATTCTGTGAGTGTCTGACTACCATAATTAACGAGAGCAATGTTTCTAGTGTCCTGTAATTCAAATGTGAACAATCTACCTGTCTTTTCACCTTTTGCAGTTTTTCAGAATCCTTGACTTGGATCTTCAACAAATGCTCCTGCCTTTGTGAACCTGACTTGCAACCCTTTCTCTACTATCTGCCCAACACTTATCAAATTCTTTGTAATGGTAGGGACATAGAGTACCTTACTAAGTAGGTTGATGTTTCCATCAGGTGCTTTGACATTGCCTATTTTCTCCATAGGATGTTTTGTATCATCTCCTGTTTGTACCTCATGCTTATTCCTTGGATCTTCTAAATCTGATTGGAGTACCACATTTCCTGCGACATGATTTGAACAACCTGAATCTATGTAGAAAACATGCTCATCAGATTTACCTTGTGGCATAGCCATGTTCATGATCAATAATGAATCCTCTTTGTTTGAGTCTTCTGTATAGTTATTGTAGTCTCTCCTTCCTTTGTAGCCTCCTTGATAGTTTGAATGATTGTAGTTGTTGTAGTTGCCATGGTAGTTGTTGAACCTTCCTCTTGAGTAGCCATAACTTCCTCTATTGTATCCTCTTCCTCTTTGATTCCTGGAATTCCTAAAGCAGTTTTCAGTTGTATGATTAGTTAATCCACAAATAGAACATGAGTTGAAGTCTTGGGATCTCCCCCTGCCTTGTCTACCTCCTCTTCCTCTACCTCTGCCATGTCTTCCTCTACCTGCATAGTTAGCTTGATATGTACCTGCTTCATCATCCACTTTCTTTGCCTTTCCTTTGTTATCTTTGGACTTGCTTTTATCAATGTATAAAGCTGAAGATTGATTATCTTTAGAGCTTTCTCCATTTTTTATAAGATTTTCCTCTTGAGTAAGTAGTTGTCCAATGAGTGTATTGAAATCAGGTACATGCATGTCCATGTACAAACCCATAGCTGTGGTGAATGCTTCCCACTTGTCATCTGCCTTCAAGCCATTGACGACCTGCCTTACAATTCACTCTTCATCTATTACCTCTCCAATGCTTCCCAATTGATCTGCTATGTCCTTGAGCTTTGTGACAAAATCAGTCACATTTTGTTTGGGAGCCTTCTTGAGAGTTGTGAAATCCAGCCATAGTTGATGCTTCCTAGCTTTGGTACTTGAAGAAAAGAAAGTTTCAAGTGCATCCCACACTTCCTAAGATGCCTTACAACTTCTAATGTGAGGCAACAAAAAATCTGAGATAGAGTTGAGGAGATAAGACCTTGCAAGTGCATCCTTGGAGCACCATGTGCTCAATCTTTCTTGCTCTTCTTGTGTAGGTTGACTTTTGTTCCTAAAACTTGGCATAACTTCATCTCCAGCCACATAACCATATAAACTTCTACCTTGGAGATAAGCTTCCATTCTTAATGACCAAGCTGAGTAGTTACCTCTATCCAATTTGTCAATTGATGAAGGAAATCCATCTGCCATGTTGTCCAACCTTGCTCTGATACCACTGTGAAGAGATGAATAGGTATGTGCTTGAAGATGAAGAGGTGTTGCAAAATCCTTGATCTACACCAGCCAAATGAACTCCAGGAGTATATGGTGGGCCCTTTTAGCTTGAAAATGGATGTATTAGACACCCTATGTACCTTGGAAGATCACTCTAAAAAAGATAGATCAAAACAGATAAGTTGGAGTTAGCTCAGAGGTGAAAAACTTGCTAATTTGGTTCATACACCTGTCCAATGTTTTGCATAATTCTCTGAGAACAGTAGCAATTAGCTTAATTCCTCTTGGGGAAGTTTAGTTAACTTAAAGAGCTAACTTTCAAGAGTAATCTCATCAAAAATAATAAACCACACACTGAGAATGAGTTTTAACAAGTGATGACATCATCTCGATTTTTACGTGCTGCTATAGTTTGAGACCAATCAGCAGGAAAATGAACGTAACTCAAAATGTAGGAATTTAATGGTTATGAAAATTTGTATGGTTATACTAGACAGTAAGAGGAATCCAAAAAGCTTTAAATCATTGAATTTGGATAAGTAACCACTGAGAAATGGCTTTGACAAGATGAGTGAAAAAGTTGGGTACCTGACAGAGAAGTGAAGATGAACAGACACTGTTGACTTCAATTGAACGTAACTGAAGATTGAAACATCCAAATGAAATGAAAATCTATGAGCATATAGAAGACGTATAGAGCTAACTTTACAAAGTTAAATTACTGAAAATTATGCACCAAGCTCAGAGAAAACATCTCTGCAATCTGACTCAGAAAACTGAGAGTAATGGCAGTGAGTAGTACACTTCACAAGAACATGGAAATATGAACCCAAATGATCATGAAAATGAAAGTATATTGCTTGTACAATACAATGGACTTAATGATACATATGTGTGCCTTGTAATCACACCTTGATATGGCATAAAGCTCAGCTCTTGGAGGTCTTCACATAGGTCTCTCTAACCACGACTAAAACTGCCATCTATTTATAGTTGAGTTTGGGAGGCTAACTTCCCTCAATCACTCTCCAATCAATCAATGATTGATTTGATTCTCTACCTACCACAAATCACAAATTTGTGGCTCCTCTTTCCCTTTTTGATCATGTGGACTCAACCACTTAAGATTCTTTCACTTTTACATTAAGTAAACTCTTCAAAAGTTACAAGAGGTAGTTCACAAGTGAACTTTAAATAGTCTTCATTTTGAAGCTTCTTCTAAGACTTTGTGAGACTCAAGCCAATACTTAGGCTTGTCATAGACTTGTTCCAACATTTGTTACACTTATGTGTTCCTCGAGTAGCTTTGATGTGAACTTTTTCCCTATACATGGGCACTTTTTACTCTAGTGCTGGCTAGAGGTTTTTTCCCCATGTTACCACATACTTGATACTCTCATATGTGGTGGTACTTTGTACTTAGGGATATTATTCAGCTCTTACCTCAGTTCAAGTTCATCATCAATAGAGAGAGCTATTCCAGCCATCGTCTTCTCCATGTGTCTTGCTGCGTTTGTCCTCTTTGTGTGTGCTTCTCGTGTGTCTCTCGCACTTCTACACACACCCAACACGATAGTCTACACACATTTAGAGAGTCCCATCCTTCTTCTTTACAAATAAAATAAGAGTTCCTACAAGAGAATTTGAGTGTCTAATAAACCACCTTTGCTAGATTCTCATCAATGTTCTTGCATAATTTTTTAAGATTCACTAGGGATAATTTCTAGATGGGCCCAAAGGGTGGAAAGGCTAATTTCCTACTAATTTACATGGATAAGCTACTAATCTTCTATGGGGATGCATCTAGAGGACTCCTCTAGTGCATTTACAATGGAAATTATGTTACAAGAATGGTTATAATACGAAAATTGGGTGTCCAAATCGGAAAAATTTTGGGGCCCTTCTTTTTCTCTGCCTTGTGTTCTCTTTGCTCTGCAACACTCTCCCCCTCTTTGTCTCTGTTGTCCCTTGATAGGCTTTACTTCTTGTCTTTCCCTTGTTGCACGCACGCATCCCTTGGTCAGTTCTGCCTACTGGTTGGACTAGCGTTCCGTTTTAATGGTCCTGTTCTTGATTTTTATCCTCTCGGCCTTATGCATTTGTACTGCCTGTTCTTTTCTTTTCATCGCTCGCAACCCTTGGTCAGTTCTGCCTGTTTGTTAAACAGGTGTTCAGTTTTGATGGCCTCTTCTTGATTCTTATTTTAAATCCTCTGGGCCTGATGCATTTGTCTTGCCTAATAAGTCGGGTTGCCATGCACGCCACCAGTGGAAGGTATGATGATGTGATCCTTTAGCCTTCGATCTGGACCTTCCAAAGATCGAGGTTGAAGCACCCTCTTGTGGTTTCGGAACCGCTGGATATCTTCTTGCACTTCTTCATGGATACTTTCCTGGCCCTGGTTCCTCCTTCCACCTACGTGTTTTTCCTTGATGTGTGCCCCTGCGGGGCTCTGTGCAGAGATGGGTGTTGCGCCCCTGCGGGGCTTCCTGCAGAGATGTATCTTCCGATATGATATTTTTAATGAATCTTATTTCTTTGTCTTCTTCTTTTCTTCTTTTTGCTTGACTCTCTGACAACACTTCCCCCCTCCTGAACTCTGTTGTCCCCGACAGGCTTTGAGAGTCAACGGGAGTATGTTCTATACACTTTTTGCTCTGTTTCATTAAGCAGATTGGCTTCACGTATCATTAGCTGCTTCCACTGTTCTGCTTTTACACCGTCATGTGGTGGTTGTCTATGATCGGCGAAGAAGCTTAGCTCATATGCCACTAATCTGGCATTTAGGTTGGATGACATCTTTAAAAAGATCTTTGAATCGATTTCAAAAAACCCTATGAAAAACGCTTCTTCGAACGTTTGCATATAGGTACTTGGCAAAAACATCAATCTAGAATAATATGCCATTATTGTTGGTCGGCTAGGCATAGTAGACAAGTCAAAAACAAGAATATCTGTGCCTTGACTAATGCCAATGAAGTTCAAAAATGTATATGCCGCGTTTTTAAAAACCTTTAATACTGTAAGAATTATGCTGAGTATTTTATTGGTCATCTTGATAGTTAAATCAGGTACTGTTGCATAATTCTGCAGCCAAAATTCAATGGTTTTGATCATGTAATCCTCCGTAGGTAGGTAGTTATGTGGTGGACTTGGAAGTAATGGATAGTTCAGCCACTGTTTATTGATAGCACCATTCTTTTGCATTTCCAAAATTCTCTGGCTTCTCTTCTACGAGGTGTTGGACAAAAAGATGGATTTACCTGTAATAAGTATGGTGTTGCCTGCCAGTGCACTCGTAATGTAGGATGTTTTTCCAAAAATTTTCTCCTCCAAATAGGCTGTGCTTCTTCAAATTCTTCTTGAGTATAGTTGAACGTGTCATTGTTGAATTGTAGCTGTTCGTCTGGATTTTTCTGTGTGATCTTCTTGATGTATTGTCTTGTTTTCTCTTTCAACAATCCATACGGAATGTTGAAAGGCTTCATGATCGTCTCCAAGTCTTTACCTTTAATCCTTTCTTCTTTCATGACTTTGATGACTTCATTTTCAAAATTTTCTATCAACCGGGACACCAATAGCGGCCGTTCCTTCTGACTTATTTCTGTAGTATATGGCATTGGATGATCATCATTTGGCTCCGCCATCTGCTCTTTTATTGGAGAATTATAAATCGGGGGAGATAGAGGACATACCTCTACCTCGTCAGTAGGATTTTCTTGTCTTGGCTCTATTGGTGTCCCAATTGGTGCTTTTTCTTCTGCTTTTGTCTCTAATTGGGCTAAGCGCTCAGTCTTCTCTTTTACTTCTTGCATTGCTGCCCATAGTGCTTCCTTGGTAGCTAGTAACTCGTTACCAATCTCTGCTACATGATCCATATTTTCACTATAACTTGCTGCAAGTTTTCCATGGGCTGTATTCAACTGCTTTTTTAGCTCATATGTTTCTTGAGTGTACTTACGTTCCCATTCTTCTCTCAATGCTTGCTCTTGTTTCAGCAAATCTGCATATTTCTCAATTTGAGCGCTTACTTCTTTTTGGTCAATATCTGTTGTCTCTTGTTTTTCTATAGGTTGGTCATATAGCAATGACTTCATCAGTTCTTTATTTCGGTTTCGTAAATTGTCATTTTCCTCCATGTACACCTTGAGTTGTGTTTCGAGTAAGTTGCTTCTAGCTTTTATCCTCTCCTTATCTGCTTCACTGGCTTCATGCTGTCTTTGCAACTCCATCTGTTGTGTTTGGAACTGATGATGCTGGGTCATCAATGTATCACATTGTGTTTTTACCGCGACTAATTCTGTTTCTTTGGTTGCAATCTCCTTCTGTGCCTGGATGAGCTGAGCAGACAGTTGTTCACTCATGATTTGAAACTGACTCTTTTCCCTCATGGCCTTGTCATAATCTGCATCTGTATCCATCATTTGCTGTTGTGTATCCATGGCCGTCTGGATCATTCGCTTGACAACCGGTTTCAATTGAGTAACATCCACATTTAACCAAGTGGTAGGAATATTAGGTTCTACTCTTGTTGTCACATCTTTCCCTTGTGCCACATGTAATGTAGTGTCATGGGGCTGCCTAATATGAAGTTGGATCCTTGGCTCAGCCTCCATGTGGTCAATCTTGCCTTGAGGTGTATCATCTAGCACTTTAATCACAGTTGGCTCTTTGTTTTGTAGTAGTCCTGAGTCCGCGTTCACTAGAGTTTGTATCTCTTCTTTGATAGGTGGCACTACCTCTTCATTAGTTATTGGAGCTTCCTTGATACTTATCTTTGAATGAGCATTTAACTGAATCAAGTGTTCTTGTTCAGCTTGTACTTCCTAATGTTGTTCTTTTTGTTTTTGATTGTCAGGTGTAACTTTGACTTGATTGATCTCTGTCCAATCCTCGTTGTGTGTTTCTGTTCGTATGTCAGTATCCAGGGTGTCCTTCTCAGGGCTTGATTCCTCATTAGAGCTAGAGTCATCCAACCCAGTTTCTTTGTATCTGGAAGTGTTGGAAGCAGCCAGAGGCACAGACGCCACGGAAGCATGTAAAGAAGGAGCAGGGAGCCAGGCGGATCAATTTTTCAAACAAATACATTTCTTATTAATTCTCCAAACATTCAACAGTGATTGTTATCACTAATTGTAACATATGTATCATAGAAAACCCCATTTTGTAATCCATAGCTCCATTTTGTGCAAGCCGAGGAGTCCTCGAGCTTGAGGAGCTTAGGTAGAACGCTCGTACCGAATTTCGTTATTTTTAGATACCGTTTTCCCTTCCAAATAGCATCTAGGACCTATTTTTTAACTAGGCCGGTCACTAGATGTGAAACCGGTCAAAACTAGTCTAGAAACTATAAAAAGAGCTAGAGAGCTCATTTTTGAGGTTGGTTCATTTTGGTTAGTGTGAGCTTAGAGCTAGTTTGAGCTTGTAAGAGTATTCTTGAGTAATAGAGCTAATTTCCCACCTTCCATTGTGTCTTGCTTGTCTCTTCATTACGTGTGTGTATGTGTGTGTGCATCTTCGTGCTTCTCACCTTCACTCTCACATCATCTCACGTTCACGATCTTCATATCACTCCTACCTCTCCCTCGGATTGACATTAAGGAGGTGAAGCTTCTTAACGTGGTTCTCACCATTGTGCTAGAGCAACACCAAATTTGGCGCCGTTGCCGGGGATCGAGTCTAGGACGAATGTGTGATGGTAAGAGTATAGCAAGAAGTGGCGTTGGAAGGTAAAAATTTCAGTTTTCGTTGTTGTTTTTACTTAGTTTTTAGTGTTTTTCACCTTCCCCATACTCCATCTTCATCATCGCATCATCATCTTCATCTCCAAAAAAAATAAGAAAATTCACCATATCTCCCCATTCACCTCATTTCCCCTCATTTGTGCATGCGAGAGAGCGAGAGAGAGTTTTTGCGCTTGTGTGTGCTTGTGTTTTCTTGAGCTTTCTTGCAGGTACAGAGCTTCAGAGCATCAGGAAAGCTTCCAAAAGGTAAAAAATGTACTTTCTGTCAGAAATTTCCGACTGTGTCAGACCATCGCGATGGTCCGCCAAGTTCAGATTTTGAGGTAGGCGACCACACCACGAGGTAGGCGATCCCTGCGCATACACGAAACCATAGCTGCATCCCAAAAATTTTCAGTTTGGTGGACCATCGCGATTGGCTCGGACCATCGCGATTGTGTCGCACCATCGCGATAGGCTCACGCCATCGCGACGGCTCGGCCGGACCATCGCGACGATTCGCTTTTTCGGACCATCGCGACGGTTCACTTGAGCCATCGCGACGGTCCACTTGGACCATCGCGACGGTTCAGCTGACCCCGGACCATCGCGATTGGCTTATGCCATCGCCACGACAGTGCCACGTGTCACGATAGACCATCGCGACGGTTCGTTTTTCGGACCATCGCGACAGCCCAAAATCGGACCATCGCGATTGGCTCACGCCATCGCACTTGTGACCATCGCGACGGTTCACTCCGGACCATCGCGATTGTCCACCTTTGACCGTTGACCGCGCCATCGCGATTGTCCGCCTGATCACGCCATCGCGACGGTTCATTTTTCGGGCCATCGCGACGGTCCATTTCCACGCCATCGCGATCGTTCACTTCGGGCCATCGCGACGGTTCGACCTCACGCCATCGCGATCGTTCATTTTGAGCCATCGCGACGGTTCGCCTTTTCGGGCCATCGCGATTGTCCGAATTCCACGCCATCGCGACGGTTCGCTCGGACCATCGCGACGGTCCCAGACCATCGCGATTGCTCACTCCCATCGCAAATTTTGGGCTCCAATTTTTGACCAAATTTGAGGGTATTTTTGAGAAATTTTTGGACCATTAGACTCATAGGAGACCCCTTATCTCATATTTGAGGGAAAACTGGATTATCAATTTTTACCCCCCAGGGCCTGAACGCTCATAACTTTCTCATCCGAAGTCCGTTTTTTGAGCTTAATAGTTTGAGGTTCACCTAGTTTGGGATTAGGAAGCCAGGGGGCACACATTGAAAATTTGGGCAAAAAGGGAAGGGATTTAAAAGATGTATATGCTCAAGTGTTTAATCATCTTGTGAATTGGTCTAACATTGGAATTTTCCAGGTCTAGCAAAGGCAAGCAAGCAAGGCAGTGGACACAGCAAAGCTTGGGAAGCACGGCTTCTTGGGCAACAGGGCATCAGAGCAACCAGAAAAGCCGACTCGAGGTTGGAAGATTACTCAACCCCCTCAGTCAATTCTTAGCTTAAGCTAAACGGTAGTTGTGGATTAACGACGATAGGAACGCCTCAAGTTCAAGATACCTAATTCTTTCAAGTTTAAGACTTAAAGTAAAGGTGTGTGTGACGAAAACCTAAAGAAAAGAACATAAGTCTGACGGAACGAGAACTCAAAACTATAACGGAAAGTCGAATTCCTGACGCATAAATTAAGACAAGAATCCAAAGAAAAACTAAAAAGAATCAAGAATTAATCACAAAGGACCATTGACGATCGAAGGGTGTAATTGAGCGTGCAAGGAAGAAAATCAATGAACCTTAGATCGGGCAAACACATAGGTAAGTCGGACAGAAGAAGCCTTAGATCATCAGAGGCAAGTGTAAGGACCACTGCACGATCTTGGGCTCAACAATTGAATAGCAATTACCCCTACGAGAGCTCAGATACTAGCGAATCAGAAATGGCATTTAGCGCAGACAGACCAGAAGGAGGGTCTCATGTAGCATACCTAGAAAAACTAGAAGGACCCTATAGAACGCAATTAGAGTTTCTCCGAACCAACCGACTAGGTGCTCGCATCTATGAGGATGGTTTGCAAAGGCAAGTGGTGCAACTGCACAACCCTGATCAACCCATTGGATTGGAAAGACCAGTGGTGAAATTTGAGAGAGACGCTTACGTAGACAAAGAAGGAACCATGTACATCCTAAGTACGCAACCAAACGATACTAATGAGTTTGGCACAATTCAATTAGAGACGGAAGCGAAATTTCAAGGAAAAGAACCGTTAGAAGAACCTAGAACACCGAGAGGGAAATCCGTATTAACAAGAGTACTCATCCCAGAATGGATCCCTCAAGATAACAGGAGCACCGAGTTGTTTGTAAATAAAGAGACAGATGAAGCCTTTTGGAGGTACAGAAAGGAAAACCCTGGTGAGGTAGGCATCATTACAATTTATGAATTCAAGGACCCAGATACACCTGGAAAGGTTGTATACCTGGATGAGACTTCAGAAAGAGTCTTTGTGGTGTCCGAGCTTGCTAAAAGCACATACACATGGAGAGGTGAATTGATATTCCCTCCATCTCGAACAAACATGAATGCAAATCAACAAGGGGCAGGAACTTCCTCAGCCCATGGAAATCAAAGAGAAGGAAATAAAGAGAGACCGGAAGTAAGCTTCAATCACCCCATAGGGAGAGATAGAACAACCACGAACACTAATAGAGCGGAGAGACAAAGAGATCATGGAATACCAGGTGGTAGAGATGATTTTCCTCTACCTAGAACACGTGAACACGCAAGAGTTTTGAGACCCACTCAATTAGTAAAATCCATGAAGAATTACTTTGATGGGACAGGAGATCCCTATGACCATGTCGCAGAATTCAAGCAAGTACTAAGAGCAGAACAAGTCGAGGACATGTTCACGCAATACAACGCATTTGGACTAATGTTAAAGAATACCGCTTTAACTTGGTTCCAACCATTGCAACAAAGGCAATTCAGAGACATCCATCACTTTTTAGAGTCATTCATCACTGAATTCTCTAAAAGTGGGATTAGGCATGACACGTCTTCGTTGATTCATAGCTTTAAACAAACCCCTCAGGAAACAGTAAGACTGGCAGGTCGTAGATTCAGACAATATGTTGAGCGATGTCCAATGCAAGAGCTACCCTCACAAGCCAAACAAGTATCACTGTTCCTAGATGGTTTGTTGAGCGCGAAACTACGCTCTTATGTGTACCTAAAAGAACCCAGAACGCTAGAGGAGTGTGTCAGAATATGTATAGACATTGAGGATAACCTAGGAGAGGAATTAGAGCTCTCAAAGGTCTATAAGGACTCAGATTGTTCTTCTCTAGCATCCACAAAATTGTCTAATTCGATAGAGGACCTAGCAGAAAAAGTGGCCCAAAAACTAGGAGTTTCTAGTAAACAGGTGCCCAAGCTGCCAACGAATGTACGTTGTTACACTTGTGGTGGAAACCATTTGGCAAACATGTGCCCCAATGCACCTCAACCTCATGTCAACCCTAGTGGCCAATATTGCACAATTGAGAGAAGATACACGAATCATACGGCTCAGGACTGCCCATACAACAAACAAACCGTGAGACAGAACTACCCGCAAGCATACCCGCAGCCAGGTAGGTATCAAGGCCAATACAATGCTCAGCCTTATTACTATAGGCCTCCTCAGAACTACCCATACCAGGCTCAACAGAGGCCTCAACCCGTCTTGGCTCAGCAGCCACCCCCACCAGCGAATGTCATCTCGGTCAAATACGCTGCTGCAGAAGAGAACCTAAGTAGGGCCTTAGTGCCTTCTTCACCCTTGATCACCGAAAGTGACCCGAACTCAAACAGTTTTGACTCTACTCATGTAACTAGTCCACCCGCTTATTACACGGAGTCACCAGAACATGTGGAGACTTATCATTATGATAGTCCTCCAATGGAACCTAGCTGGGAGCCAGACTATGCAAATGTGATGTACACAAACCCAAACCCAAACCCACGGCCCCAACTGAGACAACAGAGACCACAGGGCCCTAGAGGACCATGCTTTAGGTGCCAAGGAGATCATTTCATAAAGGATTGTCCACATCCCCCAATAGCAAGGCAATCACCGTATTATAACATACAAGGCTTTTGTGCCGACTGTGGCAAAGAGCACATAATCAAAGATTGTCCTAAGAACCCAGTCAACACTACCAATATGACACCGATCAACGTGATAGGTATTGTAAACAACGCAGATGGATCCAACCCTACGTACGTGCCTATCCAAGCTATAACCAGAGCCCAGGCGCTCTTACAAAACCAACAGCTTAATCAAGAGAAAGTAGCCGGAACTAGTGAAGTTGCAGAATCGAGTAGTAAAAAGACAAAATCTTGGAAAGATTCTAGAGAAAGGATAAAGAGAAAGTGGAGTAAAAAGATAAGTGAGCTGGAAGGAAGTTTAAGGGAATCTAGAGCCAAAATCCAAGAATTGGCTTCACAAGAATTAAACCAAGAAATCCCAGCTCAGAAATCAGGATCAGTTTTAGCGGAACCCATACCGGAAGATCTAGACATGATGTTTCGTGCATATCAGGCTAGAATAAAAGAGGGACCTCAGGTCACGGAAATGAGTAAAAACTACCCTCGAGCTGATCTAGAAATAGAAAGAACTAAACTATGCATGAAGATGGTAGAACTAGCACAAGCCTTGTTCGAAGCCTCTAGATATCTTAATTGGAATAACATGGCAAAACCTGAACTACACTTTCAAGGACTAATGGAGAGGCTAGAACACCTGATAAAAAGCAAAGAGAAAAAGGATCAGCATAGGAACCCTACTGTCCTAGAGACACAGGAGAGGAATGCACCATCCCTGTCTCAAGTACCTAATACAGAAAGTCAAGACAATTTGTCTTCCATACATAGGTACTCACATGAATTTTTGAGAGAAATACAAGAAGAGAAATGGAGAAAAGAACAAGGAACTCATCCTCCTATTCGAGAAATAGACGACTTGCAGGAACAATTTCCCCAAGACATCCCCTCTATATACGATGAGGTAGAGGTGGAACAACTGAGTGAACCCACAGGATTTGAATCTAATTCTTTACAAGAATTACCTCAGTTCACAGGACCTTGGGAAGCAAAGTCTATTAGTATGAGAGCACCCACGATAATAGTGAGGAATGAAGAATCAGTGATCCCTAGGAACACGGAAGTGATCAAGAACACTAAAGTACAGTGTAATCTCACTCTGGAGGAATTGTTAAAGGTAAAACCAGAATTGTGGAAGCACGTAGCAAATCAATTCCCTGAGCTAGCTACCACACCCTCTCAGATAGGATCACATAAGAAGGTACCAGAGATACCCGTGGAAAAGATTGGAGACGTAAGCGAAGGGGAGGAAGGTAACACATATCTTCCAATAACCCATCAGGGCTACACCACGAAAGCCATCTTAGATTCAGGAGCCGGAGTAGCCATCGCTACTACCGCTTTGTGGAAACGTTGGGGTAAGCCAGCCCTCAGACCCACCAGGATGAAACTACAAATGGCTGATGGACACATAGAAAAACCGTTAGGCTTGCTAGAAGGCATATCTCTCACCACTTGTGGTGTAGAATTTGAGCATACATTTGCCATTTGTGACTTTGCGAAAAATCGTGCTTATGAGATGATATTGGGACGACCATTCATGCGTCAGTTGCAAATTGTACAAGATTGGGGAACTAATTCTTTGTACTTGCAACATTTAGGAGTGACTACTAAAGTCGATCTTAAAGACTATTCACATAGAGATGTACCCCCAATACAATGGAATACCATCCATAAGACACCAGTAGAGACGGAATCCGTGCACTCACTAGAGTCAGATCCTTCTTGGTTGCATGAGGATACCCATTTATGGATGTGTAAAGTAGCCAAACAAGAGGAAGAGCAGTTAGAAGCCAGAACCTTAGGTGCAGAACAACATCCACGAACCCTTCAAGATCCAGCCTACGCACCTGTAGTATTCCCAGACGAAGAGTTTGAACCCCATGGTTGGGCGGAAATACTAGCAACCATGGATGTAGCCATCAATGAAGAACAATGGACACCCCACTGTGACGAGGATGGCTATGACATTTCAGTTTTCACAATAGAGTCAATCATGTGCGATGCAATCTTAGAAGAGTGTGAACCGAACACTGATGCATTCGAGGATGCAAGCGATTTTGATTTAGAATCAATTATCATGGACCCACCCTTTGCATCAGAGGAAGAATATTTCTACGAAATAGAGACTCACACTCAGAGACACAAGGAAAGTACGAATGAAGTGAGATTAGCCACGGAAGTGACTACTAAGAGTGAAGGTAAGAAAAGAAAGAAGAAAGACACCATGACCGAAAAAGAAGAATCTTTGTTTGAAGTACCCGAGAATTTCAAGAAATATGAAATCGAAGATAGAAGGATTATGGTACGAATGCCCAACAGAAAGGCGAATGACGGACAAGTATATGATAACCGAGAGAAAACCAAGAAAATAATAGTTGCCATAGAAGGAGAAGAAGAAAAATGTACCTACATAGGGCATGATTTGACGACTGAAGAAGAGGAAGAGTTAGTTGCCCTATTGCGCGAATATAGAGATGTTTTTGCTTGGAGTTACAAAGATTTGAAAGGAGTAGACCCAGATATATGTTCTCATAGAATCCCTATGACTCCAGATGCAAAACCGACAAAACAAAAACCGTACACGTACAATGATAACTACGCTGCGAAGATTAAAGAGGAGATAGATCGATTGATAGAAGCAGGATTTATTTACGAAATTGAACATACCGAATGGGTATCCCCCATTGTGGTTGTGCCCAAGAAGAATGGAAAATTGCGTGTGTGTATTAACCTTAAAAAAGTTAATGCCGCCACAATTAGAGATAGTTATCCTCTTCCTATCACATAACACCTATTGGAAAGAGTTGCGGGCAAGGAAGTTTACAGCTTCCTTGATGGATTCTCAGGCTATAATCAAGTAGCCATCGCTCCAGAAGATCAACACAAGACGGCTTTTGCCACTGAATGGGGCATATTTGCATTTCGTGTGATGCCATTTGGCTTAACAAATGCACCCGACACTTTCCAGCGACTCATGTGTCATGTTTTTAAGGAATTCTTACGCAAGAGCTTGGAAGTTTATGTCGATGACTTATGTGCTCATTCAAATGTAAGACAGACACATATCCCAGAGTTAAGACAAATATTTGACAATTGTCGAGAATATCAGGTTTGTTTGAACCCAGAAAAATGCGTTTTCATGGTCAGACAAGGCAAAATTCTAGGACACATTGTGTCAAAAAATGGAATCTCCACGGATGAAGAAAAGGTGAAGGTAATTGCAGAATTACCTAGACCAACTAATGTGAAAGAGGTACAGGCATTTATGGGCCATTGCGGTTATTATAGGAGATTCATACACATGTATGCAATCATAGCCAAGCCTTTGTACTCTCTTTTAACCAACTTTGAGTGGACAGATGAATGTGAAAATTCATTCAATGAACTCAAACGACGCTTGTGCTCAGCACCTATATTGACTACCCCAGATTGGAGTAAGCCATTCCATGTACATGTGGATGCATCCAATTACGCCATAGGATGTGTGTTGGCACAACCCACGAATGAAGGTAACATAGATCTCCCCATAGCTTACGCTAGCAGACAACTGAACGCAGCAGAAAGAAATTACACCACGACGGAACGAGAAGGATTAGGGAGGATCTACGCTGTAAAGAAGTTTAGGCACTACTTGTTGGCCAACAAATTCAAGTTCTTTACAGATCATCAAGCCCTATTATATTTAGTCAACAAACCATGTAACACAGGACGATTGATACGTTGGTTTCTATTACTCATGGAGTATGATTTTGAAGTGGTAGTTAGGAAAGGAAAGACACATCTTAGAGCCGACCACCTTTCAAGATTAACCTCAGGAGAGGCTCCTCAAGGAATAGCCGATGAATTACCAGATGCATACTTGTTTAACCTTGAGGTAGCACCAGAATGGGCTAAGCCGATAGTCCCTATTCTGACATACGGACCCAAGAATCCTAAGGTAAAGATCAAAGAAGAAGAGATTACCAAGTCTCAGAGATATCAAATCATGGCAGGAAGCATATATAAACAAGATAATCAAAAGATTCTTGCTTGTTGTGTAGATGAATCAGAACATGCGAATTGGTTGCAATTAGCACACGTAGGTGCACTAAAGCAACATCATTCAAAACATCGAACATTACAGACTCTGCAGAGATTAGGAGTATATTGGCCTACGATGGAAGCAGATGTCTACAAGTTGTGTAAGGAATGCCATGTTTGTTGTGAAAGACCACCAGTAGAGCATGCTACATTATATCACGTGTCTCTCACACCAGACTGGAGTGAACCTGTAGTGACATACTTGAGGACGAACACATTCCCTCAAGGCATGACCTTAGCTCGACAACGCAGTCTAGAGCAGGAAGCTCACGACTATTCACTTATTGGCGATAATCTATACAAAAGAGGACGAGATGGATATCTAAGGCAATGTGTTCATGAGAGCGAATATCTTAGCATACTAGAGACTGCACACCAAGGTGTTGCAGGAGGTCATTTTGGACCAGATAGGATAGTCAAAGCCATTCTCTTTGCAGGATTATGGTGGCCCACTCTTCACATGGATGCTCATACCTATGTAAAGAGATGTGATGTGTGCCAAAGAACTCAGTTTCCTACTCGCGGAGACGAAATGCCATTGAAACCCATGATGGGCGGACGTGCATTTTCTAAGTGGGGTATAGACTTTATAGGACCCATTAACCCCCCTGCAAAAGGTACACATGCGGAATACATTATTGTTGCCACAGATTATCTGACGAAATGGGTAGAGGCAAAAGCCACAAAAAAGAATGATGCACACACGACTGCAAAATTCTTATTTGAAAATGTCTTTACAAGATATGGATTGCCTATAGAGTTAGTGAGCGATCGAGGCACTCACTTTCTAAACCAAGTCATTGAATATTTGTTACAGGATTTTATGGTGATTCACAAGAAATCTGCACCATATCATCCTCAGGCCAATGGTCAGGCTGAAAGCACTAACAAGATACTTTGTACCGTACTGACGAAACTCGTGAACAATAAACGTTCAGATTGGGACAAACAGTTACACCACGCTGTTTGGGCATATCGAGTGGCCTACAAGACCGTACTCAATGCAACTCCCTTTCAGATGGTTTTTGGTCAGAATGTAGTGCTTCCTTTGGACTTCTTGATACCGACACTTAAGGTTGCACAAGAACATCAGTGGACCGGCCATGAATTATCAGCGAGAATAATGGACTTGGAGCGATTAGGAGAAACCAGGCTAAAGGCAGCAGCAGGAATATACGCAGCAAAGAAGCGACAGAAAGCATATTTTGATGCACATGTGAAAGATAAAGGCCTAAAAGAAGGAGATTTAGTTCTAGTGTATACGCTGAAACAGCACGCACGGAAGTTAGAAAAGCGAGGTTATGGACCTATGATCATTAACAGACTTTCGACTAGTGGAGCAGTACAGTTAGCCACCTTAGAAGGAGATATAATGCCTAATTACATTAGTGGCTGTAGAGTCAAGCTATATCAGGAACCTCTTACTGAGGATATGCTTAGACGACTCACGTTGGCCAAGAAGCGTAAGGAGGAAGAAAATAGAATACGAGCGGAAGCTCAGGCAGAAGCCATAGAACGCATTAAGCGCATGAAGCTAAGAAGACAAGGACTAGGGAGAGAACATTATAACCATCTGGAAACATCACCCAGATATCCCATGGCCATGTGTCAAGTAAAGTCAACCACTCATCCTAGCATAGTGGACAGGAGACCATTCATTACAGTTAGGCTAGAGCACGGCAACCCTTGCCAAGAACTCAGGGCTTTAATTGACTCAGGTGCTGCGACTAGTGCGATTAGATGGTCCCACTATAAGGATTCAGGAATAGAAATGCGGCCAATTGAGGCATACCTCATAGGGCTAGGAGGCATGGAAACCCCTTGCATGGGTGAGGTGGACCTTCCTATCCTCATTAAGGATATGACGATGACAGCTAAGCTACTAGTGTGCCATGATGACGACCTGATAGAACCCCTAATCCTTGGCCAAGATTGGCTATACGATCACTCAGTGGACCTAAATCTTAGACAAGGCTCCTTACAGATTGGAACCTTAGAGCAGAAGCGAGTGATACCGCTTGACTTTCCTAATGGCATTCCGCCTGACGGTTGTGACCCTAGACCCTATGAAACGCATGCGACGGAAGACCGGAAGATCTTTGATCAGCTCAGTCACGTTACGTCCACACCAACCCACTCGGGCTTGGCTATGGACAAATGTCAATCAGAAGGACGACAGGAGATCTTCCCTGGGACTTCCTGCAAACTAGAAGAGACAGTTACCTACCCACAAGGGCAGATGGACACAATCAGCGGTCAGGTGGGTTGCATCAGCGGCCAAATGAGCACGACACCCTGCGGTGCTCATCCTTCCAAACTTGTTGCGGACTGGCCTAGATTAAAGTTAAATAAGACATCACTTCCTAATGGGCAGGTCACGCAAGTGTTGGATCTCCCTTCTTTTCCAAAGCAGAGTGTCCATCCGACCTCTCAACCCCAGCAACAACAGAGTCAACCACGACAAAGGAACCCAGACCGACTGCAGTATCGGAGGAAACAACACGGAAAGCAGTTTAGGCCACCGAAAGGAAGCGGCACCAGACAAATATGGGTGCCAAAAGGACAAAAAGCACCGAAGAACTCCAACCAGGCAGAGATCGACAAGAAAAAGGCAAGGCAGAAACAGAATCAGTATCCACCATCCCCTCGACAGTCTCCTACAGGTCCGAGCATTCGACAGATTTGGATCGCCAAGAAGTATCTTATCAATCGACCCACACCCACGCAGATTTGGGTACCCAAACCATGTATCGTAGCTCAACCCATAAGCCATGTAATATATAACCCACATAACTCATTTCATCCCTTGATACCACCACACCCGACACCACCTTTGCCCCTCAGCAGAAACCCTCCACCCACTCCAAGATCCTTAGGAAATGGATACCGAAACGTGTCCAACCGTCTCCCCCTAACCCCATGTCTGATAAAACTACCCCCCCGACTAACATACAACCTTGTACTAAATCACTAACCTTTAAACCTTGTATAAATTCACCCACCATCATCACACATCACTCGTAATCTCATCTCATCAAGAAATGTATGCATGATCTGAAACGTATAGGTGTCTAGAGACCTGCACTGGTGCTGCAAGAAACATTGCATCCATCACATCATAGCACTTGGCTACACGGGTTACGCATCAGTTATGGAAAGGGATTGCGGTCTCACTTTAATGGGATCATAATTAATTTCCATGCTAATGTGTTAATCTTTTGTAGCAGATCTTTCTCATTAGCGCATCAGTCACCATGCAAACCGACGAAGGAACATCAGGAGCAGGCCCCAGTGTAGCGGCTGTGCCCCTCAACGTGCTACGAGCAGAGTCCCACCCGACTGCTCCACCGCCGGAATTTCAGGGATTTCCAGGGCCCATGCCTATCGACAACCCACCCATGGGCTACACCGAAAAGATACACAGGAACTCTCATTGGTTTCAGGGCCTTGCAGGACCCCTTGCGGACGCGGACTTTATATTTGAATCCTCTTTGACATTTGATGACCGCACGTGGGGAAAATACCAGTTTTTCTCCAGAGAGTTCGAAGCCCTACAAAGCACCCAGGATTTAACTCATGTTTGGGCCAGAGCAGGCTTCACAGAGTATTTCAGTGATCCTCTGCCCAAACCGGATTTTTACAGGTGCTATTACTTAATCACTACCCTACTGGCCTCAGAGAATAAGGACATCCCAGGGACCTTCATATTGCCTACTCTAGTGGATGATCCACCTTACAAAAGGTTTTACCTATCTAAGGATTTAATCAGAGCGGCCATCAAAATTCATGGCACCCACACACCCACAGATCGAGAGAGATTAATTCCAGAACCGATGAAACGTGGGGATGTCACGAAGTGGGAGGAGATTTCGGCCATTACACCTGAGCTGTCCAAGCCACTAAGGATATGCATGCAACATTTCGCATTCCCAGCTCAGGACAGATTTACCATGCCCCATAAACAAATCTGGTTCGGATTGTATTTGGCATGCACGGTGTGGTCACAATTTGAAGCCATTGCTTTCGGCATAAGATGTTTTGGAGAGGCATCCACCGCTATCATATCGTCAGGAAGATTTGAGCAAAACCGTGTATACAAACATTCAAGAGCTGACAAATTTCATAGCGTTGTAACTTCACATGAGCAGATCATTGCGGATTCTTCCAATATCGAGGATAAACTCAGATAACCATCGGGTCCTGTTACTTCATTATTTCCCAGCTTTAGAAGGTGCATGCAAGAAAGGCGATCATATTGACACGTTGATCTTTCATTCTAAAGAACGAGTCGGGCATGCTAGAAAGGAAGAAGGAGGCTTGGAGGGGAATTCTTCGGCATTTTTTTTTTTCACCGTCCCAGATAGCATGAATGTCTGCACAGGGGCAACACGATTTGTGCGTGAAAGACGAAATAATATTTTTAAGACTCTCGCAGAGTTTGAGAGGCCTGTCGTCCTCGAATATTGCTGCTCATCGGAGCTCTCGTTTTCGGGAAGCAGCGAGCAAGGGCCGCCGTTTGAAATAGTGCTTGAGATCGTTGGGTGCGCAGGGCCTTTGTAGTTAGAGCGGTACAGATTTTGCAGAGAATTCATCCGCTTCTCCGATTGTGAAAAGGGTCCCTGTCAGGCATGGTGGTCGTTCAAGGATATGTCAAAATAAAAGTCATCAAATGCACAGATCTGGTTGTTCGTGTTCTGTTGCAGAGTGACAGAAGAAGGGATAATGCTCTGTCATCTTTCTCGATGAGGCCACAATCCAAGGCAGAGATGGAGTAATCAATCAGAGAGAGAAGGGGGAGAAAATGCCTGTTTGCGAGCAACATGGGACTGCTCAGTTTCTCATAATCTTCTCCCGAATCACAACTTAAATGGTGGTCTTCGCGAGCTTCTGTAAGACAAGCTATGCCATGAAGCTGTTGTCTCTTCTATGAACTTATCACGACGATGGATAGGAGCCATCTGCGCACTCTCCAGATGCAAAAGAGTCTGGTTCTTCTTTCTGAAAACCTGCCAATGAAGCATCAAGACGCAACTACCGGAGACATTCTCGTTCATCTTCACACTCTCGTAGCCTTCACCAGAATCTGCTGAAGAATTTTCGAGAGCGCTCTATTCTGCACACTTTACAATAGCGGGCGCTGCTGTTCGAAAGGAAAGGAAGTTTTCTATGTTGAGGATCTGACAACCTCCCTCAGTGCATGTCCTTCATGAATGCATTAGTATCATCAAATTCTGTAGCTCTGATTGCAGCGTTCGAGATGAAGAAGTACAAGTTTTCAGATGCTGATGCAAAAAGTACAATCATGAATTGACAATTGCTATACACCGCTTTCTGAGGACTCCATCGATTCGATAAATCTTTGCTTCGACCAACTCTGTTCTGATGCATCTGACAGTCGTACTTGAAGTAGATCCGATCATATGAAGCAGGGATTCTGAGAAAACATGGAGTATATTTTGGGCGACATCTGACGAAAGGACATCCGATAGAGATGCATATAACGTCCTCCACCAGGAGAATTCATGATCGACTTCAGGCTGACGACTCCGAGAGGTAATAAAGAAACTCTAAGATATTCTGGATAGCCGGCAGGGAGCAAGGAAGAGGCATCTATTTGGTTTGCATCCCTGTCTTTGATGATTTTGTGTTGAATCTAGACTCTATTTTTTTTGTTTCTGGTCGAGTTTCTGTGAATTGAATTTAACTTTGTATTTTATATCTTCCCCAGACTTATCTTAATTGTACAATTCAAGTACTTGAAAGTCAAAAGGCGTTATCTTTCATAGTAGTTTCTTCAGTCAATAATCAATGTGACGGGCACTTGCTGAAGGAATCCCGCCAGCAAGTTGTTGTATATAATTGTTGGATTGCACTCTAACGCGGGTAAAAACCTTTGCCAAGGCGTTTTAGTACTTCAGGTCTGTCTTTGTACTTTCAATAAAGGCCATGTTTCTTGTCGGTACATGGCGTGGAAAGTCTTTCCAGGAATCAATCAAATCTCTGGAAGGAGACATACAGTATGCAAATACATTAGCATTGGAGTTTCCAAGGGATTATGATGGAGCATGCTTACAAATGAGGCTATCATATAGCCCTGCTGCTCCATTTTTTTCTGTTTCTTGTGCGTTGAACTGCTTTGAATTAAGTTTTACCTCCTTGCTTTGACTCCTGCGACGATGAGAACTACCCAAGAGATGCTTATATAGATTCTCCAAGCTATTTGTTTGACGCTTCATATGAAACCATGAAAGTTAGGATCGTTGAGTAAGACATAGTTTTCTTAAATCTTACGAGTGATTTATGTGTATAAATCGAAGTATACTCTGCATTGAAGTACTTCTTTGAAATTCAAAAACCCATGACATATGAGTGTATCTAGACCTGTCGTGTCTAATCCTCTCACCCTCCTTTTGTCCAACATCCACGACATACCTGGTGAACCCGACGTGAAAGGAGGGGGTGAGTGAGTTATAGAGCCACAAAGATTAGCATAATCAAAATGGAAGATATCCTAGCTCAATTCCTACGCTTTCAAGAAGAAGATAGGCGTCAAAAAGCCATCCAATCACTTCATGAACGCCTAGTCAATCGGTGTGGCTTTTTCAATGGAAAGAATGTCTCAAAGTTCTGCAAAGAATATGAACTCGAGGCCAAATACCTAGGTGTCGGATTAAGTCCGATGACGGAAAAAGAATTATGTGAAAACTTTATCTATGTGTCGGGATACGACATGCGAGACCAAATAATGCGAATAAATCAAACGACATGGTCCCAATACAAAGCGACACTCCTCAAGCAGTTTATGCTAGAGGATCTTGATAAAGTAACTCGTAGATCTTTCCTGAGGTGGGTTCATATGCCCAAAGACCAACCAATTCTTGAGATCAAAGAAGAGTTTGAGCGACAATATGATGATCTTTCTGAGCACGATAAGAGGTGCATAAGTCATGAAAGGGTTTCGTTGTTTCTTCGAACAATCGATGTTAATGCCCGAGAGGAGTTAATTCCACTTCTACAAGATATAGACTCTGACTCAGGACTCACAGAGGATTGGATGCTCGTCCATGAAGCTGTGATGAAATACGTAAAGAAACAACAAACAATAGAGAAATTTTTAAATGATTGGAGAACAGATCTTCAAACAGATGAAAATTATAACCATGTTCCAAGCATTTTACCAATCGTGGATAATGTTCAAGTCCATGAGGTTGTAGAAACCCCATTTGGGCATGAAGTAGATATGCATGGGCTTGATATCCATAGTGATGATGAGAAATATGAAGAAACTTCTAAAAGTGCGATTGATGTAACCTCAAAGGTTACAAGGTGCCAAGAGCCCCTAGACTTCTTTACAATGATTATATCTTTAGGTGCCATAAGTGGACAAAGTCCGAAGATGGGAGGATCAAAAGAGCAAGTAGAAGCTAATCAAAATCAAACCAAACTAAACCAACATCAAATCAAACAAACAACAAACATTAAACAAAACAAAAACCAACAAAACCCAACAAGAAATCAAGATGAAGCTTCCTCTACTCCGATAAACTCCTCACATCGAATAAAAGATAATCAAACAAATCAAGAAACATATCAAGATGCAAACAAAGAGATAGAGATATCTAGAAGGCTCATAGGTGACCAAATGGAGATAAAAGATGAGATACAAATAGAGAACCTAATAAATATGTCTGAAGATCGAGCTCGAGATGCATCCTTACATGATGACATCGGGCAAGATGTGGAGTATGATTGGATGTCACTTGACGGTGATGATCCTTTTCTAAAACAAGATTCGGATAGAACTTCTGATCTAATGACTGAATTACATGAAGGAACTCCCATGGAACATGATGTTGAATCTAAGGACCTGTCAATAAAAGATCCGATGGGTAAGAATATGAATATGCAGGAATCCGCATTATACATGCATACAGAGATGCAAGAAAACGAACTTACTTATATGAAGGAGGACATGCAAATAATGAGTCCTCTAGAGGTTGAAATGTGTGATGACGAAGATGAGTATGATGCTAATCTAGAGGATGTACAAATGATAAGTCCTCTAGATAGTGATGTGTATGGCGATGGTGATAAGCATGATCCTAATCCTACCGATAGTCTAGATCAAGATCAAGATACTGATATTCTTTTGAGCGATGTCACATTGGACAAAGATCCTACACATAAAAAAGAGGATAAGTTGGATGGAGTTCAAAATAATGATATGTATGGAAATGAAGCTACATTCTATGAAGAGAGAAATATGAATGAACATGAGGAGGATGGGAAAATACCATTGATCATTTCTCTAAATACTGATATGTATGTCAAAAATAATCATGTTGAGTTGAGTCCGCACGTTGAAGAAATTGAGCATAAAGTGGCAGATGAAATGTTTATTGTGACATATGATAAATCAGATGCGTGTATAGCATTGAAGAATATCCAATGTAAAACTATTGAGTCAAACGATTGCAACGATGAAGCTCAAGTTGATTTGGATGCGTATGTTGAGATTCTCATACATGATGAGATTCTTGAGCAAGAATCAGTGATTGAAGAATCAATGCTTGAAGAAGGTGGACTAAGTACATCCTCTGAAGAGAATGAGCAAGAAATGATTGAGAGATATGAAGAATTCTATGATGGGATCTTGAATAAAGAAGTTGAGTTCCCGTCAATCAACATACACTGTCCTATAAGGTGTAAAAATTATGATGAGTTTGATCTTGATAAGAAAGTCTCTAGTGATATTGAAGATGAAGACTTTCTTGGATTCAGTGATATTGAGTCTCTTCATGAAAATGGGCAAATGAATCTGGAAAAAGACAATGATGAAGAGTTCCTGGAAAGATTGGAGAAAGAAGCAGACTTCATAATTTCCGAAACTCAGTCAGAAAGGAATGATTTTGCCATGGAGAATAAAGATGACTGTGTCTTGATGTCTGAGTATGATGAACACTTCCATTTGAAGTGGGATTCAAATGATTCTATTCAAAAACCTCATCTTAACGGTGATGGAGACATGATAGAAGATATTGAAAGGGATAAAACTCCTATAAATGATCTCAAGCATGAAATAAAAGAAAATACATGCTTGCAAGAAAATTTCAATTATGAATCAAACATATGCAAATTTCAAACTTCATATACATGTATTCATGACTCTGCACATGATGAATTTGAAAGAATCATAAATAAAGATACTCATGCTCAGATAATTGAAATATGGATATCCAAATTCTCTGAGAGTTACAAAGACCAAACAAGCTGCCAAGAGGTAGACAAGCGAATAAGGTGGCTTGTATACATATTTACTGTATTTATGAATGCAACGCTGATTGGTGCAATTCAAAGATGGCTTGTTTTTAAGCATAGCTTCTTGGGAGAGCATTTATCTGTGAAAAAGTATTGAAAGGGAATTTCTTGAATTCACAAGAAATTTAAAAAGTGACTTTTGTAAATATAAGTATGTAAATACTTAATAATTATGTTTTGATTTTTTGAGATGGATAAAAGTAAATATAAAAATAAATAAATAAATAAATGAACAAATAATTGCATAAATAAATAGAGCAAGAAAATGCATCTAGCTCTCAAGAAAATGAAAATTTTTCAAAACAATCTTTTTGAATATGATGCTACTAATGTGTTTTCTGAGTTTATATAAACAGGTGTTGATATGGAGTTAATTGGAGATCTAGGAGTTTGATGGATTGTGCAGGAGGCAACCACTTTCAAATTACATCTTTATGGTTTACTGCAAATGGTTTCCCGAAGTTCTTTCATGGATTGCATGTACATATTGTGTCATGTGATTTGATGTTTCTCATGATTTATTTAGTTTCTATGAGTGCAGGAATGATCAAGCGAAGCCAACGGAGATGATGACTCAAGAACAAAGTTGTGAAAATCTTTTTCATTAGCTATCGTGCTTTAACCCTGATCTTTTCTTTGCACCATCTTTGAGATGCATTGCATGCCAAATATGCATGTAAAAATATATAGAAACACGTCTTTGAAATTCCGTAGAAGCACGTCCATCTGCACAATTAGATAGGTAAATATCATTGAAAAATAATAAAGCAAGTTTTGAGTGATAAGAGAGGATAATTCTCAGTAAGGGAGAGTGATTGCATCTGTAAGAGAGTGGAGTTGTGAGTGATGTGAGCGTTGTTTAGATACCATAAAACCCTCGATTTTTCACACCATTTTGTTTCTCTTCATGCACCTAAAACATGCATAAATGAAATGCAAAGAGCACGAGTGATATTTTGGTTAAAACCCATAGTTGCACGAGTGATTGCACTTGTATTGAATTGTATATCCATGATGAAAATGTGAGTTCAATTTGAGTGTACATCCTCAACACCGAATTCCTAATACCTCCCTTATTTGCACCATGCTGTTTTTTTATGCACTTAGAGTATGCATATGTAGGGCTCATTACATGGCCGTGCATAGGCACATTTGTTTTAACCCGTGCACTTGATTTCACTCCCATTTGGATTCTTGAAGACTTGCAGATACCGAGATCGATGGTGGTACATCCGGAGGATGTACAGGTTCAGAGGGGGTGGATGTGGTCACGATTTGAAGCCATTGCTTTCGGCATAAGATGTTTTGGAGAGGCATCCACCGCTATCATATCGTCAGGAAGATTTGAGCAAAACCGTGTATACAAACATTCAAGAGCTGACAAATTTCATAGCGTTGTAACTTCACATGAGCAGATCATTGCGGATTCTTCCAATATCGAGGATAAACTCAGATAACCATCGGGTCCTGTTACTTCATTATTTCCCAGCTTTAGAAGGTGCATGCAAGAAAGGCGATCATATTGACACGTTGATCTTTCATTCTAAAGAACGAGTCGGGCATGCTAGAAAGGAAGAAGGAGGCTTGGAGGGGAATTCTTCGGCATTTTTTTTTTCACCGTCCCAGATAGCATGAATGTCTGCACAGGGGCAACACGATTTGTGCGTGAAAGACGAAATAATATTTTTAAGACTCTCGCAGAGTTTGAGAGGCCTGTCGTCCTCGAATATTGCTGCTCATCGGAGCTCTCGTTTTCGGGAAGCAGCGAGCAAGGGCCGCCGTTTGAAATAGTGCTTGAGATCGTTGGGTGCGCAGGGCCTTTGTAGTTAGAGCGGTACAGATTTTGCAGAGAATTCATCCGCTTCTCCGATTGTGAAAAGGGTCTCTGTCAGGCATGGTGGTCGTTCAAGGATATGTCAAAATAAAAGTCATCAAATGCACAGATCTGGTTGTTCGTGTTCTGTTGCAGAGTGACAGAAGAAGGGATAATGCTCTGTCATCTTTCTCGATGAGGCCACAATCCAAGGCAGAGATGGAGTAATCAATCAGAGAGAGAAGGGGGAGAAAATGCCTGTTTGCGAGCAACATGGGACTGCTCAGTTTCTCATAATCTTCTCCCGAATCACAACTTAAATGGTGGTCTTCGCGAGCTTCTGTAAGACAAGCTATGCCATGAAGCTGTTGTCTCTTCTATGAACTTATCACGACGATGGATAGGAGCCATCTGCGCACTCTCCAGATGCAAAAGAGTCTGGTTCTTCTTTCTGAAAACCTGCCAATGAAGCATCAAGACGCAACTACCGGAGACATTCTCGTTCATCTTCACACTCTCGTAGCCTTCACCAGAATCTGCTGAAGAATTTTCGAGAGCGCTCTATTCTGCACACTTTACAATAGCGGGCGCTGCTGTTCGAAAGGAAAGGAAGTTTTCTATGTTGAGGATCTGACAACCTCCCTCAGTGCATGTCCTTCATGAATCATTAGTATCATCAAATTTTGTAGCTCTGATTGCAGCGTTCGAGATGAAGAAGTACAAGTTTTCAGATGCTGATGCAAAAAGTACAATCATGAATTGACAATTGCTATACACCGCTTTCTGAGGACTCCATCGATTCGATAAATCTTTGCTTCGACCAACTCTGTTCTGATGCATCTGACAGTCGTACTTGAAGTAGATCCGATCATATGAAGCAGGGATTCTGAGAAAACATGGAGTATATTTTGGGCGACATCTGACGAAAGGACATCCGATAGAGATGCATATAACGTCCTCCACCAGGAGAATTCATGATCGACTTCAGGCTGACGACTCCGAGAGGTAATAAAGAAACTCTAAGATATTCTGGATAGCCGGCAGGGAGCAAGGAAGAGGCATCTATTTGGTTTGCATCCCTGTCTTTGATGATTTTGTGTTGAATCTAGACTCTATTTTTTTTGTTTCTGGTCGAGTTTCTGTGAATTGAATTTAACTTTGTATTTTATATCTTCCCCAGACTTATCTTAATTGTACAATTCAAGTACTTGAAAGTCAAAAGGCGTTATCTTTCATAGTAGTTTCTTCAGTCAATAATCAATGTGACGGGCACTTGCTGAAGGAATCCCGCCAGCAAGTTGTTGTATATAATTGTTGGATTGCACTCTAACGCGGGTAAAAACCTTTGCCAAGGCGTTTTAGTACTTCAGGTCTGTCTTTGTACTTTCAATAAAGGCCATGTTTCTTGTCGGTACATGGCGTGGAAAGTCTTTCCAGGAATCAATCAAATCTCTGGAAGGAGACATACAGTATGCAAATACATTAGCATTGGAGTTTCCAAGGGATTATGATGGAGCATGCTTACAAATGAGGCTATCATATAGCCCTGCTGCTCCATTTTTTTCTGTTTCTTGTGCGTTGAACTGCTTTGAATTAAGTTTTACCTCCTTGCTTTGACTCCTGCGACGATGAGAACTACCCAAGAGATGCTTATATAGATTCTCCAAGCTATTTGTTTGACGCTTCATATGAAACCATGAAAGTTAGGATCGTTGAGTAAGACATAGTTTTCTTAAATCTTACGAGTGATTTATGTGTATAAATCGAAGTATACTCTGCATTGAAGTACTTCTTTGAAATTCAAAAACCCATGACATATGAGTGTATCTAGACCTGTCGTGTCTAATCCTCTCACCCTCCTTTTGTCCAACATCCACGACAACGGGACCTCAAACTGTTGATCTGGCAAGCTGGATCATAGATCAAATGTATCTGGCACAGCACAGATGGGAGCACAAGAAAGTACTTAATGGATGTTGTGCACTCACTAGAATTGTGTATATGTGCTTAGCTTATGACTTGCCCATCGAGCGTGCATTAACAGGAGAAGAACTGAAGGCATTCAAAGGAACGACGAAGAAAGCCAGAAAGCCCAGTAGAACACGGGCAGGCAAGCGCATGCGAGGCACCATTCCTTGCCTTCAAGTGCTAGAGTCGCCATCACCACAACCCTCTCCAGAGCGACCATAGACAGAAGCGGCTCCCACAGTACAACCTATTCACATAAGGTTGTCCAGACCAGTGGTTACGGAGGCCACCACTAGTACCGCTGCACCTCAGGCAGCTGCCACCATAGAACCCACCACCACAACAGCAGAAGCTCCCACAACTATTGGTGCGGAGGCTTTTTCTTTCCCAATACCACATATGGAGGCCGACCCAATCAACACAACATTTGATGTCGAGATGCCTGATGCATTCTCAAACGAATTCCAGTATTCAGAAGCACAGTTGTTCTCCCAGGAATATGAACGTCCCAGCTACCCTACCACACCGCGAGATCTGCCACAGGGACAAGCTGTGTCGAGCTCTGAAGAAGAAAGAACCAAAACAGACGACGAGGAAGGCGACGATGAAGCCATCCAGGGCTCACATGACGGACAGACAGATGGTCAAGGCCAACAAACTGACGCACACGGCGACACCAGCACATACGAAGATGAGACTTTCGAAGCCGCAGCATACACGCTGGCCATAAAGAAATTATATCGAACGATGGAGAAAGTCTGGGCACGGAAAAAGTTAACTGAAGAGGAGAGCCAGGCATTAATTGAACAGGAACTCGTCTCCGGAGGATTCGAAGACGCATACATCAGAGGGTTCAGAGAGTTAGTCAAATCAGTAGGCTCCCATGAAGCACTCAGGTTTTTACAAAGAAAGCAACTACCACAGTTTGACCCCCGCCGAGTGCGACTACTTTCAAAACCCGGAGAGTATATTCGCGTACCAACAGGAGCTCAGTCTTCAGCACAAGTCAGGGAGGCACGCCTCGTCCCCGAAAGTTCATTGACCGCAGAACCCATCCTTGTAGATTCCCCACCCCGTACTACCATTGTACATGCCACTACTATCCTCGAAATAACATCCACCCCTTCTACTCCTCTCTCACCTCATCTTTCACCAACCCATCCCGTATCCCCCGCACACCCACCTGCTTCCCCCACATCCATACCTGTACAAGGCAACATAGCCACAACCTTTGCCCTGCCCATTCAGACCACCATGCCCACACCCAACCCTTCGTATCTACATGTTAACCCCTTCACCCCTTCATCTTTCCCCGCATTTCCCCCACCTCTAAGAACCCCATTCCCCTTTCTAACCCCACTAACCTTCTCACCAGTTTCACCTCCCCAACCCACCATAACCCCTATTTCCCCTTTTCACCAAGCTGCTCCAGCCATTCCCCCTGTAAATTACTCTACATTTGTAAATCCCGTATTCACACCTACACAACCACCCACAATCACACCACTTTTCACAGTCACAACACTAAACACGTCCAGTGACATGGACATCTCACCACCCACGGCACCACCACTCACTTCACTCCCGGCACAAACATTTTTAGACACATCACAATTTTCCACGATCACCACTGCATCCACTGTCCCAACCCCATTTCCCATTCCCGCTGCATCTACTCCCACTGCATCCTCATTTAGCACTTCACTACTACTATCGCCCACCATAGACACCGCATTTCAACACATGTTCACATGCATGACACAAGTCCGCGATGAGTTTGCATCACTCGGCACCAACTATCAACAGCTGCAGAAAACGACGAATGAACTACAAACGCAGCTTAATTCGTTATCAATTGAGAACGCCTCACTGAACAGCCGATACCACGATTTACGAGAGGCCTATCACAAATTAGAACTAGAAAGTGAGGAGAAAACAAAAGAGGCCACCGCGGATTTGGACAACCTACTTCGAGCCCAGACCGTCCGCAATGCAACGCTCACTAGAAATATGGGCTTACTAAGAAGACACTTAGCCGCAGCAAAAGAGGAGAACCAGAGACTCCAAGAGCAGAATAGAGAGAACTTGGAAGCGGCACTGGACCACCCAGAACAACCCCTAAGTCCGAGCAGATTCAAGGCAATCCCATCCGAATCGATGCGGATGTTGCTAGATGATCATGTGTGATTGCTCGAGGACTATGATCGTATGAACGAAGAGCATCAAAAGTTAAAGGAAGATCACAAGCTGCTACAGCTCAGAGAACCGGCAACACAACAAGTACACGTAGCAGCAGAACTACCAGCACCTGCGGACCCTGCCCCTGAAATTTTAGAGGAACTCAACGCACTTCGGGCCCAGGTAACAAATCTTGAATCTAGAATTGCAGTCTATGAAGCACCACCAAGGCCAGACTCCCCACCTGAGCTACCAGCTGAGGAAGAAACCGTCACTATCCCGGTGGAGGAGACATTTGAAGAGGCATATGAACCGATACCCATCCCAGGCGGACGTGTCACGGCCGAAGGCCAGATGACCTATGAATTACCTACCCCCGCGTGGATGAAGACAGTGGAAGAACTCGGAACGACACATTCGGCCAGAGTAGAGGCACAGCTACATGCCATGGCCATGATTGAAGAGAGAATTTTACAGTCACCATTCTTTGCTCAATTGGCCCCGCGACGATACATATCTGGGCATGAGCTCCAATATAAACCGTACTTCATGTTAATGGCCGAATACCAGTTAGCCATAGAGAAAGAAACAGGTCTGAAACCAACGCATGCCACTCAATTCGAGCCAGAGGACTTGCCACCAAGGGCACAGAGAGGTGAAATCCTTCAACCAGACTGGCGCAAAGATTTATTGCAAAACTATCCAGAGATGATGAGCACATGGGTGAAAGCGCCGCTGCACTTAAAATTTAACCCGTGCTAGGGACCAGTCCCACGACGCCGCTCTTGGACTACATTCGCTATTAAGGTACAAAACAATAAGCAGTGCCAAGACTGATTGAACTATCCCTACTTCAAGCCACCAATCGAGTTACCCACAGTAGGCTACATGATGGCGACGATCCGCCACTGGCTCCCTAGGTTAAAGCATATGGATGATATTGCCGCGCACATGACTGTCAAAATCTTTGACATGATGCAAATGATCTTTAAAGTCTTCCGACGCGTCAAGGCCCCCCATGTAAACACCCCGGGCTTTGAGCATGGCAACTTTGATTTAGTCTATGATATGAGCACAACGCCATCGCTACGGGTGTGTTATGCCTGGCACTGCAGAATCAAATACCTGCCGGCATGCTACAAACAGACATTCGAAGAAATGTTCACCACCGGCTTTTGGGAGTACCATTCAGAGGTATTTATAAGCAGGCCCACACACTTATTGCAATTATTCGCCTGTGAACGAATGGTGTACTCCACACATTATCAGCTCCCACCACCAGACGAGCCACAACCTATCGACTGGGAGAAACTCGAGGCTGATCTAGCCCGAGGCATTCGTATATCAGAGCACACCCTCGCTCAAGACCTCCTACAGAACTACATCCGGCAGACCTCACAACAAGGTTCTGTCAGGGACGACAGAAGCGAGAGGGAGGGGGGTGTTGGAAGCAGCCAGAGGCACAGACGCCACGGAAGCATGTAAAGAAGGAGTAGGGAGCCAGGCGGATCAATTTTTCAAACAAATACATTTCTTATTAATTCTCCAAACATTCAACAGTGATTGTTATCACTAATTGTAACATATGTATCATAGAAAACCCCATTTTGTAATCCATAGCTCCATTTTGTGCAAGCCGAGGAGTCCTCGAGCTTGAGGAGCTTAGGTAGAACGCTCGTACCAAATTTCGTTATTTTTAGATACCGTTTTCCCTTCCAAATAGCATCTAGGACCTATTTTTTAACTAGGCCGGTCACTAGATGTGAAACCGGTCAAAACTAGTCTAGAAACTATAAAAAGAGCTAGAGAGCTCATTTTTGAGGTTGGTTCATTTTGGTTAGTGTGAGCTTAGAGCTAGTTTGAGCTTGTAAGAGTATTCTTGAGTAATAGAGCTAATTTCCCACCTTCCATTGTGTCTTGCTTGTCTCTTCATTACGTGTGCGTATGTGTGTGTGCATCTTCGTGCTTCTCACCTTCACTCTCACATCATCTCACGTTCACGATCTTCATATCACTTCTACCTCTCCCTCGGATTGACATTAAGGAGGTGAAGCTTCTTAACGTGGTTCTCACCATTGTGCTAGAGCAACAGGAAGGTACTTGATGATTATGTCTTTTATCCTTCTCTTTCTTTTCCTGGCTTGCCTGTCTGTAATGATGACCTTGGACATTTAAGTTTACTTGCCCTCGCATGTATTGGTGCATTTCTTCCAGAGCGACGGAGAGATCTCTCTTGGTGATAGGCTGCTGCGTCAAAGAAATCTTCGGCAGTGTATGGGTCCTTTTTGAAGTGGGTGTCTCCTGAGCTTCTTCCTCTCTTAGTCGTTTAGCGCCCCTCATGGGTTTCTTTGAGTTTGTGCTTACTTCTTCAATAGAGATGGCTGCTTTCTTTTTCTTTGGAACCGTAGCTGACTTGGCATATTTGGCTAACTCTGCTGAGGTTGGCATCTCACGCAAGCAGTTCTTCATATCGAGTGCCTCATAAATAAGTAGGGTCAAGGCCGAACTACCATTTAAGAACTTTTTTTGACTCCACTTCTTCTTCGCTTCAAATAGGCGTTCTTGGACATATGGAGTCATATTTACTTGATTTCCGACTTGCCTCATAGCATGTGAGAGTAGTTGCACCACGATCTTTTGAGGTGTTGTATATCTATGCATGCTTGGAAAACAAAAGTGCTGGTGCATTAAGTGAACAACATCTTCAATGTCAGTTCTGTTGATGCCCAAAAAGGATCTCTTTTTCGAATCATGACATTCATCTTTGACATTCATGATTCCCTCTTGTTTCCATCCAGAAGCCTTGTTAATCAGCTCATGGGTGAATTGAATTGTCTTCCAGGCACCAACTTTATCCAGTACCCGTGCCTCAGGAATTGATATCTTATTCATTGCAGGCTGAAGTGTATTCATCACTTGCATACACCTCTAGAAATCTGGTAGATAAATAGGTAATCTAAGAAATGCATCCATTCCTGCTTGTGTCCAGACATCTTTCATGTGCGGTAATCCTTGTACAATAGTCTTGAAATCTTGCGACATTATAGGGAAGTAGTGATCCCTCCCCATGATTTTGATAGTGGCCATGAAAACGAGATCCGATACTGGTTGGTCATCCAGAAACCAATGGCCTCTTGCTTTTGTTATTGATTCCAATGGAAGAAGTTGGACCTCTTCCTCTTGCATCGCTTCGGAATTAGTAGATGCCATCTGCACTCAATATAGAGTATGAATTAGTGGCAAGATAGTATCAGAAATCCTCCTTCATTTGTCTTTCATAAGATTGACATTGCTCCGCGTGAATGGTGTCGTCCCTTCCCCGTGGGTGTGAGAAAGGTAATACCTGGGATTTTTTCCTATTTTTCGGTATTTTTATGTTTTTGTCTGAAAGAAAAATAGAAAATTTAGTTCATAGCCGAAGCGGTTATTATTTTTTTAGTAATTTTCTTTAGATTATGTACAAGTGCTCTCCTATTTCCCAAGAGGAAAATGTGCTTCACTATCCTGAAATAGAAGAACAACGTGCCGAATGCTTGGCCTTGTACTGTGTCCCTATTATGCATACTTTGGATTCTGGTAACTCCACATGTGTGCAACTTGAATTACTTGGTTGATGCATACAGCTAGTCTTGCTTTTCGGCATCGAGATCTGCTTCACACTGTTGGGCCAGACTGTATTCCTAACATTCGTGAAGAATGTGGTGCTTCTCATGTTGTACGTCTGCTTTATCTGCTTTTGGAATCTTGGAATGGTTTTTGAAGCATATGTAGACTCCTTTTCTATCCTGTAGCTATTCATCTTTGGTTGTTTTGCCTTTAGACCATACTGATTTTCTTTGAGCATTGGTTCATCCTTCTTGGTGATTGTTCTTTGAGTACATGACTTGGGAATCCATATTTGTGTTCGGGGCGGCTGAGCAGCTATCACCTTCTTCGGAATCCATACTTTAGCAGTTCTTTGTGGAACTGAATATCCAGAGCGATTTACATACTGGTTCTGTGGGTTCTTCTGCTGTAGCAAGTAGTTCTTCTGTTGAAGATATGCATCCGTTTGATCTTTCCTTATCCAAGCCTGTTTAGTGTAACGAATGTGGTACATTCTAATAGGTGCAGACTTGTGTTTACTCAGAAAACTGGTCTCTCTTGTGCGTGGTTCTTCGCTAAGGCTGTTTTCTGATAGAATGATACTCTTGTGACCTGCTAGATTAGAAGATGGTGTGCAAGTGGAATTCGGTGTATCCTCACATGAAGTACTTGATGAAGGGGTTTCCATAGTGCTAGTGAACATACATTCATTACTGTGTACATTTGAGCGAGTTCTCGTTTCTAGGCTTGCAGTTTTAATTGGTCGTTCATTTAGCATGTTGAATACTTCACGATGTCTGTTGAAGCTCAAGGTCAAGGACAAAGCATGGAAGCGCATCAAGGAAGTGGACACACAAGAAGAAGGAGCAAGTAGGGAGCTCCAAGAAGCACCTGTCAAATTTTCAGAAGAAATCCCTACAAAAATAGTGATTTTTATCACTAAAAACCATTGTAAATACCATTTTCCATTTTTGTAACTCCATTTTGTTCAAGCCGAGGAGTCCTCGAGCTTGAGGAGTATTAGATCTACCATCCTACCAATTTTCATAATTTTTAGACTCCGTTTGAGCCCCCAAATAAGCCCTGGAACCTATTTTTTAACTAGGCCGGACACTAGGTCTGGACAGGGCCAAAACCACTCAAAAACTATAAAAAGGGCTGGAGAGCTCATTTTTGGGCTAGCTTGTTGTAGATTTCAGTTTTGTAAGAGAGCTCTTTGGTAATCAAAGCTTTCCATTGTTTCACTCTTTGCTCCTACCTTGTGCGCGTGTGTGTGTATGTGTGTGCATGCTTGTGTGCTTTCACTCACGCACTTGTGCCATCACTTGCTCGCGGTCTTCATACCGGTCCTCACGTCTCCACGGATTGACATTTATGAGGTGTATCTCCTCACGTTGGTACTCACCATTGTGCTAGAGTGACACCAAATTTGGCGCCGTTGCCGGGGAGAGAGCTTGGAGGACGAGCGTGTGACGGTAAGACGTAGAGTAGCGACGTTGGAAGGTAAAAAAAATCATCATTTTTAGTTGAGTTTTTGAATTTTCCTTCTTCTTCATCTTCACCATCTCCACCCACCTTCATCTTCTCAGTTTTTTCCATTTTTTAGAGTACATTCACCTTTGTTTTTACTTGTGGTTGTGAGCAAGAAGCTTAGAGAGGGTGCAGAACAGAGGCGCTGAAGAAGTAGTACTAAAAACAACAAAAAATCTGAGTGGACAGCCGGACAAGACGAACCTGCACCAAGTATCGCGGAAGCTGCTCCAGAGATCGTGAGTGAGAAACCGGGAAAACTAGGGTTACACAGAGTAAGGGAAGGTGTTAACGAAGATAGAGAGGCTCTCAAGGTGAGCAAACACCCATTTAATTTATAATTTCTCAGTAAATCAAGTGTGAAAGAGAAACGATCTGTGCAAAGTATCGTTTGGTACTGATAGAGGTGAAAAGGGGTGATTGGAGTGATACAAAGAGTGAGGAGAGGGGAGAAGGACTAGGAAAACAAGGGCATCAAAACAAAACTTAAAAAATCTTGCAAAAATCTTGGCAAAGGGTCAAGTATCGTTTTGCTCCCGCGGTCGAGTATCGCGATACCTGACAAGTATCATGAATCTCCTGTGGTCGAGTATCGCGATATTTCCCTCCGATCGTGTATCGTTTCATACCGATCGCGATACTTGGCCAGCGATCGTTTTGTCCAGCGATCGTTTGTGAGAGATCGTTTGCCAAAGATCATTTCATCAGCGATCGTTTTGCAAAGATCGTCAATCGAGTATCGTTTGGTTCAGCGATCGCGATACCTGGCAAGTATCGAGTATCGTTTTGAGTCAGCGATCGTTTGCCAGCGATCGTTTCGTCAAAGATCGTTTTGTGAGAGATCGAGTATCGTTTGAGTCAGCGATCGTTTGCTCAGATATCGTTTTGTCCAGCGATCGTTTGCTCAGATATCGTTTTCTCCAGCGATCGTTTTGTGAGAGATCGTGTATCGTTTGGCTTAAGTGTCGTGTATCGCCGCGGCCAGAGATCGTTTTGACCCAAAGGTCGTGTATCGTTGGGTCAGAGATCGCTCAATCCAGATATCGTTTGGTCGTGTATCGTTTGGGGCTAGAGATCGTGTATCGTTTAGGGGAAGTATCAAGTATCGTTTTCCTTGAAATATCGTGTATCGTCTGTTCAAAGATCAAGTATCGTGTATCGAGTTCCTCAAGTATCAAGAATCGTGTCCTACAAATATCGTGTATCGCCTGTTTTGAAGCATCTCCTGAGAGATCCTGTTTCCTTGTTTTAACCCCCAAAACCCTGAACTGGCATAACTTTCTCATACGAAATCCGTTCGGAGTGATCTTGGGTTTGTTACTATTAATACCAGGATTATTAGATAGGGTATTTTGAAGTTGATCCTCAGGAAAATTAGAAAACCAAGGTGTTCCAAAGGATTTTGAGCAATATAAGAGAACTTTGGGACTAGAAGCCAAGGCTTATGAACCTGAGATCTGGCAGACACTTAGGCAAGGATAGACAAAGCATTAGGTCATCTGAGGCTAGTGTCAACCATACATCCAAGTCTTGGGCTCAACAGCTTAGTGGTTATCCTTACACACGAAGTTTAGAAACCAGTGACTCGGAAATGTCTTCTAGCATGGAAAGACCCACACGTAGCTCAGGCATTGCCTATTTACAGACACCAGAAGGTCCCTATAAGACCCAATTGGAATATATCAGGACCAACCAATTAGGTGCTCGCATCTATGAGGATGGTCTGAGACGATCAGTGGTTCAACTCAAGAATCCTGACCAACCCTTTGGACTTGAACACCCAGTGGTCAAGTTTGAAGAGGGTGCTTACATTGATAAGGAAGGAACCATGTATGTGGTTACCAACTTACCAGATAGGACAGATGAGTTTGGAAATATCATTCCTGAGAACGAGATAGGAGACCTAGAGAAAGGAGACCTAGGAGGAGAACCCAAGACCCCTAGAGGTAAGTCAGTCTTAACCAGAGTGCTCACTCCAGAATGGATTCCTCAAGATAACAAAAGCATAGAACTATTCGTGAATAGAGAAACGGAAGAAGCCTTTTGGAGATTTAGGCCAGATCAACCCTACCCAGTAGTCACCATCTATGAATTCAAGGACCCAGAGACACCAGGGAAAGCTGTCTATCTAGATCACACCTCTCAAAAATTATTCTTGGTATCAGATCATGACAGACATGCTTACACTTGGCAAGGTGAGTCAATTTTCCCTCCACCAAGATCTAATGTTTCCCAGGGCCTCCAAGGAACCGGATCATCCAAGGCTCATGAACCCCAGAGAGAAAGAACTAGAGAGAGACCGGAGGTAAGCTTTGCAGACACTGTAGGCAGAGACAGATCAGGATATGGAACGGAAAGACTTGAAAGGGAGAGACATAGAGTTCATAGGCATCAAAGGGATGATCATGATTTCCCATTGCCTAGACCACGAGAGCACTCAAGAACCCTTAGACCGTCTCAAGTGGTTAAGACAATGAAGAACTACTTTGATGGATTTGGAGATCCTTATGATCATGTGGCGGAGTTCAAACAAGTGCTAAGAGCTGAACAGGTTGAAGACTTATTCACCCAGTTCGAGGCATTTGGTTTGACTCTTAAGGGTACTGCCTTAGCTTGGTTTCAACCTCTAAACAGTCGCAACTATAGAGAGATAGGTCAGCTGCTAGAAGAATTCATTGTGGAATTTTCCAAAAGCGGTATCAGGCATAACACATCATCCTTGATCCACAGCTTCAAGCAGACATCCCAAGAAACAGTGCGACTCGCAGGAAGAAGATTTAGACAGTACTTGGAAAGATGCCCTGTACCAGAATTACCCACATCAGCCAAACAGGTGGCACTGTTTTTAGATGGCCTGTTGAGCACAAAATTAAGGTCATATGTATACTTGAAAGATCCTAGATCCATAGAAGAGTGTATACGGATATGCATTGACATAGAAGACAACTTGGGTGAGGAGTTAAGACTATCCAAACTCTATAAGGACTCTGATGGTTCTACAAGTCATACCTCTAGAGCCTCCACTGAGATAGATGAGATAGCTGAGCAGTTGGCCAAAAAGCTAGGAGTTCAAAATAGACAAATGCCAAGGGTCACCTCAGTGAAGCGATGTTATACGTGTGGAGGAGATCACATGGCTAATGTTTGTCCGTTGACGACTCAACCCCAAGGAAACCCTAATGCTCTGTATTGCACCATTGAGAGAAAATACACAAATCATACGGCCCAAGATTGTCCCTATAACAGACAGGCTGTTAGACAAAATTATCAGCAACCTTACCAGCAGGTTAGGTATCAGAATCAGTACCAACAGCCATATTATAGGCCACAACAATATCAACATCAATACCAGCAGCAATATCAGGCACCATATAGGCCACAACCAGTCCTAGGAAACCAACCACCAGCTCCTGCCAATGTGATCCCAGTTAAATATACGATGGCGGAGGAGAACCATAATAGAGCATTGGTGCCACTAACCCCATTGGTCTCAGAAAATGATTCTCACGCTCATGGTTCAGACTACTTCCATGAAGATAGTCCACAGGCTTATTATATAGAGTCACCTGAGCAAAGTGAGATTTCTCACTGTCAATATGAGACACCATCTATGGAACAAAATTGGGAGCCAGAATACTCCAATGTCATGTATACGAATCCAATTCCTAGGCCCCAATTGAGACAAGTAAGACCACAAGTCCCTAGAGGACCATGCTTTAGATGTCAGGGCGATCATTTTATTCGTGAATGTCCCCACCAATCAGCTCTGGGACTAGGACAAAACATCACAATACAAGGCTTTTGTCCTGAGTGCGGCAAGGAACATCTTCCTAGAGAGTGTCCCAGGAACCCCTCTAGTGCACCCAAGGTTACACCCATCAATGTGGTAGGCTTAGTGGCAGATTCAAGTTCAAGTAGCAGTAATGTGGCACCTGTACAGGCAGTTACTAGGGCACAGGCTACACAACAAGCAAAACCATCTGAGCAGTCGGAGTCAAGTGAGGCAGGAGAGCCTAGTAAGAGGAAACCAAGAACATGGAAGGATACCAGAGAGAAGGCTAATCGCAAGTGGAACAAAAAGCTGTCCGAGCTAGAAGAAAGTCTAAAAGATGCCAAAACAAAAATAGAAGACATTGCATCTCAAAGCCCCTCACATACCGAAGCTCCATCCACTCCACCTCATTCCACCCCACCACCCATTGTAAATAACCCACAACCAGGGTCTGTCCTTGCAGATCCAAACCCAGAAGGCTTGGACATGATGTTCAAGGCCTACCAGGCTCGTCTTCAAGAAGGGCCAACAGCTGCAAACCTAGACAAGAGTTACCCTAGAGCAGACTTAGAGATTGAACGGATGAAAATGTGCATGAAAATGGTAGAACAAGCTCAAGCTATACTTGAGACTAGTCAAAAGTTCAATCAGACAAACTCTGTCAAACCGGATTTGCATTTCCAAGGCTTACTAGAAAGATTAGAGCAGTTGGTAAACAAACCACAAATTTCTTTACCTCCACAGGCTCAACCAGTTATTGAAAGAGGAAGCTCACCACCAATGGGAGCTTATGTTCCTAATTCCACGGATGCTGGAATACCTCCTTCAATTCAACAATACTCTCAAGAGTTCTTGCGGGAAATACAAGAAGAGAAATGGGCCAAGGAGAAGGGTAGTTCCCCTCCTATTCCTGAGATTGATGATCTTCATGATCAATTTCCCCAAGACATTCCGTCTATCTATGGAGACCAAGCAGAGCAACAAGAAGATGAAAGATTAGATCTTGAATCTAATTCTTTACAAGAGTTGCCTCATTTCACAGGCCCCTGGGAATCTGAATCTCTCCAGATCAGAGCTCCCACAATATTGGTAAGAAATGAAGACTCAGTGATTCCAAGAAACACTGATGTTGTGAAGAACACTAAAGTTCAATGTCATCTCACCGTAGAGGAGCTGCTCAAGGCAAAACCGGAGCTCTGGAATCATGTGAAGGATCAGGTTCCAGAACTTGAATCCAATATGCCAAAAGTAGGCTCTAAGCAAAAAGTTCCAGAGATACCTCTCGACAAGATAGGAGACACGAGCGAAGGTGAAGAAGGTAACACTTATCTTCCGATCACCTATCAAGGTTACACAACCAAAGCAATTGTAGATTCGGGTGCTGGTGTTGCTATTGCGACCACTTCCTTGTGGAAGCGATGGGGCAAACCCACCTTAAGACCAACGAGAATGAAACTTCAAATGGCAGATGGTCATTTTGAAAGACCTCTCGGATTGCTTGAAGGGATAACTCTAACCACTTGTGGTGTAGAGTTTGAACATACGTTTGCTATATGTGACTTTGAGAAAAATAATGTCTACGAGATGATCCTAGGAAGACCCTTCCTACGACAATTGCAAATAGTACAGGATTGGGGAACCAACTCCTTGTACTTACAACACTTAGGGGTCACCACCAAGGTCAATCTGAAGGATTACACCTTCAGAGATGTACCACCCCTACAGTGGAATCCTATCCACAAAGCAAAAGAAGATTCAATCTCTGTGCATTCTGGAAGATCACCTGATCCATCCTGGCTGCATGAAGATACTCACTTGTGGATGTGCAAGGTCGCAGAGGAAGAGGAAAAGCGCCTAAAAGCGAGAGAAGAAGGAACTCCCCCAGGAGATAGACCAATAAAAGACCCAGCCTATACACCGATGATATTTCCAGATGAGGAATTTGAGCCTCATGGTTGGGCAGAAATCTTAGCTACCATGGACATAGCAGTCAATGAAGAACAATGGACACCTCATTGCGATGAGGAGGGTTATGATATTTCAGTGTTCATGTGTCAGCCCCTGTTGGAAGAGTGTGATCCTAATGAGTTCATAGAAGAAGAAGAGAATGATGATGATCTAGAATCCATTGTGATGGATACCTACTTTGACTCAGAGGAACACTATTTAGAAGACATAGGAGTGTTAACCCAAAAAGAAGAAGAACCCCTCACGAGTATTAAAACGATAAATTCAAAGGAAGGAAGTGAAGGAGGTCAAAAGAAAAAGAAAAGAAAAGCAGTGAAACAAGAAGAGGAAGAATCACTGTTTGAAGTACCAGAAAATTTCAAGAAATATGAAGTGGAAGACCGAAAAATTTTGGTACGAATGCCTAAGAGAGAGGCCATTATAGGAGAAGCATATGACAATAAAGAAAAGACCAAAAAAATTGTAGTGACCATTGAAGGGAACAAAGAACGATGTACGTACATAGGAGATGACCTAAGTGCAAAAGAAGAAGCAGAGCTTGTAGCTCTATTAAGGGAATATAGGGATGTGTTCGCATGGCACTATAGAGACTTGAAAGGAGTAGATCCAAAGATTTGCTCTCATACGATTCCGATGACCGCTGATGCCAAGCCCACCAAACAAAAGCCCTACACATATAATGACAATTATGCAGCTAAAATAAAGGAGGAAATTGACAGGTTGATTGAAGCTGGATTCATCTATGAGATTGAGCACACTGAATGGGTGTCCCCCATTGTGGTGGTGCCCAAGAAGAATGGGAAGTTGCGCGTGTGCATTAACCTTAAAAAAGTTAATGCCGCTACGATCAGAGATAGTTATCCACTTCCAATCACCGAACATCTATTGGAGCATGTTGCAGGCAAGGAAGTTTATAGCTTCCTTGATGGATTTTCAGGTTACAACCAAGTAGCCATTGCCCCCGAAGATCAACACAAAACGGCCTTTGCCACAGAATGGGGAATCTTTGCATTTCGTGTGATGCCATTTGGGCTCACCAATGCACCTGCAACATTCCAAAGGCTCATGTGTCATGTCTTCAAGGAGTTCTTGCGGAAGAGCTTAGAAGTATATGTGGATGATTTATGTGCGCATTCCCAACAGAGAAGTTACCACATCCCTGAGCTCAGACAAATCTTCAACAAGTGTAGAGATTATCGAGTTTGTCTGAACCCAGAGAAGTGTGTGTTCATGGTACGACAAGGTAAAATCTTAGGTCACATTGTTTCTAAGAATGGAATTTCAACAGATGAAGACAAGGTAAGAGCGATAGCTGAGTTGCCAAGACCAAGAAATGTGAAAGAGGTACAGGCCTTTATGGGCCATTGTGGATATTACCGTAGGTTTATCCACATGTATGCCATCATAGCTAAACCTCTTTATGGGTTGTTAACAAATTTTGAGTGGAACGAGGAATGTGAGAATTCCTTCAACGAGCTGAAAAGACGTTTGTGCACAGCACCAATATTGACTACTCCGGATTGGAGCAAACCCTTTCATGTCCATGTAGATGCCTCCAATCATGCAATAGGATGTGTGCTAGCACAACCCATAGGTGAAGGAAACCTAGATTTGCCGATAGCATATGCTAGTAGGCAATTAAATGCAGCTGAACGAAATTATACCACAAGGGAGAGAGAAGGCTTAGGTATGGTATACGCTGTGAAGAAGTTCAGACACTATCTATTGGCCAATAAGTTCAAGTTTTTCACTGATCATCAAGCTTTACTATATTTGGTCAATAAACCTTGCAATACAGGCCGTTTGGTGAGATGGTTCCTCTTACTAATGGAATACGACTTTGAAGTTGTTGTCAGGAAAGGTAGAACCCATCTTAGGGCAGACCATCTTTCTCGCATCACTTCAGGAGAGCCACCGCAAGGAGTGTCTGATGAATTGCCCGATGCTTATCTGTTCAATTTAGAAGTTGTTCCTAAATGGGCAAACAAGTTGGTACCAGTCCTAACCTTCGGGCCTGCAAATAAGAATGTGAAAACAAGCAAAGAAGAAATTGTAAAATCACAAAAGTATCAAATATTGGCCGGAAGTATGTACAAGCAAGACACCGAGGGCGTATTAGCTTGTTGTGTCGAGGACGATGAACATACTAGTTGGTTGCAACAAGCCCATGAGGGATTGCTGGGAAATCACTACTCTAAACAACGAACATTGCAGAATCTAAAACGTTTAGGAGTGTATTGGCCTAGCATGGACAAAGAAATACAAGAGTGGATCCAGAATTGTCCAGTGTGCCAGAAGAGACCCCCAGTGGAGCATGCCACTCTTTATCACGTGTCATTAATTCCAGATTGGAGCACTCCACTGGTAGAATTTATGAGATCAGGAATACTAACGAACAAGGCTAGTCTATCAAGAAGAAGAAGCATGGAGCAAGAGGCTCAAGACTATGCCTTAATAGGAGACAACCTATATCGAAGAGGCAAGGATGGTTACCTAAGACTGTGCGTTCATGAATCAGACTATTTGAAAGTCTTAGAAACCGCACATAGTAGTGTTGCAGGTGGACATTTTGGGCCTGACCGAGTAATTAAGACCATTTTATTCTCAGGACTTTGGTGGCCCACTCTTCATATGGATGCACATACTTATGTGAAGAAATGTGACACATGCCAACGTGCCCAATATCCGATAAGAAAAGACGAGATGCCTTTAAGGCCAATGATGGGAGGACGTGCATTTTCAAAGTGGGGTATAGACTTTGTTGGTCCTATTAACCCCCCAGCTAGAAACTCCCATGCAGAATACATTATTGTAGCCACAGATTACCTTACAAAGTGGGTGGAAGTAAAAGCCACAACGAAGAATGATGCTCAAACGACGGCCAAGTTTTTATTCGAGAACGTGTTCACCAGATACGGATTACCAATAGAGTTGGTCAGTGATAGAGGTACGCACTTCTTGAATGAGGTCATTGAAAATCTCCTTCAAGAATTCATGGTGATACACAAGAAGTCTGCACCTTATCACCCACAAGCCAACGGACAAGCCGAGAGCACGAATAAGATCCTATGTAACGTGTTGACGAAACTTGTAAATAATAAACGCTCTGATTGGGACAAACAACTTCATCATGCTGTTTGGGCATACCGAGTTGCCTACAAAACGGTACTCAATGCTACCCCATTTCAGATGGTCTTTGGATAGAATGCTGTGCTACCATTGGACTTCCTAATCCCAGCCTTGAAAGTAGCACAAGAGCATGAGTGAAATGGACATGAGTTGTCTTCCAGGATCTTTGATCTAGAACGCTTAGGTGAGACGAGGCTACGGGCAGCAGCAGGCATTTATGCTGCAAAGAAAAGGCAAAAGGCATACTTTGATGCCCATGTAAAGGATAAAGGATTGAAGGAAGGAGATCTAGTGCTAGTTTATACGCTAAAGCAACATGCCCGCAAATTGGAGAAACGAGGATATGGACCCATGATCATTAATAGACTCTCCACTAGCGGTGCAGTGCAATTGGCCACTTTAGAAGGTGATATCCTACCAAACTATATTAGTGGATGCCGAGTCAAATTATATCAAGAACCTCTTACAGAGGAAATGCTCATGAGACTCAATACCGCTAAGAAGCGAAAAGAAGAGGAGTTAAGGGTTAGAGAAGAAGCACAAGCAGAGGCTAGAGAGCGCATCAGAAGAAATAAGCTACGGCGGCTAGGCCTAGATGTCAACACAAAAGCTCCAAAATATCACATGGACATGTGCCAAAAATCGGGCATAACTACTTCTCAAATAATTGATTGACAACCCTTTGTGACTATAGAGGTAGGACAAGGAAAGAGTGTAAGAACTGTGAGAGCACTGATTGACTCAGGAGCAGCAACTAGTGCAGTTAGACATTCATACTGCCAAGACCTGCAATTGAACATCGAGCCCATAGAAGCCTATCTCATAGGTTTAGGAGGCGTGGAAACCCCTTGTTTAGGAGAGGTGGAACTTCCCATCTACCTTCAAGATGTTCCAATAAAAGTCAAGATGCTAGTGTGTCATGATGAGGACCTCACAGAGCCACTTGTCTTGGGTCAAGATTGGATTTACGACCATGTTGTCAACTTGAACCTAAGAAGTCAACTTCTTCAAGTGTGGGTATATAATCAATGCATTACATTAGAATTGGAGAATCGCATGCCCACTGAAACTGACACCACACACTCTCTTTGTTCCTCTAAGGCTAATCTTCTTGAACAAGATGTTGTAGATGTCAAAAGCTCTATGATCCAGACGGACGCAATCACGGAAGGACAGTCGCAAAGTCAAGATGAACCTTCTTCTTGTCTTTTAAAGAGCAAAGCATCCACAGGAGCTCAACCTCAGAAGCAAGCAAAATAGTGCAAGACAGCCAGTCTATCAAATAGACAAAGAGCCTTCAAGAGCAAAGAAGCGTTGGGCATGACACAGATCTGGGTAAAGAAAGGAGTACAACCATCGATGCTGCCTCAAAGACTCCCACCCAACCAGATCGACCATGGCAACAGAAGGACCAAACACCCACGACAGGCTCAAACACGAGAAATCCAACTACTTTGGGTACCGAAACAATCGATGAAGGCCGACCACAATAAGGTACAAATTTGGGTGCCTAAAAAATTAGCTACAGCTCAACACGGGCGATTACAGATGTGGGTACCCAAGAAGCTCTTACATACGCAACGGCCTATGCTCCCCACCATGCAAAAGGTCTCAACAAAGAAGCCAAGGAAAACAAAGGGTAAGAACAGAGCACAAAGACCAAAAGAAGATAAACTTAACCCTTCTACAAAAATAAGCAGGCACTCACCTAGGATATGGGTTTGGAAGCCAAAAGCACAAGCAACATCCACAGAACCAAGGGGTCAACCACACTGGATACCAAAGTTTGGACAGCATCCAAAGAAGAACTGGCCTGAGGTGATCTCTACAGGGCCTAATCCTATTCGGGAATGGGTTCCCATTAGGAGGATTACATCATTTCGAGATCCAATCGACACCTCCAAACAAAGAATTCATCAAGTATACAAGTAACATCAAAAGCCTCGACCAGCAGCAACCATGTGCCTTTGGCATAACCAAGTCGTTTGCACCATTCAGGTCATGCATTTCCAAAGTATGCATCAATATAGGGCCACCTTACATGGCCGTGCATAGACACAATTGAGAAATCACAGGCACATGAGACACAATTTTCACATGCAAAATATGTTATTGATACTAACCTCTTTCTTCTTGTTTGATGCCATCGTGTTCCAAAAAAAAAAAAAAAAAAAAAAAAAAGACTATGTGCTTGAAAGTGCTCATCAGCGAACTTCCAGCAAGGACATCCCTCAACAAAAAGGACAAGCCGACGGTCAAACATCATGAGGGAACCACAACACGAAGAGATGAAGCTCAACGGACCCTTCACCATGGTAAGACGTGTATGTTTCAACAACACTATAACCATGATAGATTAGGAAACCTCTTCGTCAGCATACCCTTGAGCACTTAGCTCAAGACCCAATCTCTTGCACCATACTTCTTGCCATGCATTTTCCAAGTACGCATATGTAGGGCCACATTACAAGGCCATGCACAAGGCACATAATTTGTTCAACCCATGCACTACTGCACTTAACCATCATCCATTATGGGTTACAAGTACTTGGCACGAAAACTATGAAAGCCATCTTTGGAAGAATCAGAGGACATCACGGTGACCACTACAAGAACAAGGGCGCCATCCACCATTGAGAGTTGCTCATAATCAACATTGAACACCTCCTCTGAGCAACTAGTAGTTTTGGAAAACTCACAAATGCACCATCCAGATGGAATACAAGGCAGAAGTACGCACAAAGTGACTACAAACTGCAAGAGATAACAGTGGCAAAGTGAAGAACCAGACAAACGACCAGGATACATTGGGAAGAGGGATCGCCCCTGGTGGACGCAAGAATGCTACCTCTCAACGTACTCCATGAAACGACCACTACAACAAGGGTCTGTCAGGGACGACAGACTCAAGAGGGGGGGGAGTGTTGAAGCTCAAGGTCAAGGACAAAGCATGGAAGCGCATCAAGGAAGTGGACACACAAGAAGAAGGAGCAAGTAGGGAGCTCCAAGAAGCACCTGTCAAATTTTCAGAAGAAATCCCTACAAAAATAGTGATTTTTATCACTAAAAACCATTGTAAATACCATTTTCCATTTTTGTAACTCCATTTTGTTCAAGCCGAGGAGTCCTTGAGCTTGAGGAGTATTAGATCTACCATCCTACCAATTTTCATAATTTTTAGACTCCGTTTGAGCCCCCAAATAAGCCCTGGAACCTATTTTTTAACTAGGCCGGACACTAGGTCTGGACAGGGCCAAAACCACTCAAAAACTATAAAAAGGGCTGGAGAGCTCATTTTTGGGCTAGCTTGTTGTAGATTTCAGTTTTGTAAGAGAGCTCTTTGGTAATCAAAGCTTTCCATTGTTTCACTCTTTGCTCCTACCTTGTGCGCGTGTGTGTGTATGTGTGTGCATGCTTGTGTGCTTTCACTCACGCACTTGTGCCATCACTTGCTCGCGGTCTTCATACCGGTCCTCACGTCTCCACGGATTGACATTTATGAGGTGTATCTCCTCACGTTGGTACTCACCATTGTGCTAGAGTGACAATGTCCTATCTTGGCCGAGATGTATCCTAAGGCCAATTGAATAGTCACTTCATATTCGTATATCCAATCTTGGCCTAACACTAGGTCTTCGAGTAAGTCCTGATCATGACATACTAAGAGTTTCTGCTCCATCGTGTTGTTTCCTAGATGTAAGGGTAAGGTAACCTCACCTATACATTGAGTAATTGTTCCTCCTATTCCTACCAGCTGTGCCTTTGATGGGTGTAATTCCTCTTTGAGTTTTTGTGTCAACGAATACTTAATACAGCTTATAGCTGCTCCTGTGTCAATGAGAGCATTCACTAAGTGGTACTCCTCTTTTCCAGCTCCCAAATTCAAATATGGTTGTGTCCTTTATTGACCTAGGTTTTTCGTGGCTCTAAAATTAGCCATTGGGAGGAGTTCCTCTCCTAGGCGATATCTCTCATCCACTCTTTCTGTTTCTTGATTCGTTCTAGTGCTTCCTGTCTGGCTTCTTCTCGTATCCTTTCTTCCTCAATGCGTCTATTTTTACCCAATATCAATCGTGACATTATTTCTTCAGTTAGTGGCTCTAAGTATTTTTTTACTCGACATCCACTGATATAATTTGGCAATACTTCTCCATCTAGAGTTGCTAAATTGATGGCTCCGCTGGTGGATATGTGATTGATGATTAATGGGCCATATCCTCTTTTCTGCAATTTCTTAGCGTGTTGTTTCAGGGTATATACCAAAACTAAATCTCCTTCCTTCAAATTTTTATCTTTAATATGAGCATCAAAATATGCCTTTTGTCACCGTTTAGCAGCATAAATCCCTGCTACGGCTTGTAACCTAGTTTCATGTAACTTTTCTATTTGATCCAATTGAGTTGAGAGTTCATGTCCTGTCCACTCATAAGTTGTTGCTACTCTGAGAGTTGGTATTAAGAAATCAATTGGCAAAATAGCATTTTTTCCATACACTAAGTTAAAAGGAGTAGTGCCTATGGCGGTCTTGTAGGCTACTCTGAATGCCCATAAAGCATGATGTAATTGTTTATCCCAATTAGATCTACCATTGTTCACAATTTTAGTGAGAACAGTGCACAAGATTTTATTTGAACTTTTGGCTTGTCCATTGGCTTGTGGGTGACAAGGGGCTGATTTCTTATGAATTACCAAGAATTCATTCAGGAAGGCTTCTATTACTTCATTCACAAAATGCGTACCTCTATCACTCACAATTTCTATCGGTAGTCCAAATCTAGTGAAAACGTTCTCGAAGAGAAATTTGGCCGTAGCTCTTGCGTCATTTTTCTTGGTTGCTTTGGCTTCAACCCATTTGGTTAGATAGTCTGTGGCTACAATTATGTATTTAGAATGGGATCCTTTAGCTGGTGGGCTAATAGGTCCTATGAAGTCTATTCCCCATTTTGTGAAAGCTCTGGCACTCATCATGGGTTTTAATGGCATTTCATCTCTTCTAATTGGATATTTCGTTCGTTGACATGTATCACACCTTTGCACATATGTTGCTGCATCCTGATGTAAAGTTGGCCACCACATTTTTGCAAAGAGAATCATTTTTGCAGTTTTATCTGCAGAAAAATGTCCTCCTGCATCTCCTGTATGTGCCATCTCTAAAACAGCAAGATACTCATCTTCATGAATGCACACTCGCAAATGATTATCTCTTCCTCGTTTAAAGAGTTGTTTTCTTATAAGAGCATAGTCTTTGCTTTGTTCTACAAGTGCACGTTTCCTTGCTAGAGTGGCTCCTTCTGGGTACTCTTGGGTCTTTAAGAACTTCACCAGAGGCATGCTCCATCTCGGTGCTACGGTGGAGTAGCATAGACTGGAGTTCTCTTTTGGATTTTGTTCTTGACAGGTTGGGCAGGCCCATACATAGTTATGCGCATCCCTCTGCATGGTTGGCCAATATATGCCTAGTCTTCTCAATGTTTGCCATGTTCCGTTTGCACTTAAATGAGTTTTCCATTGATTTACATGTGCTTTTTGAAGCCACATTTCTTGTTCCTCTTCTTCTACGCATCTCATGAGTAATCCATTTGAGTCTTGGTGATACAAACTTCAAGCAATGATATGAAGGTTTTTAGTCTTCCATAGGTCTTGGGTTCGGTTTGGCGTGATCCCATCTTTAGGTCCATGAGTGAGTATTGGGATCAACTTTTCTGCCCATTGGGGACATACTTGGAGATTAAAAAGGTACGTATCTGGCATATCATCTGGTACTCCTATGGGTGGTTCACCATGTGTCATCCTTGATAGGTGATCCGCTCTTATGTGGGTATTTCCTTTCTTGACTACTACTTCAAAATCAAATTCCATCAACAATAAAAACCATCGTACTAGTCGTCCCGTATTACAACGCTTATTGACTAAGTACAGTAGGGCTTGATGATCAATGAAGTATTTGAATTTGTTTGCCAAAAGGTAATGTCGGAAATTTTTTACTGCATACACCATCCCTAGGCCTTCTCTTTCAGTCGTGGTATAATTGCGTTCTGCTTGATTCAATTGTCTACTGGCATAGACCATAGGGTGGTCTAACTTTCCGGTATCTGTAGGTTGAGCTAAGATGCAACCAATGGCAAACTTGGAAGCATCCACGTGAATATGAAATGGCTTATTCCAATTGGGTACTCGGAGGATTGGGGCTGAACTCAAACGACTCTTTAATTCGTTAAAGGCCTTTTCACATTCTTCAGTCCCGTTAAATTGAGTCAATAATGCATAGAGAGGTCTAGCAATTATGGCATACATATGTATAAATCTTCGGTAGTATCCACAATGTTCCATAAATGCTTTTACTTCTTTAGCGGTCTTAGGTCTCGGTAAATCCAGGATTACTTTGATTTTGTCTTCATCAGTTGAAATTCCATTCTTAGAGACAATATGTCCTAATATCTTTCCTTGTCAAACCATGAAGGCACATTTTTCTCGGTTGAGGCATACTCGATATTGTCGACATTTGGCAAAGATCTTTCCTAGTTCAGGGATATGCTCTAATCATATAGCTGAGTAAGTGCATAAATCATCCACGTATACCTCCATACTCTTTCTCAGGAACTCCTTGAATACATGGCACATTAACCTTTGGAAAGTGGCTAGGGCATTGGTTAGGCCGAAAGGCATAACCCTAAAGGCGTATACTCCCCATTCAGTTCCAAAGGTTGTTTTATGCTGGTCCTTAGGAGCAATGGCTACCTGATTATACCCTGAAAAGCCGTCCAAAAAACTATAAACTTCCTTCCCTGCCACTCTTTCCAAAAGATGATTCGTGATGGGTAATGGGTAACTATCCCTTATGGTAGCGGCATTTACTTTTTGCAGATTTATGCATACTCTTAACTTACCATTCTTTTTCAGTACGACCACCAAAGGTGATACCCATTCCATGTGTTCAATCTCATATATGAACCCATCATCTAACAACTTATCTATCTCTTCCTTTATCTTTGCTAAGTAAACATCGTTATATGTGTATGGTCTTTGTTTGGAAGGTTTAGCTTCAGATGTCATAGGGATTCTATGTACACATATAAATGGATCTACTCCTTTCAAATCCTTATATGTCCAGGCAAAGACATCCCTCTATTCCCTTATGAGGTGTATTAACTCTTGTTCTTCCTCCATTGAGACATCTTCACCTATAAAAGTACATCGCTCTTCTCCTTCCTCTAAGGTTACTAATATTTTTTTGGTTTGTTCTTTATTGTCGTATGCTATTCCTGGCTGTGCTTTTTGTTTTGGCATTTGAATAGCAATTCTTCTCTCTTCTACTTCATATTTTTTGAAGTGGGCGGGCACTTCAAATTGGACTTGAGGCTTGTTTTCTTTGTCAATTTTTTCTTTTTCTAATCCAAGCTCCTCTTCCTGTGTTGGTTCTTGATTTATTTCATTAGTTATGGCACTTACTTCTAGATTTCCACTTTCTCTTTCCATTTGCTCTTCCTCCATTTCAATGCTTTCATAGTCCTCCTTCCATTCTTTTTCAATTACTTCTCCTTCTTCAGCCTCTTGAAGAACTACCACATATAGACTAACATCATATCCTTCCTTATCAATGCATTCATTCATGGTTATCACTTCTTCGTTTACACACACATCGAGAGTAGCTAAAATCTCCATCCAACCATGAGGTTCAAATTCTTCATCTAAGAATATTTGAGGCATATAGGCTGGATCTTGTACTGATCTAGCAACTCCTTGCCTTTGCTGCCATCCTTTCCTCCTATCCTCTTCCTTTTTCGCAGTTTGGCATATCCATAGATGAGTGTCTTCGTTCATCCATGATTGATCACTTGAACCTATACTATGAATCGACTGATTATCTTCCTCCTTATGAATCTGATTCCATTGTAAGGGTGGAACATCTTGATATGTATATGTGTGGAGATTTATTCTTGTGGTGGTTCCTTCATGCTGTAGGTATACAACGTCTTTTCCCCAATCTTGCACTACCTTTAGTTGTCTCATGAAAGGTCTTCCAAGTATCATTTCATAATTGCTCGGCCTTTCAAATTGACATATCGCTAAGGTGTGCTCGAACTCAACTCCGCAAGTGGTAAAAATTACTCGTTCCAATAATCCCAAGGGTCGTTCAGTGTGTCCGTCTGCCATTTGTATCTTCATGTGTGTGGGTCTTAAAGCTGGTTTTCCCCATTTCTCCCAGATTTCTTTAGTTGCTATTCCTACTCCAGCTCCAGAATCTAAGTTGGCTTTAGTGGTGTAACCCCTATAGGTAATTGGAAGGCAAGTATTTCCTTCATCTCCCTCACTGAACTCTCCAACCTTATTGACTGGGAATTTTACTGTGTTTACTTCTTCAGACATCTCCTTCTCATCCTCCTTGATCTCTAATTGGCTAGTGAGTTTCTCCTTCAAATGTGGTTTGATCCTTAACAGTTCTTCTAACGTCAGGGTACAACGGATTTTTACTTTTTTAAGATTTTGTATGATATCCGATGTTTGGACTGATGGGTTCGGTTCTTTTTTCCTTATTGAGGGAATGCAATATAGTGCCGAATTATGTTCGTACTCTCCTGTGTAATTTGGCAAAGCCTTTAAACCATCATTCTCTTTGTCACTTGGATCCATTGGTAATATTTCTTCTGAATTCAAATCAGGTATTGAATCCTCTATTCCATCTTCTGCTTCTAGCTCTTCAAAGGGTGGTTCAATTCCTTCCACTTTCTTCCATCTCTCTTCTTGGACTCTTGCCCACAAATCTTTAGGCCATTCCCCTTCTACTTCGGGAACAATGGAGCCTTCCCTTTTATCCTCACAATACTTCCCATTATGTGTCTCACCTGCTTCGGTTTTCTCGGGGTCCTTAGGGATGACACACTCTTGGAATTCTTTTTCAGGAATTCGTGAACTAGGTAGTCGAAGGACAGGTTTTTCTAAGGTCTGTTGAGCCACTTCAATTAATTTTTTGCATATCTCCAACCTTTCTTTCTCTAGGTCACCTCTAGGATATTCTCTTTCATGTTGTTCAATGGTAGGTCCTGCTCTTATTCGTGCTTTGTACGCCTGAATCCACATGGCTAATTCTTCAGGCATGGGATCTGCTAAAACTGATCCTACCTCTTTTTTTTTTTACTTTCGTTTCCGATTTTCTTCTTCCTCTTCTTGTTTCTCTTTTAGATTTTGTTTGCTCTTCCCAATTTCCTTCTTTTGTAGCAATTTCTTTTCCTTTATCCTATCTCTATGGTTCTTCCATCTTTGTGTTCGTTTGCTTACAACACTTTTCTCAGGCTCTTCCGAGTCTTCAACTACTTGAGGTGTAGGTGTGTTCACCTCTCTGTAGCTTTGATTATGTTCTTTAGTTTTTTCCGGGTCTCTCTAGCTTTAGCTCTAGTTATTGCTTTCAATGGTACAGTGTACTCCATATCGCTTCCTGATGATTCTATCACTTCTATCACATTAATCTGCACATTAGAGTTAACTCTGTTGGGGTTCTTGGGGCAATCTCTGAAAAGGTGTTCTTTACCACAATCACTACAATATCCTTCCCAGACTTGCTGTGGTGGTGGTGGGTTTGGTAGTGTGCATTCTCTGATATAATGATCACCTCCGCATCTATAACATGGTCCTCTAGGTACAGGCGGTCTGTTCATAGGTCGGGGGGGTATGGATGCCCTAGGGGCTGTGTACATCAATGACACATAGTCCTGCTCATATCCGTAGGAACTATCAGGTGCTTCCATGCCATATGCATATGGTTCGTACATTTGTCCATATTCTATCATAGAGCTCTCATAACTGGGATAGTTTCCTTGACTATGGTCATAAGATGAGTCATATGGTTCATTACTAGGCAATGGTGTGGCTGGGACTATTGCTCTCTCTAGGTTTTCTTTAGGTTGAGCCGTTTTCACTGGGACAACATTCTGAGGATGGGGTGGTTGTTGTCCTAACACCGGTTGTGGTTGATTGTAACTTTGATAAGCATATGGTCTTGGTACAGGTGCCTACTGCTGATATGTGGGATATCTAAAGGCTTCACCTCCTTGATCTCTCTGAGGGTATCCGTAAGGTCTCATGAGCGGTTGTGTTGGTCTTGCTTGCCTATTGTAAGGACAATTCTCGGTGCTGTGATTTGTGCACTTTTGTTCTATGCTGCAATATTGTAAAGGGCCTGGAACGGGTGGTCTATTGTAAGCATAGGCAGGTGGTGGGACTAGTCCCCTAGTGCACAAATGAGATGGATGATCTCCTCCACAATGCATACATCTTCGAAGCATGGGCACTCTCATTGGGTTGTTGGGGTAGTTCCTCTGTCCTTGGACGTTCAGCTTCTTTGCAACTAAGTCAGCTATTTCCTCTACATTGTTCTTAGGGTTTGACGTGCTGCTGGCGGAATCTTCACTTTTGATACTACCTTGAGATATTTTCAGATCCTCGGCTAGGTTGTCTTCTAGATCGATACATTCCTTCATACACTCTGCAAAGTTTGTACTCTTTTCACATATACCAAGGATCTTAATGATCCATTCAATAATCCTTCCAAAAATAATGACACCATTTTGTTTTGAGTAGGTCTCTCTTCAACTGGGCATCTATCCACATACTGTTTGAATCTTCTTGCTGCCAATCTCACTGATTCTGTAGGAGCTTGCTTAAAACTATGGATCAATGATGACGAGTTGTTTTTAATTCCAAACTTAGTGAATTCCTCAATCATTTCTTGATAAACTTGTTCCATGTTTTGAAAATTATTAGGATCTAATGGCTGGAACCAAGCTAAAGCTGTGTCCCTCAAAGTTAAACCAAAAGATTCATATTGAATCAAGAAATCTTCCACTTGTTCCGCTCTGATTACTTGCTTAAATTCAGCTATATGATTGTAAGGTTCACTAGAGCCATCATAGTGGTTTCTCATGCATTTGGCAACTTGAATTGGCCTTAATCTTCTTCCTACTTCGGGCGATCTAGGCGTCACAGGGAAAACGAGTCTTCAATGGGTATACCAGGTCCTCTTGCTACATGTGGTCTAACTGGGGTAGGAATTCCATTCCCTGGGTCCACAGGTGGTTGAGGCTGATAGTGGGGGTTATTTGCAGGCATAGCAAATTGTACGTGTGGTCTGACCGGAATGTGTGTTTGTTGTGTTTGTCCTGACTGTTGGAATGAATTATTTTGAGAGGTTCCATGTGGGTTTTGTGAAGTAGTGGCTTAATCCCTCAGGGGAAACACTAGAATGTTCTGATATTTCAACCCGGCTCTTTCTGACTCTGTTAGGGGCCAATACCTTCTCTGGTTTTTATCCAGATATGTGATGATGGTGGGGAAGTCAGGATCTTGTAACTCATAGACAGTAACTAGATTAGGGGTTGCTTCCCATATTGAAGAGTGGGCTCTAAGGAGATGCTCCATTCCATTGATCAAATACACATCCATTAAGGAGTCATCTTGGGGAACCAAGTCTCCTCTCCAAACCCTAACAACAGTAGATCTCCCTCTAGGTGTGGTCACTTGCTCTTCATTCCCGTCTTCATTAAGGTTTGGAGTAGTGTTTTCTTCCCCAAGTTCATTAATATTTTCAGGATGTTCTGTAACAACATACTGGATATCCCTTTTATCCATATAAAATCCTCCTGCATACTTAACTGTTGGCCTAGGCACTATGTAAGCATATGAAGCTTTCTTCAGTCTGGCCACTGATTGGTTTAGTCCATCTAGGTATATGGGTATCTCATGTTGATTGGTGGTCACATATTCTAAAGATGTCCGATATTCTCCCTCAATAATTGACATCATGCCAATCATTGGTACAGTGTTTTGCATATCCTTTGAAGCCATAGGAATTTCTTCTTCTGACTCGCTAGAGGTTTCAAAATAATGTGAGCGGCTACTTGGTTCGGCCACACTTCCTATAGAAGAGATCACACTTCTTCGGCTTCCTAGGGTTCTCCCGGACCTAAGGTTCATTCACTTTAAAATTCTGATTACCCTTGCCAACCTCCTGCTTCTAGAATTCTTCACTAATGGTCAGAATTCTAGAAAATTTGATTGGGAAAGGACTGACTATGAAACCCCAAGTCACGATACTTAACCCCAAATAATTCATGATACTCGATGTTTGAAACAGACGATATACGATATCTCCCAGACATGATACATGATACTTCACGGGAGACGATATTCGATACTTGATTAATCACGATACTCGATATACGATACTTGAGAAAACACGATACACGATACTTGTGAGGTATCGCGATCAGGGATCACACGATACTCGATACTTGGGAAGTATCGCGATTAGGGATCACACGATACACGATACTTGTGAGGTATCGCGATCAGGGATCACACGATACTCGATACTTGGGAAGTATCGCGATCAGGGATCACACGATACTCGATACTTGGGAAGTATCGCGATCAGGGATCACACGATACTCGATACTTGTGAGGTATCGCGATTAGGGATCACACGATACTCGATACTTGGGAAGTATCGTGATCAGGGATCACACGATACTCGATACTTGGGAAGTATCATGATACTCAACCACAGGAGATCACGATACTTGTCAGGTATCGTGATACTCGACCGCGGGAGAACATGATACTTGACACTTTTCAATTTTTTGCCAATGGTTTTTTTTATCTTGGGTTCATACACATGTTCTCAGAGTACATTTACCCTCCCCTCTTAGCCTGAATCAGAAGAATACTTCTTCTCTACCCCGGTGTGGCCTTCATGATACTTCACGCAGATCGTTTTTTTCTGAAATGCTTAATTTATGTGTTAAGGATGAGAGAATGATATATGTGCTTACCTTAGGTACTCTCCCTCAACCCTTTAACCACACTGACTTGCTCTGCGCAGCTCAAACAGCTCGGAATTCGCTCACGATACTCGACAACAGCCTCTCACGATACTTGTTTAAGAGACAAGTGACTTACAAAATGACATTTTTTGGCTTTTATACTTTTGAATTTTCCTACTCACTAAAAAAAAAAACAACAAGACAAAGACTGAAAGCTACTCTAATTACTTAACCTACTCCCTTACTCCTCCTACTCTACTCACTCCCTAGACTAATAACTCACTACACACACTTCAAGAGTGAGAAGTAGTAAGTGCGGATGAGTGTGACTTACCAAAGAAGAGAAAATCACTACTCCTCCTCTCGCTTCAATGCAAAAAGCTACTTACCATCACACGAATGCCTCGGTTTGATTCGACACTCCCAGGCAACGGTGCCAAAAAACGTGTGTACCTAAGAACCAACTGAGGGACTTGTGGAGAAAGAGACTATACCTCAATCCCCCTCAAGTGCATATAGTGGGGATTCACGCTTTAATTATCAATCCGATGAGCATCAAAACCTAGCCGAGTGTATGAAGACATGCATTCAAATGATGATCAATGCAAATGTGCTTCCCAAAGAGTGAAAAAAAGGCAAAGACTAAACCAAACAAGATTCAACTGTCAGTCATGGTGTCGCGATACTTGGTGCAGCAGCCAACAGTAAATTGAGCTTTTCTCTCAACTCCGAACTCCAAATATAGCGAATAGCATATGCCTTTCGAAGCTCTCAAGAAGACACATCCAATGGTGGTATTTTCACTCAATTCGGATGCTTCTACTTCAAGTTATGAGCAAAATACTAAGTCACGGGAATGACCTTCCTACACTTCAGCACTTCCTACACCTCACAAACACCTTAACCATAGCAAACAAACACTTTCATGGATAGACAACACTTCCTAACACTCTTTTCAAGGAACACACATGCATACAAGCTCACAAAGAAGATGATACAACGAGGAGAAGACACAAATTCGAATTTTTGTGCTCTTGATTCTCACAATGGCAAAAAGTCTTTACAAAGAGTCACAAATTGACTTATATACATGTGCCCTAAAAATGGTCCTTTCACACAAGAGACCGGCACTTTATTCACTAAAAGGCTAATTTTCTACTAATTTACATGGATAAGCTACTAATCTTCTGTGGGGATGCATCTAGAGGACTCCTCTAGTGCATTTACAATGGAAATTATGTTACAAGAATGGTTATAATACAAAAATTGGATGTCCAAATCGGAAAAATTTTGGGGCCCCTCTTTTTCTCTGCCTTGTGTTCTCTTTGCTCTGCAACACTTATTGATCCACCTTGATCCAATTACCTTCATTGACGGTTTGCTAGGAACAAGTTCGCATGTGTCATTTTCCATAAGGGCTTCAATTTCTTCATCCATTGCATCTCTCCGTTCCTTCTTGCATTGAGCTTCTTCATATGATGTTGGTTCTTCATTGTTGGAGTCTCGAGCCATATAAATTGAATGCTTTGTGACCAAAGAGGTATCAAATCCATATTTCTCTAGTTTCTTCTTTTCTCTCATTTATCTTCTGAGTGGTTGATGAGAGCTTTCTCATCCTTGAGTTAGGTGATGCACCTTAGCCTTCCCTTTGTTCTTCCATAGATTCAGTTTCTCTAAATCTTTCAATTCATCTTTAGAGTCACTCTCTTCATGATGCTTTGGATCCTTTGTTGGAAGAGATGGAAATTCTTCTTCCAAGTCATAGGGTAGATTCACTTTCCTATCATCATCAAACCAAGATTTATTTTCATCAAAGACTAAATCCCTACTAACTAAAAAGTCTTTGTTAGAGGGATTATACAATCTGTATCCTTTTTGGTTTTGATCATATCCAATAAAGATACACTTCTCTGCTTTTGGATCCAATGTCCCTCTTATTTTAGAAGGTATGTGAGCATAAGCTAGACATCCAAAGATTTTGCAATGCTCTAGACTTGGCTTCTTGCTTTCCATACCTCATAGGGAGTCATACCATCTAAAGACTTTGATGGAAGTCTATTTACAAGGTATGTGATTGTTGATATAGCCTCTACCGAAAGATAATTGGGTAAACCCTTTTCATTAAGCATGGATCTGGATGCCTTGACTATTGTTCTATTCCTTCTTTTAGCTATTCCATTGATTTCAAGTGTGTATCTGGTTGTTACCTCTCTTTTGATGCCTCTTTCTTGTAGAAAAGCATCAAATTTAGTTGAGAAGTATTATGCACCACAGTCTGATCTCAGCTTCTTGAGACATCTAGCTATTTGATTTTCTACAAGAGCAAGATACTTTTTGAAACAATTGAAGAATTCATCTTTTTTATTCATAAAGTAGAGAGTTGTTCATCTGCTACAATCATCAATAAAAGATACATATTTGCTTGGACACCATACATGTGTGTGGACAAGATCCAATAACTCATGATGGATATAGCCTTTCCTGTTGAAGGGTTGTCTATGAGCTTTGTCTAAAATAGAGGGTTCTTTGCTTGGACACCATACATGTGTGTGGACAAGATCCAATAACTCATGATGGATATAGCCTTTCCTATTGAAGGGTTGTCTATGAGCTTTGTCAAATTGACAAGCTCCACACTTGTATATCATATGTTGTTTTGTGATGTTAGGCAATCCAAGTACACTTTGATCCCTGCAAATTTGTTTCAAAGTTCTCTCACCAATATGATCTAGCCTTTTGTGCCATACCTCCAATTCAGAGAGTGTTTGAGATCCATAGATAAATTATGCTATGTTCTTGGTGTCCTCCACTTCAAAGGTGAAGAGTGTTCATGTCTTTTCTCCCTTGGTAATTCTTCTAAATCCTTGCTTGGGGTCTTCCACATATGCTCCATGCCTTGTAAACCTAACCTGCAATCGTTTCTCCACAGTTCTTCCAAAGCTTATCAAATTTTTGGTTATGGTAGCTGCATAAAAAACCTTGCTTAGAAGATTCATGTTGCCATCTGATGTCTTGAAATTACGTATTTTCTCCACTGAATGTCTTGTATCATCACCTGTCTACACTTCATGTTTATTTTTGGGATCTTTTAAATCAGAGAGCAATGCTACATTTCCTGATACATGATTTGAGCAGCTTGAGTCAATATAGAAAACATGATCATCATCCTTACCCTACTTCAATGATAGGTTCATGAGGAGTAGTGAGTCTTCTTGACTTTGATCTTCAATGTAGTTGTTGTAATCCTTTCTTCCTCTATATCCATTTTGATTATTATTATTGTTGAAGTAGTTGTTGTTGTATCCTCCATTGTACCTACCTCCTTTGATCCATAGTCACCCCTATCGAATCCTCTTCCTCTCGAATTCCTTGGTTTTTTGTAACATTCCTTAGTGGTATGATTAAAGTAACCACCTATTACAAGATTGAGATGCTTGGGGTCTCCCTCTGTCGTGCTTTCCTCCTCTACCTCTTCCTCTAGCTTTTCCTCTACCTGTGAAGTTTGCTTGGAAATTCATCTTCATTCTTCTTAGACTTTGACTTATCCTTAGCTTTAGCTTTATCAGTGTATAAGGCAAACAACTAATTACCTCTTGAGGATTCACCATTCTTGCTTATCTTTGCTTCATGTGTGAAGAGTTGGTCCATAAGAGTGTTGAGGTCAGGCACTTGCATGTCCATGTATAGGTCCATGGCAGTTGTGAAAGATTCCCACTTGTCATCAACCTTGATTCCATTGATGATTTTCCTTACAATCTGGTCTTCTTCAATTACCTCTCCAATGCTTCATAACGGATCAGAGATCTCCTTTATTTTGGTGACATAATCAGTCACAATTTGATTGGGACTTTTCTTCAAGGTAGTAAACTCCATCCATAGTTGGTTAAGAATATTATGCAAAATGGCTTTTTTTTTTTTTAAATGCATGCTTCAAAAGATTGTACAATGCACTATATCCTCTAGTACTAGTGCCTTCTTCATCACATACCATCTAGAAGTGTAAATGAATTATAATATCTTGTATTTTTCTCGTAAAATCTTTAATCACTTGCATCTTGATAAGTTTTGCTATTGGTGACTCCAAAATAATAACCACATGCTTATTTTTCAAACAAGAATTTAGTAACTTGATTCAAGCCTCTATTGTTGATGAAGCATTGCCATATTCAATGAATGAACTACACAATATAAAAATGAATATAAAAGTCTCAAAACATAACAGACAAGTGAAGGACAAACCTGATTGCAAAAGATACATCATTTTTGTGCTCCACCACCAATTGAAAGAGCATCAAAGGATGATAATGATCATTGTCTGTATTGCATACCAAGTGGCGTCTCTTTCAATTGTTGCAGATTGACTTTTGACTTATCCATTTTGCTCCCCTTTTATTCCATAGTCTTTTCAAGCTCGACAAGTTGTTTTTGTAAAGATATAATTGTGCTTTCTAAAGTGACCACTCTCACATGATGGAGTTGATATTGTTGGATCCAATAGTAGTGGTAATTGAATGTGTAGATAATCGCATATAGTAACGTAATAGTCTAGCTTCACCTGCACCAATGAAGTGAAGTATGGCTTGAAATGATGAAATTTAAAAATCATACTTATGAGTTTGATGATGTGGAGTAGAGGGATTTTGAAAATATTAATTTTTAAAGAAAACTTGAAAAAATGAGCTAAAAAGTCGCTTTTGACATATATATTAAAAATTAGACTCCTTTGAGTAAGTATACATTGAAAATGAGACTTTTTATATAAATTCAATTTTTATTTACATACGTGCCTGAGTTTGATCTTGTGGAAGTTAGATTCTTCTCCTCTCTCTAGTATAAGAGAGAGATGATCCTAATAAGCCCTAAAAAAATCCGACTCTAGCCTACTAAAAAGTGCCTTATTAAATGCACTTTGTCATCTTAAACAAGAATATAATTAGGCTTAATTCCTAAAAATTAGATATCCTTACAAGGCCCAAGAAAGGTTTGTTTTTTTCCCTAATGTACAATCTCCTGTCATACACTCGGTTAGATGAGTCTCTAGAGTGAGAGTATTTATATATTTTCATTATGTCCAAAGATAATGTTTACAATGAGGTTGAACACTTAGAAAAGCAGATCCATGATGCAAAATTTTCTCACTTTTATGGCAAGCCTAAGCTTTATTTAAAAAAGTCACCTTATATAACAATCCTTATCTTTAACCAATATTTTAAAGCTAACTAGAGTCGACCCTCCACATGGGTTTTTATTTATAGAATATATAAAAATTATAATCTCTATAATCATGTCAAAATGCATCCATGCCCTCATGAACCTACACTACTAAATTAAAACACAAACCACATTAAATCCTCATACTTAATTCACATAATGCAACCAAGAAGGTCACTATCATATGACAAAATAAAACCCAATAACTCGATATTCCATAGTTAATAACATTTTGATACATTTTTATGAAAGTCACCATAGATTTATAGACAATAACTTACATGAGCTGCAAAATAAATGACTAACCATATTAAACTATGATAAAAGTCAAACAAAGTTGAATGGAAAAAGGTAGAAAATGAGACAAGGAATGAAAAACATGTTTAGACCAATAAGCTTTTCGAGACAAAAACTTCATCTATTCATAGGTTTTTCAGCATAAAAAGTTTTTTATACAATGTTTTTAAATGTTTCCCAACATGTGAAACACAATGTTATAAAAGTATGCATCATATTTTGTGAAGAGGCTAGATACCATTATTTTGTGAAGAGGTTTGTGGATCATATTTGGGATAATATTTTGTGAAGAGGTTTCATGTCTTATGCAACTTGTTTGTGCCATATCTTAGTGGAGAATATATGTAGGCACATTTTATTTTCTTTGGATCTTTTTTGGGTGGATCATCTCTTTTACCTTTGTGATATCCGTTTATTGGAGATGATAAAATTGGACCATAAGTACAAAGATTTTCAAAATTTATCTCTATGAATCTCCATGCTTTGGAAATAGTTGTCCATCCACAAAATGTGGAATCTCTCTATAAAGCTATTGTCTCTTGGATTTACACAAAAGGGTCTTAAAAGAAAAAATTATGTTAGCCAAATTTTCAAAGAACTTATTTATCTATAGCTTAATGACCTTGGAAAAATTGGAAGAAATAAGGGCAAAAAGTGTCAGCCAACAATATATCTATATATGCAAAAACAAATACTTGAAAAATATATAGGCCATGAACATCATATTTTGCAATTTGCACGAAATGATTGCAAGGACTATAATCCCTATTATAAGGCTCCAATCACTATGAGATATACCCCCACCCCAAAATAGTCAAAGCAATAGTTTTTTCGTTGCAAATCACCAAAAATGCAATTACAATGGGCGCCATAGCATGCTCATAATGATGAGGAGTCGTTACATCTATGATTCCCATAGCAATGGATTTTTGTTTAACTCAATCTTCACATAAAAGATGATATGTGACATATGCTATGATATGACATGGGTGTAGAATATTCATCTATGTATACTAAGAATAATATCATTGTATAAGTGATGCTAGTCGCTCACTTATGAGAAAATGTAAAATAGAAAAGAATAGCATCGATTGACTGTTGCTTAGGTGATGGTCACAAATTAAGAAAAAAGTTCCTTAAGTAATTCAGAATGTCTCCTAAATGATGACATGGAGTGATTTGGAAAATACTCAATTCCTACTTCCTCACTATTTGCTATTTTGCACACACTGGTAGTAATTCTATGGCAATCTCTTGTCTGTATTTCTTTGAAATCTCTCTCTGTCTCTTGATCTTCTCTTTTTCTCTCTCTCTCTCTCTCTCAATTCTATATCTTTCTCTTTCAAATCTCTCGTAATTTATCTTTTTCTATCTTGATTGTCTCTCGCAATTTTGTCTCTCTCTCTCTCTCAGCTATCATAGTCTCTCTCTCTCTCTCTCTCTCTATATATATATATATATATATATATATATATATATATACACACACATATATATATATACATATATATATATACATATATATATATATATATATATATATATATATATATATATATATATATATATATATATATATATATATATATATATATATATATATATATATATATATATATATACACACACACACACACACACACACACACATATATATATATATATATATATATATATATATATATATATATATATATATATATATATATATATATATATATATGAATGCTTTGTTGCATAGCATGAAATGAAATATTGAAACTTTGGAGCAAGTTGTTGAGTTGCACATAGGCTCGTTATTAGAAATTGACATAGTATTCAATTTTTGGTACAATGTTTTAAATTTTTAAAAAGGGTTGACTTTAAGCGGAAGTCATTGCACTAGTGTTAATGTGGTCTTGAAGGTCTTGACTATTAAATTTTACATCAACATCAAAGTGGGTATGGTGGTATGGGATATCTTACTTAAAGGTGATGAATAGTCAAGATTAAGTTCAAGTATTTGAGTGCCTTGATTTGGAAAATTATGCATTTCATGTAGGAGTTGTTTTTTTGAGTTGAAGTTGGGTTGACATAGGTGAGGGAACATATCTTTACTAGATTCTACCTCGATCTTAAAGCCCTAATTGGACATAGGAGTCCTCTAGTTAGGAAAGAGGTTAGTTGATGTTGGTTAGTCATTGACTATAGTGGAAACATCTAAGGCAAATGTTTTGGTCAGACTTAGTAATAATTCGAGTTTCCAAATCTGAGCTCAAATGAATTTCAAGAAAATTTCTCAAAATTCTTGAAACTAAGAGTATTTTTTTCTATACTTATATACATTGATGGAGACTAGAGTTGAGGTTTTGGGGATTTTTGATGAAGAATAATCAATATCAAATGTTTCTATTCCCACCATTGTTGGAAATGAGCTTGACCTCATAGGAACACCTCTTAAGAAGGAAGGAAATCCTATTTTTATCCTATCCTTGTTTGATTGTTCAAGGGACTTCCCTTTTTTGTATATGAAAATGGAGGGTACATTTGTGCTTCACTTATCCATTTGAGGAAAAAAGGAGAAAAAACTTTTCTATCTCTACTTTATCTCTTTTTCATCTCTCTTGAACTTCGTGCTTCTCGAAGAATTTGAGCTCTCCTCCATAGTTGCACCATCTCATAGGCTGAAGCCAAACATTTACCCTGCAAAATTGAGTTGGCTCTAGGTTTCAAGGAAAACTTATATCTCTCCTCCAATGAGAGATGGGAAGGATTCTACAAGAAGGAAGACAAAGCAATTGTTCTTCTTTGGAATTCCTAAAAATTTATAATTAAGGTAAATAATTACATAAACTTTAAGAATATGAATCCACACCAGTGACATGCTAACACGGACACACACAGTGGACGAAACCCATTAAACTAAAAAACACTTTGCTTACATGTAATCATCCCATGTACCACTTCTGAAGGCAAATTCATGAACCTATCCCAATAAAAAATAAATTCATCCAAGATAGACTTAAGTTGAGTAGTAGCTTGCTTCAGTAGCTACTCTCGCCTTATCATTACACCAAGGGTCCTTGATTTGATCATTAAATGAAGGAAAATAAATTGGATTCTTTGTATGATGATGCTCTCAACTCTAGTTGGTTCGGGACTACTAATCAGTGCTAGTCATGCTTCTTTTCATAGTTTACCGTTCAATATCAATTTTTCTTCGATCAACCTATGCTTGTTGACAAGCTTCTTCTTGTTATTGGAGCAGTACTTGTTTTTTCCTTATTTATTCTTATTGCCTTCTATTGATTTACTCTTTCTTGAGTCACCACTGCTCAACCTTTGCTTGAGATTCTTTTTGCCACTTTTGTGCCTCAATCATAGCAACCTCTTCCTATTGCTGGCATCATTCTTCATTGGAAGCTTGAGTAGATGTTCTAGATAGCTCTCTGGCTTTTCTCAAAGCTTCCTCCTTAATGTGTCAAAATGCTTAAAGTACAATTTCTATTTTTCTTCTCTTCTTTTCCCTTTCCTCTTCCATCTCCACTGAAACTCCACCTGACCTCTCATGCTATCTCAATATGTCTCAAAGGAAGCATTCCTATGACACTTCCACCTATCGTACAACATGAAGGCTTCCTGTGGAAATAAGGAGGTTAAGAAAAATACCTTTTTTGTTGTCCAATGTTTGTAACATCTTTGACACTCAGAACAACCTTTTTAATTCCTTCTTTAACTCCTAGAAGAGGTGTTCTGCCCAATTAACTTCATTATTATCTTATGCCACTTTGCCCAATGAGTAAAATGTCTCTAGCACACCATAACGCTTGATCTGCAAATTAAGGGCCAAGGTTGTCAATCGCAAACCCATTGTCCATGGTGATGTTTTGTGTATCTGTAGGTACTTTAAATTTCCTAAACATGGTTTGCTAAATAATTTCTCCATTTTGATATGGGGCCCAAAGTTGCCAGAGCTATGACATCTTCATTACTAAGTTGCAATCGATGTGCAAAGTATGCCACATTGAGAAAAATTTGGGGTTCTAAATTAATGATGAGCTCAAATTTCAGAATGTTCTCTCCCTCTTGCTCTACCTATTCATTGATTTGCAATAGGTAGGAGAGAGCCATTTGGTGTACTAGAATGTGTTCCAATCCAACATTGCATATTTCAGTAAACCTTGATTGGAAAACCACTCAATGTGCATTCACGATAGTTGATTTAAAATCTGCACCTTGTACATATCCATGAGCTTAAGCAGATATGGTGACAATGTTGTGGTTATCACTACTAAAATTGATTGTCATAGTTATGCATAGAGCAAGAAACAACAAAAATAGAGCTCACTCTCTTATAGGCAAATAAATCGATTATTGATAGTTGTTGTGGTTTAAATATAAGCACTCCTATCTTCTGACTACTTACCACATGACACTTGCATAACCTTGAGCTATAGGAGATCACTCATCATTAGAAAGATCCCTAAGTTATATTTCAAGCCATTGCTTATCCTTGATTTTAACTCATCATGCACAATGTCTTCCCTTAATGTCTCAAATTCATATAATCAATCGTTGTACATTCTCCACATGCAAGATCTTGTTGTTGATGCCTTTCCCCAATTATTTTTGAATTGAAAAAAGAAAAATTTGGTAGTTATAGTAATGTACAACCACATTCCCTACAAGTGGCATTGATCTAGTAAGACTGGACCTTCGACCCATTGATTGCAATTCATAGCACCTCTCCTCAACCTTTACGGGGGATGACCATGAGAGAAATAAGGATGCAGTCTACACTTTCTTGCAAAAGTATAATGACTTGCATCAATTGAAGGCAGCCCACCTGAGTATCATGTGCTAGAAGAGAGTCTCTCGCTTGGACCACGTGCTTATAAGTGGTGGATGAGTCTCAAGGAGACAAATTCCATCCCTACGGACTAGACTCACTTTGAAACTCTTTTCTCAAAAGAGTTTCTTCCTGAGAATGAGGAAGAGAGGAATTGGGATGATTGGGATAGGATTACACAAAGAGGTAGATCTTTGTCTGTCTACATATTACACCACAGAGAGATCGTACTGAAGCTTAAGGGGTTAGATGACTTTCAGAAGACAAGAGGGTTTGTTAGGGGCTTAGAAAAGGCCATTAAGAGAGAGGTGCGAAGAACACACCTAAGACCTTTGATGAGGTGATGAAATATGCTTAGATATATGAGGACCATAACATCCTCAATACACTCCTATGGATGTGGATCATCCCGTCAAACCTGTTAGTACAACTAAGTTAAAAAAGAAAGTAACTATGGTGAAAAACAAAGTGTTTATTAAAAAACAAATATCGCAAGGGCCCAAATTACCTACTGAGTAGTATGAGAGGGCCAAGAGGGATAAATTGTGTTTTAGGTGCCTGTCTCGTAGGCATGCACAATGGAACTGTCCACTTATGAAGGGGAAGAAAATAAGGGAGGAAGAGGAACTAGTATGACCCCTCATAAGGTAAAAAAGGTGGTCCAGCTAGTCCAAACACTTGCTATACATGGAAACTCTAGTTGCAAGGAGGTGGAAGTGATGCACATGGACATAAAACACACATATTGTTTGACATAGTCATTGTGGTGACCTTAGATGGACCACATAACCTAGTTAAAATTCATGGTAGTGTGTACAAGACCAGGGTGAGAGTCATGATAGATGACTTTGCCAACAATAACTTTAGAATTAAAAAACTCCCCAATAGCTCAGTGCACATAAATACACATTATTTATGATGCAAGGGGAAGATAAGAGGGTATGGAATCCTATGGTATCCAATTTGGAAGCTCCAGTACAGGGATACAATGACCATGTAGATGTCCCAATCATGAATATGGAGATGATAGACCTTGTTAGGAAGAGAGTGGCTATGGGGTTGAGAGAGACACTTAAACACAATTATGAAAAACAACACTCTTGAATTTATAAATAATGGAAGTAAATTTTGTAATCAAGGAGAGAGAGTACCTAGTGCACGTCTTTTATGATCTCAAGTATTGTGTAGACACTCCATGTGATGTATATTTTCATGCTAGTAATGTAAATATGGACATGACTTTCTATTATTCTTTTTTGCAAGAGTGTGTAGTTACAAGTTTTAAGGATCTTTTTTTTTCCAGTTTAGAGATGTTTTTTCCAGTGAGTTATCTAGAGGGCTAGCAATTGGGAGAGAGGAAATTGACCATGCTATTGAGGTAGTTAGTAAAACTAACCCTATTTGTAAGCCACATTATAGGCTTAGTGCTTCTTACCATGAGGAGGTAGAGAAGCAACTTCATGATTATCTAGATAAAGGCTTCATTAGACCTAGTAACTCACCTTGGTCATCACCGATGCTCTTAGTTAAGAAAAAAGTTGGTTGTATCAAACTTTGCATAGATTATAGGATATTGAATAAGGTAACTATAAAAAATAGGTTTCCAATGCCTGGATTGGGAGACCTATTTGATCAGTTACATCAAGCTAGGTATTTTACCAAGCTTGATCTTAGGTCAAGATGTTATTAGATAAGGATTAGGGTAGAGGATGTCCATAAAATTTCCTTCAGGATTAGATATTGGCACTATGAGTTCTTGGTGATTCTTTTTGGTCTCACCAATGCTCTTGCCACTTTCATGAAGCTCATGAATGGTGTATTATGGCTACATCTAGGGTAGTTTTTAGTAGACTTTCTAGATGATATTCCGATCTATAGTAGATGAGAACAAGAACACTTGGAACACTTGAGGAAAGTATTCCAAGTGCTGAGGAAAAATTCACTCTTTGCCAAGGAGTCAAAGTGTGAATTTTTCAAAACAGAGGTTAGATACCTTAGGTATATAGCCTCGCAAGACGAAATCCAGATGGACCTTGAGAAAGTAAAAGCTATATTGGAGTGGCCACATCCTAGGGACATTGAAGAGCTACATATCTTCCTATGTTTATTTAGGATTTTATTGGAGATTCATTAAGAATGATGCCAAAATCTCTATCCCGATGATGACTTAAAGGAAAAGGGAAAACCTTTAAGTGGGGAGATGAACAAAACAAAAGTATGGAAAAGTTGAAAGTATCAATTGCTACACCTCCAATTTTACATATAGAAGATCCCGATAAACTCTTTGTGGTTGAGACTGATGCAAGTGATTTTGCTATAGGAGTGCTTTTAGTTCAGGATGGTGGATCATAGGCTTTTGAGAACAAAAGCTAGAGACCACTAAGAAGAATTAGTTACTCCATCTATGAGAAGGATTTGTACGCAATAGTGTATGGTTGGAAGAGTGGTTTTATTACTTATATGGTGCCAAACTTACGATAATGTTTGATCAAGAGAGCATTAGATGGTTGTCTAATCAAATGGACATTAAAGCTTGTAAGGCTCGATGGATAGAGAGCCTTTCGAAGTTTGATCATGAGCTTTGGTATTGGAAGGGAAAGTTTAATGTGGTGGCTTACTTGTTTAGCCATATGCCTATGCTCAATGGGCTGAGTTTCACTCAGATCACTAGTTCTTGATAGTGATTTAATCCAAGAGATCAAAGATTCACAAATTGAAGATGATTATTGTCAGTCTATAATTAACAAGTTGTTAGAAAATAATCAAGATAAGGCATCTCCTAATTTTCAAGTGGAGCAAGGTTTGCTCAAAAGAAAAGGAAAAATTTGTGTGCCTAATTTCCAAGAAGGGGAGTTTAGAAAAGAAGTTATTTTTAAGAACCATGATGTACCTTGTGCAGGACATCCTGGTATTGAGAAAACTTTACAGTTGATCAGACACACTTTTTGGTGGCCAAAGATGGTCAAAGATGTAAACAATTATGTAAGTCAGTGTTTTAAATGCCAAGTGAATAAAGCAGAGAGGATTAGTTCTCCACGTCTACTATAGCCATTGGAAATACCATAGTATTGTTGGGATAGTATTTCTATGAAATTCATAATGGGTTTACCTAGGACACCATGACAAAAGAATGATATTCTTGTGGTGGTGGATTATTTGAGCACAATGCCACACTTTCTCCCTACAAAGGAATCAGTGGAGGCTCAGCACATCGCGTAACTATTTATTTAGAATATTTTTAGACTGCATGGTCTACCGAAATCAATAAATTCAAACACGGATCCCGTTGGGGGATTCTTGTGCAGAAATGGATTTGGGTGTTTGTAGGAGAAGGGAGAAAGATAAGAAGAAAGATACAATCACTAGAAGCTTCTGTAGATTGATTATGAGGAGAAAAGCACAATGGTGATTACAATAGAATCCAAATGCTTTCTATGCAAAATCCCAAAGAGTGCACAATCACAAAGTACAAAATACCCAAGGTTCTTATTGTTGTGGACCTTCTCTACACCAGACCTCCACCTTCTCCAAGCTTGCAATTGTGCACACCTAGCACTCAAGCTTCCAATAAGGGGGAGGGATGGACACTTTCTGTCAGTGCGCACAGCTTCAATGGGACCTTGGGACCTTTTGTTGTATGGCTTGGCACTTCTCTACACACTTCTAAGTCACCCTTCATGCACACCTTGCACTTCACTTCTCTACATCACACACACTCAGTATGTCTCTTGTTTAGTTTAGACTATGCTCACCTTGCTTAGTCTTCAAAGCATCATACCTTGCCTTGATTTGAGTGTCAATTCATGTACGCTCCTAACTGCTAGAGTAACTTGGTGCTCACTTTGATGTCCCAAGATTGTTTCCAAAAGTGGACAGCCAACGAATCCTTGTTTTGTCTTGTAGTGACTTTCGGCTAAAACAAAAATTTTAGTTGGGGGGCCATACTTTTACTTCTGCGTATGCTGCCGCTTCACATACCTTTATACTTTGGCTTTTAATTCTTCAAATGTGCACCTAAGAGACGGTTCACCTGAACCTTCCAAAACACTTTAAATCACTTTGAACCTTAGAGAAATTACAAAAATACCTCTGCAACCTGCAACCAACTTTCTGCAATTTTACCCTTTGTGAACAATTAATTATGCACTACCTATGCAACTTGACACCCGACTTTGAACGCTTTGACTTCACCCATGTTGACATTTGACCTTAAACATGTTGACTTTGACCAATTTGACTTTGACCTTTTGACTTTGAATGTAGTTGACTTTGACTATGGTTGACTTTGACCAATATGACTTTTATGGTCTCAACAGTTGCCCACCACCTAATGGGCTCTCCATCTTAGAGAGCTACAGGCAAAACTCTGAGCAGATATGACACCTTGATTCCTGTGCTACAAAATCTTTAAAAGGACACTTGAGAAGCTACCAAGTCCACCAGAAGCAGTAGAGAACAGACACCAGAGAAGAACCAAAAGTGGAAATGTTGCACAAAAAAACAAAGGATGGCGAATGGAGGGTAGGAAGGAGGGGGAAGGGAGGGCTGAGGGGGCTGAGATTAATAGGGCAGGGAGGGGTAAGGATGGGGCTCGGAAGAAGGGTAAAGGAAGGGTGAGGAAGTAGGATTGTGGGCTCTGGAGAGGGCCGAAATGATCAAATAGTAGAGCTATAGAGGGGGCATATGGGAAATTGTGAAACATATGGTAAAATAAAGTGAGAATAGACCATGTGGACCATGTGGCTAAAGAAAAACATGTGATAAATGTGCTCAAAACATGGGGGTTTTGATCAAAAGTCATAAAAAAGTTGGAGTTTTGGAAAAATTAAGTCCAACAATGAGTCAAGAGGTGCCAAAACACATGAAAATGATCCCAATTTTGAAAAAAATGGCCATCCAAGGTGCGATCTAGAGCCAAAAGCATTGGAACATGAAAAATATATATATATATATTTTAATATATATATATATATATATATATATATATATATATAGGTATATATACACACACATATATATATATATATATATATATATATATATATATATATATATATATATATATATATATATATATATATATATATATATATATATGTATGTATATATATATATATGTATATATATATATATATATATATATATATATATATATATATATATATATATATATATATATATATATATATATATATATATATATATATATATATATATATATATATATATATATATATATATATATATATATATATATGTATATATACATACATATATATATATATATATATATATATATATATATATATATATATATACATACATATATATATATATATATATATATATATATATATATATATATATATATATATATATATATATATATATATATATATATATATATATATATATATATATATAATAAATGCACACGGGTAGGGTAAAGCTTAATTAAAAAGAAAAACATAAAAATAAAATAAAAAAAGAAAATAAAAATAAATAATAAAAATAAAAATGAATAAATAAATACTAAAATAATATAAATAAAATAAAAAATAAAAATTCAAAAAAATAAAATAATAATAAAAATAAAATAAGTAAAAGAAAAAATAAGAAAAATAGAAAAATAAAATAAAAAATAAAAATTCAAAAAAATAAAATAATAATAAAAATAAAATAAGTAAAAGAAAAAATAAGAAAAATAGAAAAATAAAATAAAAAATAAAAAAATGAAGGGGCCGGGGGGGTGGGGGGGAGAGGGAGGGAGAGAGAGAGAGAGAGAGAGAGAGAGAGAGAGAGAGAGAGAGAGAGAGAGAGAGGGAGAGGGGGGAGAGAGAGAGAGAGAGAGGGTGGGTTTTTTTTGAAAAAAATAAATTTAGCCTGTAGGGGGACTTTTTTTGTGTGTGGTTAAAAATACCCTGAAATTAAAAAGAAAAATGCTAATAAAATCCAAAAAAAATAAAAAAAATGCAAAAAAATGAGAAAAAAATCTCAAAAAATTTCCCAGCATTTCTGTGTCACTTTCCCACTCAAAACCATAGAGATTTTCCTTTATTTTGTCATTTAATTAAGAAAATGGCATTGAAAAAGTGCTAAAAGAAATTCTAAAAATTTCTTAAAAAATCCCAAAAATCTCCTAATTTTTTTTCTTATACAAAGGTTGTGAAATGGCTTCTAGGCTGCATAAAAATCAAGGAACAAACATGAAAATGGATAAAAACTACTAAAACTTGAGCAAAATGATAATAAAAATCTCTTTGTGAGATCTTGAAAATGAAGAAAAGTCATCCATGAAAATTCTGAGTGTTTCTAGCAATAAGGGTCCAAAAATGAGGTTAACAGTCCTGTTAAAGGTGGCTGGAGCATTTGTGAGTCCAAATGGCATTGTTACATACACATATGTGCCCCAGGGTGTGATAAAAGCTGTCTTTTCACGATCTTCTAGGTGGATGGATTTTTGTTATAGCCACTAAAGCCGTCCATAAAGCTATATAATGTGTGTCCTACCACTTCTTCAATGACCTGCTCTGCAAAGGACATGGGGAATCCATCTGGAATGGTCACATTGTTGAGTGCTCTAAAGTCAACACAAATCCTGATTTTGTTGATATTCTTCTTTGGTGCTATAACCATTGGTGAAAGCCATTCTGAGTGTTCCACAAGAATGATGATTCCTGCATCCCCCATCTTCTGTGCTCTCCATAATTGGTAGGCACTCCTTCTAAGTCTTTATAATGCCACGCAAAAACATCTGCATAGTGTGTTAAGAAAGATTTTACCTTCTCAAGCAGCTCTAGGTGGCTCCACAACCAAGTGGCCACCAAAACTGGACGATTATTTTCCTGAGTGCCTAATTGTACTTCTTTGACAGGGTTTCTCTCTACCATGGTATCTACATTCTCATCTCCAAACTTATTTTTCAATAGTTTTCCCTGCATTGTTGCATATGCAGGAGTGTTTTGGATTTCAATTTCTTCCTCTTTGTCCTGCATCTATCCTACATGGATTTCTTGAATTGGCAAAGAACATTTCTCACTAGTATGTTTTACCTTGTCTTTAACTTTACTAACTTCCTTCTCTATTGTTGTTGCATCCTCCTCCAAGTTGTGCTTGAGGGGTGTCTTCCTCCCCCTTCTGTGGTCTGTGATGGGTTTTCCCAATCCATCAACTTGAACTTTATCCTCATTTTCATCATAACATTCATCTGTGCCATAATTATTTAGAAAAACTCCAAAATAAGAGGAAGAGTTGCCTGCTTGCAACCAATTCAGAATATCTTCTTCCTCTTCGAACTCTAATTGTGGTTGATCCTCCATTTGTTGTTCGATGCAAATGCCAACTGATTGCATCATGCTGGTGTTCCCTTGATGATCAGGGCCCTCCTCTAAATGTATTTGTGTAAGTTCTTGCCCTTTCTTTTGTACCCACATAGTGTCTTTACCCCAGTAATGAATGACACTTGCATGCCTCAGCCATGGTCTTCCAATCAAGAGGGGAAATCCCCCTTCTACCTGGGGCAGTTTTAATACCACAAAATCCAAAATGAAGAGATTACCTTGTACTTCCACTGGAACTTTTGGGATCACCCCCATTGGCCTTACTTTGCTTTGATATGCCAAAGTAACAATGAAATGGGCTGGTCTGGATGGACGTAGGCCAAGCTTCTCCATGGTATGCTCTAGCATCAAATTTATGCCAGACCCACCATCCACAATGACTCCTTGTAGTTTTAATCCTTTAAATATTACTATCAGTTTGGGACTCTTATAGTCGGTGAGAGATGCTTCTTCTACACCCTTCCCTTGGCCTAATGCAGTAGTCTCGGCCACCAAGGTGGATGAGGAAGCCTAATCAATAATAAGCGGTACTTGAGACCTGAATTTTGCATCCATGTTTATCAACTCAAGAATACTAACCTCTGTTTTAATTGACTTGAATAATCTTGAAGCTCTAGATTCCCTAGGGTCAATTTCGATGTTTGATTTCTCAAGTTCCTTGTGGGCCCAGCTATATGCATTCCCAATGAAATCGTTAGTTTCTAAAAAATCTTCTTTTTGTGTTACCTCTTCACATTTGGTTGAACTTCCTTTCTCTTGTTTTGGATCTTCATAGTAGTATCTGATTTGCTCTGATGCACCCTCTGATCTTTGTCACTTCCAAAAGAATTTGATCCCTCGTTTGGTTCTTCTAGAATTTTCCCTTTGCTTCTTGTCTGCATGACCATGGAGTCCATTTCTTCTAATTATACCACTCTAGTGGATGGTGATTGTACAACATTGGCTCCTTCTGCTGCTCCATGATTATTTACTGAGATCATTTGGAGATGGGGCCTAGATGTAGATGCTTTGTTTTGTGGGCAAAAATTTGTATAATGATCCCTGGCATCTGGGCAATTCCTGCAAGGGGGAGCATTTTCTGGTAGGGTTCATTTACTTTGATAATGTTCACACTCTCCACACTTGAAATAGATAATTGGCCTTCTAGGCCCATTTCCATAATTACCTCTAGGTCTTTGATTGTAGTTGTTACCTTGGCTGGGAGTTGCCGCCATTACATTGATTGAAAATCGAGCACCCTCTTGTGCCCAATAGGGTTGTGCATGCATCCCTCTTGATTGACATTCATGGGCCTCATGATCAACTTTCCTGCATAACTGGCAAGTTACACTTAACAATGGAAATTCACTTACCACATGACCCTGCTTGTTGCACATGGTACACCATAGCCCACTTTTGATGCCACCCCCTTTAAGTTCCTGCAACTCCTGTCAAAGCTGAGCCAGTTCTTCTGCTTTGGCTTCCTCTTCCTTTTGTAGCTTCAATGCTTCAATTTCCCTCCTCAACTGAGTCATAGCACTCTCCTCTTCTTTATGGGGCTTATTCCTTTTTAAGCTCTCAAGCTCTTTCCTTAGCTGAATTACAAGGTCTTCAAGTTCTGTAGGATATGACAAATTGGAAGAGCTTGCCCTGTATTGCTATCTGATTTTTTCCAATCTTGTAGCTGTATTGATAAAGTCTTCTATGGAGGCTGTTGGCAACACTAACTCCTTGATTTTACATTGTGTAGTTACTAGAAGTGGTTTAGCTAACCATTTCTTCATAAAGAAATCATGTGGAGGATCTGGCAACTTAGACATTAGTGCCTTGGCCCTAGTTACAAACTCTGGAAATGTTTCACCAAGACCTAGTCTCAAGTTTTCTAATTTCTCTATGATTATCTCTGTAGTATTCCCATGTTGGAATTGAGTCTTGAATGCCTCTTTCATAAAATCCCACATGGTGAAATGGTTTTCAGCAAACAAGCTGAATGATTTATCTGCTAGCCCTTCTAATGTGGCAGGAAAGAGGATAAAAAATGTATCCTCTCTTCCCATCAAACCTCTTGTCTTGCATAATGCTAAGAATCTCCTAATGTGCTTGTCCGGATCTTCCTAAGCTAAACCTTTGAAAGATGGAAATTTTATATATCAATCTAGAAAGTAAAGTTTCCAAATCTACCTGGGCTGCCATATTCCTTATTGATGATGTCGATGACAGCGGACTGGAGGATCTTCTAACAACCTTCCTTCTTGTTGCTTTGCAAGTGACCCTCAATGTTTGAGACCGGGTTGCGATCATGAGCTGTTCATAATCCTCTTACGATAAGATAATCAATAAGAAGGTTTACCTCTTAACCCAATGAAGTAGTATTGTTGGCACTTGAATAATGCTGCTCCACATTTCAATATTTCTTCTCCTATGCTCAAATCTCCTTGTGGTCCCACCATGCGTGCCGAATATTGTTGGGGGATTCTTGTGCAGAAAGGGATTTGAGTGTTTGTAGGAGAAGGGAGAAAGATAAGAAGAAAGATACAATCACTAGAAGCTTGTGTAGATTGATTATGAGGAGAAAAGTACAATGGTGATGTACAATACAATCCAAATGCTTTCTGTGCAAAATCCCAAGAATGCACAATCACAAAGTACAAAATACCCAAGGTTCTTGTTGTTGCCGACCTTCTCTGCACCAGACCTCCACCTTCTCCAAGCTTGCACTTGTGCACACCTAGCACCCAAGCTTCCAATCAGGGGGAGGGATGGAAACTTTCTGTTGACGCACGCACAACTTCAATGGGACCTTTTTTTGTATGGCTTAGCACTTCTTTGCACACTTCTAAGTCATCCTTCATACACACCTTGCACTTCACTTCTCCTCGTCGTGCACACTCGATATGTCTCTTGCACTTCTCTTGCTTAGTCTAGACTATGCTCACCTTGCTTAGTCTTCAAAGAATAATACCTTGCCTTGATTTGAGTGTCGGTTCACGTACGCTCCTAACTACTAGAGTATCTTGGTGCTCACTTTGATGTCCCAAGATTGTCTCCAAAAGTGGGCAGCCAACAAATCCCTGTTTTGTCCTGTAGTAACTTTATATTAAAACAAAAATTTTAATTGGGGGGCCATACTTTCAATTCTACATACACTGCCACTTCACATACCTTCGTATTTTGCCTTTTAATTCTTCAAATGTGCACCTAAGAGAAGGTTCATCTTCCAAAACACTTTAAAACAATTAGAACCTTAGAGAAATCACAGAAATACCTCTGCAACCTGCAACCAACTTTCTACAATTTTACCCTTTGTGAACAATTAATTGTGCACTACATGTGCACCTTGACACCTGACTTTGAACGCTTTGACTTCACCCATGTTGACCTTTGACCTTGAAAATATTGACTTTGATTGGTTTGACTTTCACCTTTTGACTTTGATTGTGGTTGACTTCGAATGTGGTGGACTTTGACCAATATGACTTTTATGGGCTCAACACTTGTCTATCAAACATGCCATTATCCCTCAATTTTGCTCTTGGAAGATAGTGAAGGATGCTTGGGATACACTTACAACCTTATACCAAACAAGAAATGAGGCTCGTGTTGCTTACCTCCAAAAGTTGGAGAGTGAGCACATGAATGAAGGAGATTCCATGGACAATTTTTAGACAAAGATCAAAGATTTGAAGGAGCAATTGATTGTTGTTGATGAAGTCTTGCCAGATAGTTCACTTGTGCAATCTATCTTAATGGTCTTCCAGATTCATATCAAAGTTTTGTTCCTACACTTGGATTGATGATGGAAGGCAATCCAAATGCCTTAAAATTTGAGGATTTAGTCTTATTTTTGTTGCAAGAAGATCAATCCAAGTAGAATATGTCCATTATGCATGTTGCAAATCAAGCTTTCTTAGCTAGTTAGAAGGGCAAAGGTAAATGGAGCTCATCTACTAGTAAGCAAAAATTTGCTAATGCTGCACAATCGAAGAAGGAAGACAAAGATGAGAAGAAAATAGAACAGCAAAAACAAATTCGTAAATACTATAAAGGAAATAATCATGTAAAAAAGGGTTGGTCAAAACTATCGGAGTTAGACGTCTGCGGAAGTACGCGAACAACACAAGGAAGAAGAAGAAGCTTGGAGCACAACACACAATACTATATGTATTACTAGAGAATGCACAAAGATAAGTAGCCCATTAGGGTAATAGGCGTATATACAAGCCAGGGGAAAAAACATCCTAAAGAGGGAAAAAAGTGCCCTGATGGTCCTAGAGTGTTCACACACATCACTACCTAAATATATCAACAAATCCCCCCTAGGAGTGATGCGGTGAACAAGGAGCTGGCACTCATGTATAAAGAAGTGCCAAGCTATGTGGAAATCACTCCACAAAAGGAAGTAAGCCCAAAGCTTTGTGGAAAGCTTCAAAACTTCTCCCTAGGTAGAGCCTTTGTGAAAAGGTTTGCAATGTTCTCCTGTGTGGGCACATATGCCAAGCTGATCTCCCCAGCAGAGAACCTCTCCCAGAAATAGTGATAATGCACCTCAATGTGCTTAGTGCGAGCATGGAACACAGGGTTCCTCACAACTGCCCATGCGCTCTGACTCTCAGTGAAGATGGTGGTGGCAGAAGTCTGACCAATACCCAAATCAGCCATAAGGCGTCTCAGCCACACACACTCAACAGTCACTGTGAAAGCTGCCCTATACTCAGCTTCACAACTGGAAGTGGCCACAGTAGGCTGTTCTTGCTCAACCAAGATATACATGAGCTACCAAGCATGAAGCAAAAGCTGTTGATGACATGATTGCTCCTACTTCATCTACATTTGTATCCGCATGAGTGCATCTCCATTTTGTATCCAGGAGGCACTCCATTTCTAGTCTATTTCCATTTTATATTGTATTTTCTTTATGTTTGGGTACCTTGCCATGTGCTTCTACCAGTTGTATTCATTCTCCTTTTAGGAGACTTATCCCACATATGATGTACTTTTGAGAGCGCCTCCCAAATCTATATAAGGAGGGCCTCTCCCCTCATTTGTACTTGGTTAGAAGCTTGAGGAGCCTACTCCATGCTATTGGCAAGCTCATTTCTAATCCACATGAGATTACCCATTTCATGGTCTACTCATTTTGTGTTTCACACATTCTTTGTTTTGTGAGAGTACTTTACTTTTCATTTTGCTTCCGCATGCGTACTCTCTACATGGTATCAGAGCGCTAGGTGGAGGTCTTGGTGGTGCATTTGGCGGTCGTTTTGGTGGTGGTGGTGCTTCATTTTGGTGGCGTGCTTTCTCCTCATTGAGAGAGGCCTTTTGCCATCAGTTTTTGGGATTCATTCTGCCCATTTGCCCACCCTCCCACCCATTTTCATCATTTTGTGCCCCCTTTACCCTCAATTTTTCCCACCCTCCCACCCTCTTTGTGGATTGAGTGCGATATTTTATCATTTACAAGCACATTTATGCACAATTGGTAGTGGTTCTCCTCGTTGATAGTGTTTATAAACACTATTTTTTCCGCTCTCATTTAACTCGATCATTTGGTGGTTCACCTACAAGCAACACCTGATTCCGTGTAACATCCAAGCAATTAAGCTTTGAGGGTCTCAGTTATACACTTCTGAGCAACTTTGTCATTCTACGAAAAAATGCTAAGGATCAAGCTCCTCATTAGAGCGTAGATGGAGAAATCTAGCACCTGCAGTGTATTATCTTTGCTTGCACACACCACTTAAGCAACTCGAAATCCAAAGTCCCCAGGCACCAGAGCGGCCTTTCCGAAGCAGCTGCTGTTGACACGGTGAAAGAGCGCTTAGCTGGGGCAAGAGAAGCTGCTGGAGGTGCTGCTCACAGGGCACATCCAGAAAGAAACAGGCTCTTGCACACGCTGGAGGCCGGAACGACTGTAAGGCTGCTAGACGAGCAGACAAGTGTATATCAGGCTTGGATAGGTTCAGCAGTCACCTGCGCAACAATCTGTCAAGGGTCCGCCACACTTTCAGAGAGTGAGAGAGAGAGAGGGTAAGGGTGCTACTCTGTGCGTGTTACTTGTAACCAAGCACCTGCCGATTATTCCATGGTTGCTTCGACAAGGTTCACTGATCCAACTCTGAGCATGAGCATTTGCACGATCATCTGAGGCGGCGGCTGTTTCATCTTGCGCACAAAGAGAGGGAGATAGAGAGAGAGTGAAAGAAGCCATCGAGAGCGCAACAACTCACTTCTTGCTAGCTGCAGTAGTATGTGTTGTGCGTTGCTTTTGCAGGTATGACTATGAAGCAGAATGATGGAGTAGATTGAAGGGGTTGAATCTGGTCCATGCACTGAGGGCAGACACTGTGGCTTTGCTTTCTGTCGAGAGTGAGACAAGTAGAGAAAACGGTGTGCCATCTCTATATTACAAAGAGAACGAAAGAGCATGCAAACTTCTCAGAGAAAGAGAGAAAGAGAAGGTCTGTGCAAACTTCTTAGAGAAAAAGAGGAGCTGCATCAATTTCAGCGCACTTCTTCTCTGCTCTCGGTCTACCCATCTGTGCAAGCTCTAGCTGTTCACAGTCGACATTCACTCAGCTTATACAGTGGTTCATTCTCTGTAGCACAAAGTGCCAATGATCCCATGGGTCCCACTCATTACTGCTAAGATTGGACATTTGGGAAGATTCTCTCCGAGTTTGGCGCATTAATTTATTGTCTTTAGCAACTTCTTCCAAGCACGACAACTCGTGTTTCGTGAAATTCTCTGCCGCTTAGAGCAATTTTAGTTTCCCATTTTGGCGAGTGCCTGATTATAGTTGGTTTTGGTGACTTCTGCTAATTTTGGCTATGCATTGTTACCGGTCTTTGGTCACGTGATATACAACTGAATGCAACAAACAAATGATTCTTCTGTTGCATGGCGACCATAATGCTTTGCACTTTAATAGGCATATGGATACCTACTTGATTATTCGATCGGCGGCAAAAGTCTATTGGATTAACATGTGCGCAACATCAACTAATGATGTGTTCTCTTTAAGTCTATAGTCTTAGCCACATCATGATATTTTTTTGGAAGGTAATCAGATAGAAATTCACATTACGTATACATGTATATCTATAAGACAAGACCAATTTACGTTCAATGCTATGGTCCCTCCTCTAAGAAGTCAAGGCTACAACAACCTCTCATGTTTTTTTTCTCCCTCATTTAAGGCCATAGTATCAAGGATCATCTAATCCCCAAGGGTACCCACCTTGTAAGCACACTTTGTATTCCTACAAGAGGTTACTCCTCAAGGATACCACTACTTTATTTTGGCACATTCAAGGCACTAAGTGCCTCCCTCTTTGTACCTCAAAATATAAAAAAGAAAAAGTATTGTGTGTGTATGATTGTGGGATTGGAGGCTAGTCTAAGCCCACCCACAAGTTCTCTTTGAGTATCGACTCTCCCCACTCCACGGTGTCTCTCTTTGCAGAAGTGAAGGGCTATTCTAAGCCCTCCCCCCCCCCCCCCCCCCCCCCCCCCCCCCCCCGAAGTGTCTCTCCTAATTCTTGGTGCAAGTGAAGGGCTACTCTAAGCCCCCCCTCCCCAAGGAGTTTTTTTTTTATTCTGGTATCTAGTCATTCATTTCAAGCTTGTGCATTTGGTGAAGATTTTGATAGTGTTTCTAAACACTTTATCTTCAAAGCTTGTGCATTTGGTGATGATTTTGGTAGTGTTTCTAAACACTCTATCTTCAAAGCTTTGTAATGACCAAAAGTGAAGGTAGCTCATCATCTATGGCTAACTTCTTACCCTCTTTTATCCCTATTTTTATGCCTAAGGATGAACGTCTCAATGGACAAAATTACAATCTATGGAAAGATATCATGCGCGCATATCTCTACACGAATCTCCTTCATGAGCTAGTAGATGGGTCAGACCCCAAACCCGATTGGGATATCAACTTAGACAATTGGCATGTGTGGAATATTAAGGACAAAAGAGCTTTAGGTCAGCTATTACTTGCTTGTGAGGAACTAACAAAAGGACATATTATTGCCTGTAAGACGTCCAAGGACGCTTGGGATACGTTAGCCGCTTTGTATGAAGACAAAACTCCTTCGAAGATATATGCCTTAGAGGCTGAGTTTCATAATTTGACAATTAGGCCCCAGGACACAATTACCAAGGTCATAGCCCAATTCGAGGATTACCAGCGTAAATTAGCACTATGTGCTAGGCAGATCTCTAGTAAAGACATGGCCGTTAGGCTTCTCAACAAGTTACCTAAGTCGTACGAGACATTTGTCATAACTTTGTATAATCGCGGCCAAATATTATCTTGGGAAGAGATTCGTCGACTATTGCTCCTTCACGACTCGCGAGCCAAATCGACTTCCTCACAAGAGTCAGCCATGAAGGCCAAAGGCCCATTCAATAAGGGCAAAACCACAAGTCATCATGCTAGCAATGGATCGAAGCAAGGATCACATAATTCATCGAAGAAGTTCACCTGTAATTTCTATGGAAAATCAGGACACTTAGAAAAGTTTTGCTACAAAAAGAAACAATCATCGAAGGCTTCTACGTCTAGGCAAGCATCCAAAGGATCCCAACATAGATCGCACTGCTCTAGTGAGGAACTTTTCATCTCCACAGAAGCCAATGCCCTAGTTACTTGTAGCTCCCCACATGAGTGGATCTTTGATAGCGGAGCTACCTCCCATATGTGCAAAGACAAGGGCTCCTTTCAGGAACTCGAAGAGCATACGGGAGAAGTCTATCTCGGCAACAATAAGAGTTCACCCATCGAAGGAAAAGGGAAAGTTCAAATTTCCAACCATGAGGGGGAATGCAAGTCTTTGTCCAATGTTCTTTTTGTTCCAAATTTATGTATGAATCTACTTTCCGTCAAGGCCATTACAGATCAGGACAAACAAGTATGGTTTGGTAAGATCTCAATTAAGGTAGTTGATCCCCATACAAAGGATGTCATTGCTCAAGGAATTGAAGAAAAGGGCCTCTACAAGCTCTCTTGCTTTGTATCCAAAGAATCCAACTCAAGTTTGTGGCACCAGAGATTTGATCACACTTCTTACTTATCAAAAATCTCTTCATCCCAACTTGTGAAGGGATTGCCAAAGATAGGGCAACTTACTGATGTCTGCCAAGCTTGCACCCAAGGCAAGCAACACAGGGCCCGAGTTGCCAAGGAAGCTTCAACACGAGCGAGGAACCCACTAGCCCTTATCCACATGGACTTATGTGGACCGATGAATATCCCATCCCTGAGTGGATCCCTCTACTTTTATCTTCTAGTAGATGACCACTCTCGCTATATTTGGGTATACTTTTTGAAGTCAAAGGCAGACACATTCTCTAAGTTTTAAACTTAGATCAAGGAAGTTGAGAATGAAGCTTCAACTAAAGTTAAAACCATCAGATGAGATAGAGGTGGTGAGTTTATCAATCATGACTTTGATAACTTTCTCAACCAGAAAGGGATCAAAAGACAAGTCACTCAGCCTCATACTCCATCTCATAATGGACTAGCTGAAAGGAAGATATGTAGTGTGATGGAAATGGCACGGACAATGCTTCATCACAAGGATCTACCCTACAAGTTCTGGGCAGAAGCTGTGCATATTGCCGTTCACATTCTTAATCGAGGATTTACAAGTGCCTTACACAACAAACACCCTTCGAAGCCTACTATGGAAGAAAACCAAATGTGAATTACTTTCGAATCTTTGGTAGTGAAGCTTTTGTCCATGTACCAAAAGAAGATAGAAACAAGTTACAACCAAAGTCCAAGAAACACATATTCATAGGGTACATTGACCAATCAAAGGCATATCGTCTATATGATATGGAAAACCACTCCATCACCATTTCGAAGGATGTGATCTTCAATGAAGCTTCCTCATACTCAAGAAAAGGTTCAAGTACAAGTCTTAGTCCACCTATCTACCCTTCAGAGGGGGTCTCAATATTTCCAAACTCCAACTCAGAAGTAAGTACTTCACAACAACCACGCCGATCTCAAAGGCTTCTTGATAAGTGCCAATGCGAACAAAGTCATTATTGTTAATTATGCTCTAATGCACCAAATTCAGCAAATTCCAGAGCCATCCAACTACAAAGAAGCTCAAGGCCAACCAGAGTGGGAAACAGCTATGAAAGAAGAACTCGATGCAATAGTGAAGAACAAGACTTGGACATTAGTTCCCAAACCAACCAACCATCAAGTCATAGGAGTCAAGTGGATATACAAAGTCAAATACAAGTCTGATGGCACTCTAGATATTTATAAGGCAAGATTAGTCGCTAAATGATACAAGCAACAACATGGCATTGACTATGAAGAAACCTTTGCTCCTACTGCAAGATTCACAACCATAAGAATCATCTTAGCACTAAGTGCTCACTTTAAGTGGCTTATTTACCAGTTGGACGTCAAAAGTGCATTCCTCAATGGAGATCTTCAAGAAGAAGTATATGTTGAACAACCTGAAGGCTTCAAGATCGAAGGCAAAGAAGATCAAGTCTACAAGCTTCACAAGGCACTTTACGGACTCAAGCAAGCTCCCAGGGCCTCGTATGAAAAGATTCACAAGTTCTTTGAAGACAAGGGATTTCACAGAAGCAATGCTAATGCTAATCACTATATCTATCAAAAGGAGTCTCTAGTATGCATCATCATTCTCTATGTAGATGAATTGATCTTGACAGGCTGAGACGAAGAATGAATCCAGTTTATCATCACACAGCTTCACCTTGAGTACTCTATGAAAGATCTTGGATTACTTCACTACTTCTTAGGTATGGAATTTTGGCAAACAAAAAAAGGTATATTCCTATCACAGAAGAAGTACTGCTCTAATCTACTTTCCAGATATAACATGGACCAGTGTTGCTCCGTTTCTACACCACTTGATCCAAACATCAAGCTTACACTAGAGGACTCATCATCACTTGTGGATGTGCATACCTATTGACAGCTTATTGGCTCATTACTCTATCTTGCCAACACTAGACCAGATATTGCTTATGCAGTTGGTATACTCAGTCAGTTTGCACATCAGCCTCGTCAGGCTCATTGGGATGCTCCTCAAAGACTACTTCGATACCTTGCCCTCACCGGACATCATGGTCTTTGGTACAGAGGGGGCATCGAACTTGCATGATATTCAGATTCTGATTGGGCTGGTGATCTTGATTCTCGACGGTCTAATTCTGGGTATATATTCTTGCTTGGCTCAGGACCTATCTCTTGGGCAAGTAAGAAGCAGCCTACAATCGCTCTATCATCTACTAAGGCCGAGTACCGAGCATCCAGCTTTGTAGCATGTGAGGCCATCCGGCTTCGATGTTTATTATCTGACATTGGTGTTTTGCACGATACTCCGACATTTGTTTGCACGGACAGCCAGTCAGCCTTGGCCATCGCCAAGAATCCAGTGTTTCATGCTCAGACGAAGCACATCAAGATCTAGTACCACTTCATCCACGAGAAGCTCATACCTCAAGAGATTACTCTGGAGCAGTGTATCTCTCAGGAGAACCTAGCGGACATGCTCACGAAGGCTCTACCTCCGGTTCCGCTTCAGTGCTTGGTGGACCTCTGTAGCATTCAGCTGCTCCAAAATGGAGCTATAGAGGGGGCATTGATGACATGATTGCTCCTACTTCATCTACATTTGTATCCGCATGAGTGCATCTCCATTTTGTATCCACGAGGCACTCCATTTCTAGTTTATTTCCATTTTATATTGTATTTCCTTTATGTTTGGGTACCTTGCCATGTGCTTCTACCAGTTGTATTCATTCTCTTCTTATCCCACATATGATGTACTTTTGAGAGCCCCTCCCAAATCTATATAAGGAGGGCCTCTCCCCTCATTTGTACTTGGTTAGAAGCTTGAGGAGCCTACTCCATGCTCTTGGCAAGCTCATTTCTAATCCACATGAGTTTACCCATTTCATGGTCTACTCATTTTGTGTCTCACACATTCTTTGTTTTGTGAGAGTACTTTACTTTTCATTTTGCTTCTGCATGCGTACTCTCTACAAAAGCCACTAGTGGACACATATGTGTCATAGCAACCAACCCAATCAGAGTCAGAAAAAGCATGCAAATCTGGCGGTAGTGATCCCCCCTTGGGATAAAACAACCCAAGTAGCCGAGTACCACTCAAATAGCAAAAGATGCACTTAATTTCCTGCCAATGCTTGACTCGTGGGCAATGAGAGCAGATTTTTTGGGATGGCAAAGATGCCCAAGCACATGCATTGATAGCTTTGTCTGTCAAACGTGCCATTAGTCCTCACATTTGCTCTTGCAAAACAGCTAAGGATGCTTGGGATACACTTACCACATTGTACCAAGCTAGGAATGAGGCTCGTGTTGCTTATCTTCGAGAACAGTTGGAGAGTGAGCACATGAACGAAGGTGATTCTATGGACAGTTTCCTAATGAAGATCAAAGACTTAAAGGAACAATTGATTTCTGCTGATGAGGTTATACCAAATAGCTCACTTGTGCAGACCATTCTGAATGGTCTTCCTGATTCATATCAGAGTTTCGCTTCTACTCTTCGGTTGATGATGAAAGATAATCCAAATGCCTTATCACTTGAGGAGTTAGTCTCTGTTCTGTTGCAGGAAGTGTTGGTGTAAGTCACAAGCCTAAACATTTGGCTTGTAATACATACACATATGGAGAAGCATAGGAACCAATGCTAGTGGTTAATTACCACTTTACTCTTTTGTAAAAGTCACATTTGACTTGGAATCTTTGTAAAACACCTACCGAAAAGAACTCGTGGAAAAGATAGCTTTGATTGATGGAATATCTCCTAGGATGTAGGAGCATGATCATAGGGAGCCAAAAGTTTGAATTCAAATTCAAACTTTGAACTCAACTACTATAAAAGTGATCATCTAAAAGTCATGGGTAAGACTCATCAATCCCAAGCTTCTCATTACCATTTCTGAGTGTGTGTGAAGCCTACACTCTAGCCCACACCTATCTACACCATTAGGCAATGATCTTCATGCGTATGGCATTGTATACAAGTGTTCATTAATACATATATCTACATTGTTCATTTCTGAGTTCTCTGTCATAGTCTTTGAAAGTCTATCAACTTGTGGAGAGCATGTCGCACTCGTTGCTCCATCAAATTCAAAGATCTATAGCTTGTTGGAACCAACTCAAAGTCATCTATGTGCTATCAAAATTTGAAGGATTTCTATTCAGCCATTTCAGAGAAAAGCTCGTCGAAGTGATCACTGGTCAAAGTCTGCAACAATCCTAAAATATCGGGGATAAAGGTTTAATTGTTAAATTGATTTCTCTGAGCATAGTTAATCTTTTTGAGTGATATCACTTGGAATAGTTAGCTTTCTAAGCTAATTAGATACCCCTAAAAGGAATTTTTCCAACTCCTACTGTGCTGGTCATACTGAGCAAAAGATACAGCAGGTATAGTGACCAAAATAGAAGGTTTTCTTGAATACTTGAAGTTCAAAGTTATCTGTTTTGATTCATTTGTTTCATACATCATTTCCAAAGTACATAGGCCATTTTATGGTGTCATTGGAAAGCTAAGAAGGTCCACTTATCAACTCTGAAGCAACAAGGGCTGGTACAAAGTAGGACTTGGTAGTACCTACTCATTCTCTTGGAGTGTCCATCCACCATTCCCAACAGTGGTATCAGAGCAAGTTAAGGTAAAATGGAAAATGGTTTTCCTTCATTTATTGATAAATTGGACAGGAACAACTATCATGCATGGTCTCTAAGGATGAAGACATACCTACAAGGAAGGAGTCTTTATGGATACATCTCAGGAGATGAGGAATTGCCCTCATTCAAAACCAGAGGACTACCAACAAAGGAAGAACATGAAGAGCTCAACACATGGTGTGCCAAGGATGCATTAGCAAGGTCTTACTTACTCAACTCCATTTTTGGTTTTCTTTTGCCGCATATTAGAAACTGTAAGACATCCCAAGAGACTTGGGAAACTTTGTCATCTTATTTCTCTTCCAACACAAGGGCCAGAAAAAATCAGTTGTGGATTGAATTCACTACACTAAGGAAGCAACCTAAGCAGGCTATTTGGGAGTTTGTGACTAAGATTAAAGATGTAGCAAATCAGTTAGCAAGCATAGGAGAAGAGATTGAAGAAGAGCAGATAGTAAGGCAAGTGATCAATGGGATTAAAGCTGATGACAAATGGGAAAGCTTCACCACTGCCATGGACCTATACATGGACATGCAAATTCCAGATCTTACCACTCTCATGGGGCAATTGTTCACCCATGAAGCCAAGCTCAACAAGAATGGAGATTCATCCAAAGGTAATAGCTCTTCTGCCCTATACAATGATAAAAATAAGTCTAAAGATAAAGGCAAGAACAAGAAGATAGAGGATGAAGGCACTATCTCCCAAGCCAACTATGCAGGGAGATGTAGATCATCAAGAGGAAGGGGCAGAGGAGGTAAACAAGGTAGGGGGAGACCTTATAACTCATCACCATGTAACATTTGTGGTTTATCAAATCATACTACAGATGAGTGCTTCAAGAACTACAAGAATCAAAGAGGAAGAGGATATCAAAGAGGTGGATACTCACAATCAAGAGGCAGATTCAACCATCACCAAGGATATAACAACTACAACAAAAACTACAATGGCAACCACCAAGGAGGATTCAGAACTAGAAAGGACTACGACAACTATATAGAAGAGCAAGATGATTCTCTTCTGATCATGAACATGACTTCAAAACCAGGTACAAATGATGAACACTTATTCTACATTGACTCAGGATGCTCAAATCATGTGGCTAGCAATCTAGCTCTACTCTCTGACCTTGAAGAACCAAAAGATAAGCATCAAGTACAAACAGGTGATGACACCAAGTGCTCAATAGTCAAAGTTGGAAATGTTAAGACTTGTGATGGAAATCAAAACTTGTTGAGTAGGGTACTCTATGTACCAACCATTACAAAAAACTTGATGAGTGTTGGAGAAATTGTGGAAAAAGGCTTGCAGGTCAGATTCAACCAATTTGGAGCATTTGTGGAGGATCCAAGGCATGGGTTCAAGAGAATAGCTAAAGGAGAAAAAACAGGTAGACTTTTTACTTTGGAGCTAGAAGATACAAAGAATATTGCACTATACAGTTACAAAGATCAAACACTTTCAGAGCTTGAGATTTGGCATAAAAGATTAGGGCATGTAGGAGAAAAAACCTTGAAGCAAATATGCAGGGATCAATGTGTGCTTGGGATACCTAATGTATCCAAGCAACACATGATTTATAAATGTGGTGCTTGTGAGTTTGGAAAGTCTCACAGGTTACCATTCTCAAGGAAAGGCTACATGCATGAGGACTACCTAGAGCTTGTCCATACAGATGTATTAGGACCAAGCAAAGACCCCTCAATCTCAGGATCAAGGTACTATGTATCTTTTATTGATGATTATAGTAGATGGACTGTATTGTACTTTATGAAGCACAAAGATGAAGTGTTCAATTGTTTTAAAAAATATCTTGCACTTGTTGAGAATCATACAGGAAGAAATCTAAAGAGGCTAAGGTCAAATGGAGGAGGAGAGTACTTCTCAAATGAGTTTAAAGCCTTCTTGCAGGGCAGAGGAATCAAGAGAGAAATCACCACAAGGTATACTCCTAAACAGAATGGGGTAGCTGAGAGAAGAAATAGGTTGATTGTTGAAACAGCTAGGTCAATGTTAAATGAAAAGAAATTACCTAACTACCTATGGGCAAAGAGTGTTTCTACTACCACTTACATCATAAACAGGTTACCATCTAAGTCCCTTGATGGGATGACACCTTATGAAGCATGGCATGGGAAGAGACCCTCACTTGATCATTGCATGATATTTGGATGTGTAGCATATGTACACATTCCTTCTCAGATAAGAGGTAAGCTTGTACAATACAATGGACTTACGGATACATATGTGTGCCTTGTAATCACACCTTGATATGGCATAAAGCTCAGCTCTTGGAGGTCTTCACATAACCACGACTAAGACTACCATGTATTTATAGTTGATCTTGGGAGGCTAACTTCCCTCAATCACTCTCCAATCAATTAGTAATTGATTTGATTCTCTATCTACCACAAATCACAAATTTGTGGCTCCTCTTTCCCTTTTTGATCAAGTGGACTCAACCACTTAAGATTCTTTCACTTTTACATTAAGTAAAGTCTTCAAAAGTTACAAGAGGTAGTTCACAACTGAACTTTACATTGTCTTCATCTTAAGGCTTCTTCTATGACTTTGTGGGACTCAAGCCAATACTTAGGCTTGTCATAGACTTGTTCCAACAGCTCCCCCTCAAGCCAAGTATGCTTGAGGTCTTCAATCTTCAAAGATTACATGTAAACCAATCATAGCCTTGAATTTGCAAAGCTTTGTACCATCCAATGCTTTGGTTAGAATATCTGCACATTGTTGATGAGTGGACACATATGATATTTGAATCTCTTTGCTTAGAACCTTCTCTCTTACATAGTGATAATGAACTTCAATATGTTTAGTCCTTGCATGAAAAATAGGATTAGCAGCCAAATGAATAGAACTCATATTGTCACCATAAATAGTTGGAGTTCCCAACTCCAATCCAAGATCTTTGAATAATGTCTTCATCCACATAGCTTCTTGTATAGCTATGGCAAGACCTCTGTATTCAGCTTCAGTAGAAGAGAGAGCAACTGTGGGTTGTTCTTCGATGACCATGAAATAAGCTTTGAACCTGCAAAGGTAAGATAACCTGAAGTGCTCCTTCTATCTTCCTTGGAGCCAGCCCAATGTGCATCAGAAAATAGCTTCAAACCTAAATCAGATACATAAGGATAATAAAGTCCTTCATTTATGGTTCCTTTGAGATACTTGAGAATCCTTTTGGCAGCATCCATGTGTGGTTTCCTTGGTGTGTGCATAAATTGACTTAGCACACTCACACTGTAACATATATCTACTCTTGTCAATGTGGCATAGTTGAGACTACCCACTAGACTTTGATATGATGTGATGTCCTCTATGAGTTCACCTTCATGTGAGCTCAATTTGTGATTGACCTCCATTGGAGTACCTGCAATCTTACAATCTTGCATCTTGAATTTTGCCAACATGTCCTTAATGTACTTTCTTTGAGTGAGAAACAAACCATGATCTTTGTAGACAAGTTCCAAACCTAGGAAGTAGGTAAGTGAACCCAAATCACTTATCTTGAACTCTTCTCTCATCTGATCTTTGATCTTCTTCATACCATCTGCATCATTTCCTGTCAATATAATATCATCTACATATACACATAGGTAGATGATCTTAGAATTACTCTTTTTAATAAAGAGTGAAGGATCTGCCTTGCTTGGTTGAAAGCCTTTGTCGTGCAAGAATGAAACAAGTTTGAAATTCCAAGCTCTTGGGGCTTGCTTGAGACCATACAATGCTTTGTTAAGTTTACACACATAATCAGGATAAACTTGATTCTCAAAACCAGGTGGTTGTGCCATATATACCTCTTCTGTTATCCAACCATTCAAGAATGCATTCTTTACATCTAGTTGAAGTATCTTCCAATTCTTGGAAGAGGCAATACTAAGCAAAACCCTAATAGTAGGCATCTTTGCCACAAGAGAGAAGGTCTCCTCATAATCAATTCCTTGAGTTTGTGCAAAGCCTTTTGCTACAAGCCTTGCCTTATACCTGTTAATGGAACCATCAGAATTCTTCTTGAGTTTATAGACCCATCTTGAGCCTATTACCTTCATGGATGAAGTCTTGGGCACCAAATCCCAAGTGTTGTTTTCCTCAAGTGCTTCAATCTCTTCCTTCATTGCATGCTTCCATTATGTTTTTGCTTTGGCCTCTTCAAATGATGATGGCTCCTCTTGGTTTATGTCCTGTGCTATGTAGATAGAATGTTTAGTTACTAATGAGGTGTCAAACCCATACCTTTCTGGTTTTTTCTTTTCCCTTATAGATCTTCTTAGGCCATGATGTGATGATTCTGCCTCATGTCCAAGTTCTTGCAATTTTGCTTTACCTTTAGACTTCCATGCTTTGATCTTTTCCATCTGAGCTTCTTCATCATCCTCCGAGGTGTCTTGTTCTTCAATCTTTGGTTGTTCTCTACCAAGCTTTGGAAAATCTTCTTCAAGATCATATGGTAAATTGATCTTCCTGCATGAATCTTCATACCATGAATTGTTTTCATAAAAAACTACATCTTTGCTTACCAACAATCCTTTGTTGGTAGGGTTGTATAACCTGTAACCCTTTTGATTGTTGTCATATCCAATAAATACACATCTTTCTGCCTTTGGATCCATCTTGCCTCTAACCTGTGAAGGAACATGAGCAAAAGCAATACATCCAAAAATTTTACAATGATCTAAGCTTGGTCTTCTTCCATTCCAAGCCTCATATGGAGTCATCCCATCAAGGGATTTTGAAGGCAACCTGTTAATCAAGTAAGTGGCTGTAGATACAGCCTCCGCCCATAGATAATTAGGCAAATGCTTTTCATTTAACATGGACCTTGCAGCTTCAACAATTGTCCTATTCCTCCTTTCTGCCACTCCATTTTGCTGAGGAGTGTACCTTGTAGTTACCTCTCTTTTGATTCCTCTTTCTTGAAGAAAAGAATCAAACTCATAGGAGAAGTATTCTCCCCCTCCATCTGACCTTAGCCTTTTTAGTAATTTACCTGTTTGATTCTCCACAAGAACCAAATATCTTTTGAAATATGAAAAAACTTCATCTTTGTGTTTCATAAAGAATAGGATAGTCCATCTGCTGCAATCATCAATAAAGGAGACATAATACCTTGATCCAGATATTGGAGCTTCCTTGCTAGGTCCCCATACATCTGTATGAACCAACTCCAAGAGATCTCCATGCATATAACATTTCTTCATGAATGGTAACCTGTGAGACTTTCCAAATTGACATGCACTACACTTATAAATCATATGTTGTTTTGACAAATTAGGGAATCCAGGTACACTTTGGTCCCTGCAAATTTGCTTTAATGACCTTTCACCAATATGTGCTAACCTTTTGTGCCATACTTCCAATTCTGTGAGTGTCTCACTACCATAATCAAAGAGAGCAATGGTTCTAGTGTCTTGCAATTCAAATGTGAACAATCTACCTACCTTTTCATGTTTTGCAATTCTTCTGAATCCTTGACTTGGATCTTCAACAAATGCTCCTGCTTTTGTGAACGTGACTTGCAACCCTTTCTCTACTATCTGTCCAACACTTATCAAATTCTTTGTAATGGTAGGGACATAGAGTACCTTACTGAGTAGGTTGATGTTTCTATCAGGTGCTTTGACATTGCCTATTTTCTCCACAGGATGTCTTGTGTCATCTCCTGTTTGTACCTCATGCTTATTCGTTGGATCTTCTAAATCTGATAAGAATGCCACATTTCCTGCACATGATTTGAACAACCTGAATCTATGTAGAAAACATGCTCATCAGATTTACCTTGTGGCATAGCCATGTTGATGATCAATAATGAATCCTCTTTGTTTGAGTCTTCTGTGTAGTTATTGAAGTCTCTCCTTCCTTTGTAGCCTCCTGGATAGTTTGAATGATTGTAGTTGTTGTAGTTGCCATGATAATTGTTGAACCTTCCTCTTGAGTAGCCATAACTTCCTCTATTGTATCATCTGCCTCTTTGATTCTTAGAATTCCTAAAGCAATTTTCAGTTGTATGATTATTTAATCCACAAATAGAACATGGATTGGAGTCTTGGGATCTCCCCCTGCCTTGTCTACCTCCTCTTCCTCTACCTCTGCCATGTCTTCCTCTACCTGCATAGTTAGCTTGATATGTACCTACTTCATCATCCACTTTCTTTGCCTTTCCTTTTTTATCTTTGGACTTGCTTTTATCGGTGTATAAAGCTGAAGATTGATTACCTTTAGAGCTTTCTCCATTTTTTATAAGCTTTGCCTCTTGAGTAAGTATTTGTCCAATGAGTGTATTGAAATCAGGTACATGCATGTCCATGTACAAATCCATAGCTGTGGTGAATGCTTCCCACTTGTCATCTCCCTTCAAGCCATTGATGACCTGCCTTACAATTTGCTCTTCATCTATTACCTCTCCAATGCTTCCCAACTGATCTGCTATGTCCTTGAGCTTTGTGACAAAATCAGTCACATTTTTTTTGGGAGCCTTCTTGAGAGTTGTGAAATCCAGCCATAGTTGATTCTTCCTAGCTTTAGTACTTGAAGAGAAGAAGGCTTCAAGTGCATCCCACACTTCCTGAGATGTCTTACAACTTCTAATGTGAGGCAACAAAAAATCCGAGATAGAGTTGAGGAGAAAAGACCTTGCAAGTGCATCCTTGGAGCACCATGTGCTCAATCTTTCTTGCTCTTCTTGTGTTGGTTGACTTTTGTTCCTGAAACTTGGCATAACTTCATCTCCAACCACATAACCATATAAACTTCTACCTTGGAGATAAGCTTCCATTCTTAATGACCAAGCTGAGTAGTTACCTATGTCCAATTTGTCAATTGATGAAGGAAATCTATCTACCATGTTGTCCAACCTTGCTCTGATACCACTGTGAAGAGATGGATAGGTATGTGCTTGAAGATGAAGAGGTGTTGCAAAATCCTTGATCTAGACCAGCCAAATGAACTCCAGGAGTATATGGTGGGCCCTTTTAGCTTTCCAATGGATGTATTAGACACCCTATGTACCTTGGAAGATCACTCTCAAAAAGATAGATCAAAACGGATAAGTTAGAGTTAGCTTAGAGGTGAAGAACTTGCTATTTTGGTTCATACACCTGTCTAGTGTTTTGCATAATTCTCTGAGCACAGCAGCAATTAGCTTAATTCCTCTTGCGGAATTCTAGTTAACTTAAATAGATAACTTTCAAGAGTAATCTCATAAAAAATAATGAATCACACACTGAGAATGATGTTTAACAAGTGATGACATCATCCTGATTTTCACGGGCTGCTACAGTAATGAGACCAGGGAGCAAAAAAATGAACATAACTCAAGATTTAAGAATCCAATGATTATGAAACTTTGTATCTTATACTAGACAATATGATGAATCCAACAAGCTTTAAATAATTGAATTTGGGTAAGTATACACTGAGAAACAGCTCTGACAAGATGAGTAGAAAAGTCAGGTACCTGACAGAGAAGTGAAAATGAACAGATAGTGTTGACTTCAACTGAACATAACTGAAGATTGAAACATCCAAATTCAATGAAAATTGGTAAGCATATAGTAGACATATAGAGCTAACTTTACCAAGTTAAATTACTGAAAATGATGCACCAAGCTCAAAGAAACCATCTCTGCAATCTGACTGAGAAAACTGAGAGATATGGCAGTGAGTAGTAGACTTCACAAGATCATGGTCAAATGATCATGAAAATGAAAGTATATTGATTGTACAATACAATGGACTTACTGATACATATGTGTGCCTTGTAATCACGCCTTGATATGGCATAAAGCTCAGCTCTTGGAGGTCTTCACATAACCACGACTAAGACTACCATGTATTTATAGTTGATCTTGGGAGGCTAACTTCCCTCAATGACTCTCCAATCAATTAGTGATTGATTTGATTCTCTATCTACCAAAAATCACGAATTCGTGGCTCCTCTTTCCCTTTTTGATCAAGTGGACTCAACCACTTAAGATTCTTTCACTTTTACATTAAGTAAAGTCTTCAAAAGTTACAAGAGGTAGTTCACAAGTGAAGTTTACATTGTCTTCATTTTAAGGCTTCTTCTATGACTTTGTGGGACTCAAGCCAATACTTAGGCTTGTCATACACTTGCTCCAACACGAATCACATGGCTCACGACTGCCCATACAACAAACAAGTAGTAAGACAAAACTACCCGCAAGCAGACCCACAACCAGGTAGGTATCAAGGTCAGTACAATGCTCAGCCTCATTACTATAGGCCTCCTCAGAACTATCCTTATCGGGCTCAAGAGAGACCTCAACCTTTTTTAGCTCAGTAGCCACCCCCACCAGCTAATGTCATCTCAGTCAAATATGCTGCTACAGAAGAAAACCTCAATAGGGCTTTAGTTCCCTCTTCACCCTTAATTACTGATAGTGATCCGAATTCTAATAGTTTTGACTCTAGCCATGTAGATAGTCCACCTGCATATTACACAGAGTCACCAAAACATGTGGAAACATATCAATATGATAGTTCACCATTGGAACCCAATTGGGAACCCGATTGTGCTAACGTGATGTATACCAATCCCAATCTGCAGCCCCAATGGAGACAACAAAGACCCTAGGGCCCTAGAGGACCATGCTTTAGGTGCCAAGAAGATCATTTCATAAAGAATTGTCCACATCCTCCGATAGCAAGACAATCTCAATACTAACATACAATGCTTTTGTGCCGAGTTTGGTAAAGAGCATGTTGTAAAAGATTGTCCCAAGAACGCCGCTAATGCTTCAAAAGTGACACCCATCAATGTGATAGGTATTGTACACAACATAGATGGATCCAACCCTACATACGTGCCTATCCAAGCTATAACAAGAGCACAGGTGCTCTTAAGAAATCAACAGCTTAATCCTGAGAAAATAGCCGAAACTAGCGAAGTTGGAGAGTCTAGTAATAAAAAGACGAAACCTTGGAAAGATTCTAGAGAAAGAATTAAGAGAAAGTGGAGTAAAAAGATAACTGAGTTGGAAGGAAGTCTCAAGGAATCTAGAGCTAAAATCCTAGAATTGACTTCTCAAGAATCTAATCAAGAGAACATAGCTCAGAAATCAGGATCAGTTCTAGCGGAATCCATACTAGAATACCTAGACATGATGTTTCATGCGTATTAGGCTAGATTAAAAGAAGGACCCCAGATAGCTGAAATGAGTAAGAATTATCTGAGAGGAGATTTAGAAGTTGAGAGAACCAAACTTTGTATGAAGATGGTAGAACTAGCACAAACTATGTTCGAAGCCTCTCGTTATCTTAATTGGAACAACATGGCAAAACTTGAATTACACTTTCAAGGACTATTGGAGAGGTTAGAATACTTGATCGATAACAAGGAGAAAAAGAATCTGCATAAGAATCCCAATGACTTTGAGACACAAGAAAGGAATGCACCATCCCTATCTCAAGCACCAAATACAGAAGTTCAAGACAACCTGTCTTCCATACATAGGTATTCACACGAATTTTTAAGAGAAATCCAAGAAGAGAAGTGGAGAAAAGAACAAGGAACCCATCCTCCTATTCAAGAGATAGACGACTTGCAAGAGCAATTTCCCCAAGACATCCCCTCTATCTATGATGATGTAAAGGAAGAGCAACTAAGTGAACACACAGAGTTTGAATCCAATTCTTTGCAAGAATTGCCTCTGTTCACAGGACCTTGGGAAGCCAAGTCTATTAGCATGAGAGCACCCATGATAATAGTGAGGAATGAAGAATCAATAATCCCTATGAACACAGAAGTGATAAAGAACACCAAAGTACAGTGTCACCTCACTCTAGAGGAGTTGTTGAAGGTTAAACTAGAATTGTGGAAACACGTAGCAAACCAATTCCCTGAGGTCGTTATTGCTCCCTCTTAGATAAGATGACACAAGAAGGTACCAAAGATACCTGTAGAACGGATTGGAGATGTAAGTGAAGGAGAGGAAGGTAACACTTATCTTCCAATAACCCATCAAGGCTACACTACCAAAGCCATCTTAGATTCAGGAGCCGGAGTAGCCATTGCTACAACTCCTTTATGGAAACGTTGGGGTAAGCCAACATTAAGACCCACCAGGATGAAGCTACAAATGGCCGATGGACATATAGAGAAACCATTAGGCTTACTAGAAGGCATATCTCTCACCACTTGTGGTGTGGAGTTTGAGCATACTTTTGCCATTTCTGACTTTGGGAACAATCATGCTTACGAGATGATTTTAGGACGACCATTCATGCGTCAGTTGCAAATCGTACAAGATTGGTAATTCTTTGTACTTGCAACATTTAGGAGTGACTACTAAAGTCAATCGTAAAGACTATCGCATCGAGATGTACCCCCAATACAATGGAATACCATCCATAAGACACAAGAAGACACAGAATCGGTACACTCATTGGAATCAGACCCCTCATGGTTGCATGAGGATACTCATCTATGGATGTGTAAAGTGGCAAAACAAGAGGAAGAATGGTTAGAATCCAGAACTTTAGGTTCAGAACAACATCCACGAACCCTTCAATGTTGGAACATCAAGCTTACACTATGCTTGAGGTGGATTTGATCTACATCAAATGCTATCATGTCGAAAGAATATCCGTTGGAGAGTTCTTTTTCATAGAGCCCAAATCCCATGAATTTATGGTGGTTGAAGTTGCATTCAATCAAGCAATCAATCACCTAAAAGTAGATCAAACTAGATCTTCACTTTTCCTAGATTGTAGGAAAGTGAATTGATTCCCTCCAACAACCATTCCCACCTTCATTTGAATTCAAATTCAACTTGTAAAAGTCGTGGAACACTCCTAGAGGCTATATAAGGACTTGAAATCACTTGTATTATACATGGAAGCAATATACATACACTTGTGACCATCATTGTCTTGCTCCTTCAATTTTCTGCATCATCTTCTTCGCCAACAGTAATCTTGCAGAGGCTGCTGCTCTCTCTCAAGAGCTTCAAATTGAGTGCAACATGACTCATTGGAAAGGTATAAGTGTCTAGTTTATGCTTGTAAATTTGCAAAGCATTTGGTTCGGTAGATTGAGAGAAAGCTGAGTTTTTCTACCTCGAGGTCAATCTCTACGTATTCTTGAAAAATAGGAAGCACCACCGGTGAATGTCACATTCGTTCCTATAGCATATTTTGCTTATTCCTTATAATTTTGTGCATTCCATACACTCAACCCTATGTGTATCACTCCCATAAAAGGATTTTTTTCTAATTGTAATCACGCTGGTCGCTATGGGCATTTGAAGTTCATTGTCTCTTCCATAAATAGTAAGTTTTTTGAGCTAGTCGACCGGGGAACCTATCTGTTTTGTATCGACTCATTCTCCTTGATGCTTCAAAGTACATAGTGTGTTTCTTTGCACTTATCACATGCCTATAAGGTCTATTTGAGTCTCCATAAGCTCAAGGGCTGGTCTTGTGCCGATTGGCTTGACCAAATTTCATCGCTTCGAAACGCAATTTTCTACCTTCGACAAGCTTCTCCAAGTTCTTTTAGTGGTATCAGAGCTAGATCAAGATGGGTGACAGCTTTCCCTCAATGATCAAGAAGCTTGATCGACACAACTACGCGGCTTGGCAAATCAGAATGGAGGCCTATTTGCAAGGTAGAAATCTTTATGGAATTGTAGCAGGTGATGAAGCTATGCCTATTCCAAGATCCAAAGGAGGACCTACACAAGAGGAGACAGATAAGCTCACACTTTGGTGCGCAAGGGATGCTCAAGCAAGGTCATACATACTGAGCTCTATCTCTGACTTTCTATTACCACATATTAGAGGATGCAAGACATCTCAAGAGACATGGGATGCCCTCGAGACTTTCTTTTCTGCTAGTACCAAAGCAAGAAAGAATCATCTTTGGAACGAGTTCAACCAAATGAAGAAGACACCTAAACAAACCATCACAGAGTTTGTTACTGTTGGTGTAAATTGCAAGCCTACACATTTGGCTCAAAGGATGCATTAAAATCTACACATACATGAAGAAGCATAGGAACATATGCTAGTGGTAATTACCACTTTACCTCATTGTAAAAGTCAAATTGACTTAGAATCTTTTGTAATCACCTACCAAAGTGAGTCGTGGAAAAAGTAGTTCACTTGATTGAAGGAATATCTCCAAGCATTTAGGAGCTTGATCATAGGGAGCCAAAATTTGAATTTGAATTCAAATCTTTGCTCATTACATATAAAAGTGACCATGAAAAGTCGTGGGTAAGAGAGATCATTCCCGAGCCTCATTCTACTGATTTTGAGTGTGTGTGAGGACTATACCATAGCCTACACCTCTCTACACCATTAGGCAATGTTGTTCATGCCAATGGGATTGTATACAAGTGTTAATTAATAGATACATTTACATCATTCATCTTTGAGTTCTGTGTTAGTCTACTCAAAAGTCTGTCAACTTGTCAAGGTGATATCTCGGTCAATTCTTCACCAAATTCAGTGATTCAAATCTTGTTGGATCCAGCTCAAAGTCATCTACATGCTCGCAAAGTTTGAAGTAATTCTATTCAGCAATTTCAGAGAAATCGACATCGAGGTGAACTCTAGTCATTTTCTGCTACAGTCCTAAAAAGTCGGGGGTATAGCTAAACTTGCTAAATTGATTTCTCTTAGCATAGTTTATCTTTTTACATCATTCAACTTCAAAATGGTAGCTTAATAAGCTAATTAAATACCCCTAGAAGGAATTTTATCAATTTCTATTGTGCTGGTCACATTGAGTAAAACATCTAGCAGGTGTCAAGACATAAATAGAAGGTTTTCTTGAGTTTGTGAACTTCAAAGTTATCTGTTTTGGTTCAATCATTACACACATCACTTCCAAAGTACATAGGCCATTTTTTGGTGCTATTGGAAAGCTAAGAAGGTCTACTTATCAACTCTGAAGCAAAAGAGGGCTGGTACAAAGCAGGTTTAATAGTACCTACTCAGTCTCTTGGAGCATCCATCCATCTATCCCAACAGTGGTATCCGAGCAATAGAGGTAAAATAGGAGATGGTTTTCCTTCATTTATTGATAAATTGGACAGGAACAACTATCAAGCTTGGTCTCTAAGGATGAAGACCTACTTACAAGGAAGGAGTCTCTATGGATACATCTCAGTAGATGAGGAATTGCCCTCATTCAAAGCAAGAGGATTGCCAACCAAGGAAGAACAAGAAAAGCTCAACACATGGTGTGCTAAGGATGCATTGGCAAGGTCATATTTACTCAACTCTATCTCTGACTTTCTTTTGCCACATATCAGAAATTGTAAGACATCCCAAGAAACTTGGGAAACCTTGTCATCATATTTTTCCTCCAATACAAGGGCTAGGAAAAAACAGTTGTGGATTGAATTTACAACACTAAGGAAGCAACCTAAACAAGCTGTTTCAGAATTTGTGACCAAGATCAAAGATGTTGCAGATCAGTTAGCAAGCATAGGAGAAGAGATTGAAGAAGAACAAATTGTAAGGCAAGTGATCAATGGAATCAAGGCTGATGACAAATGGGAAAGCTTCACCACTGCAATGGATCTCTACATGGACATGCACACTCCAAATCTTACAACTCTCATGGGACAACTATTTACACATGAAGCAAAGCTCACCAAAAATGGAGATACATCCAAAGGTAATAACTCTTCTGCCCTATACACTGATAAGAAGTCTAAGGATAAAGGCAAGAGCAAAAAGATGGAAGATGAAGGTTCTACCTCCCAAGCCAACTATGCAGGGAGAGGTAGATCTTCAAGAGGAAGGGGCAGAGGAGGTAAGCAAGGGAGGGGGAGACCCTATAACTCATCACCATGCAACATCTGTGGTTTATCAAATCATACTACAGATGAGTGTTTCAGGAATTACAAAAATCAGAGAGGAAGAGGCTACCAAAGAGGTGGATACTCACAGTCAAGAGGAAGGTTCAACCATCACCAAGGCCACAACAACAACCACAACAACAATTACTGTGAAGAGATGGATAGGTATGTGCTTGAAGATGAAGAGGTGTTGCAGAATCCTTAATCTACACCAACCAAATGAAGTCCAGGAGTATATGGTGGGCCCTTTTAGCTTGCCAATGGATGTATTAGACACCCTATGTACCTTAGAAGATCACTCTCAAAAAGATAGATCAAAACAGATAAGTTGGAGTTAGCTCAGAGGTGAAAACTTGCTATTCTTGGTTCATACACCTGTCCAGTGTTTTACATAATTCTCTAAGCACAGCAGCAATTAGCTTAATTCCTCTTGGGGAAGTCTAGGTAACTTAAAGAGCTAACTTTCAAGAGTAATCTCATCAAAAATAATGAACCACACACTGAGAATGAGTTTTAACAACTGATGACATCATCCCGATTTTCACTGGCTGCTACAGTTTGAGACCAGTGAGCATAAAAATCAACATAACTCCAAATTTAGGAATCCAATGATTATGCAAATTTGTATGCTTATACTAGACCGTAATCTGAATCCAACAAGTTTTAAATCACTGAATTTGGATAAGTAACCACTGCGAAACACCTCTGACAAGATGAGTGAAAAAGTCGGGTACCTGACAGAGAAGTGAAAATGCACAGACCCTGTTGACTTCAAATGATCATAACTGAAGATGGAAACATCCAAATGACATGAAAATTTGTGAGCATATAGTAGACTTATAGAGCTAACTTTACCAAGTTAAATCACAGAAAATGATGCACCAAGCTCAGAGAAAACATCTCTGCAAGCTGACTGAGAAAAACTGAGAGTAATGGCAGCGAGTAGTACACTTCACAAGAACATGGAAAGATGAACTCAAATAATCATGAAAATGAAAGTATATTGCTTGTACAATACAATGACTTACTGATACATATGTGTGGCTTGTAATCACACCTTGATATGGCATAAATCGCAGCTCTTGGAGGTCTTCACATAGGTCTCTCTAACCACGAGTAAAACTGCCATCTATTTATAGTTGAGTTTGGGAGGCTAACTTCCCTCAATCACTCTCCAATCAATCAATGATTGATTTGATTCTCTACCTACCACAAATCACGAATTCGTGGCTCCTCTTTCCCTTTTTGATCATGTGGAGTCAACCACTTAAGATTCTCTTACTTTTACATTAAGTAAACTCTTCAAAAAATTACAAGAGGTAGTTCACAAGTGAACTTTACATAGTCTTCTTTTTAAAGCTTCTTCTAAGACTTTGTGAGACTCAAGACAATACTTAGGCTTGTCATAGACTTGCTCCAACAATTACAACAACAATTACAATGGCAACTACCAAGGAGGATTCAAAACCAAAAAGGACTACAACAACTACACAGAGGAGCAGGATGACTCTCTTCTGATCATGAAGATGACTTCAAAGTCAGGTACAAATGATGACCACTTATTCTACATTGACTCAGGGTGCTCAAATCATGTGGCTAGCAATGTGGTACTACTCTCTGATCTTGAGGAACCAAAAGGTAAACATCAAGTCCAAACAGGTGATGATACAAAGCATTCAGTAGTTAAAGTTGGAAATGTTAAGACTTGTGATGGTAATCAGAATTTGTTGAGCACGGTACTCTATGTACCAACCATTACCAAAAATTTGATGAGTGTTGGTCAGATTGTGGAGAAAGGTTTGTAGGTCAGGTTCAATCAATATGGAGCATATGTGGAGGACCCAAAACATGGATTCAAGAGGATTGCTAAAGGAGAAAAATCAGGTAGACTTTTCACTTTGGAGTTGGAAGATACAAAGATAATGATAAGAAGAAGTTTTAGCAAAAGCAGAGACAGTATTCGACATCTCCTCAACCTTCTTCTACAAGTACGAATAGTAGAAAGATTTGGATCGCCAAGAAGTACCTTATGAATCGACCCACACCCACACAGATATGGGTACCCAAATAGTATATTATAGCTCAACATTCAAGCCATTTAATATATAATCCTCAAAAATCTTTTCACCCCTCAATACCACCACATCCAATATCACCTTTTGTCCTTCAGCAGAAACATACCACCCGCTCAACAACTCTTAGGAAATGGATACCGAAATGTGTCCAGCTGTCTCCTCAAAACCTGTTGTCTAATAGTACTCCCACCCCGAATAACCAACTCCCTTGTAATAACTCATTCACAACTAAACCTTGTATAAACACATCAACACTAACCAAACATCACTCCTAATAACATCTTATCAAGCAATGTATGCACTATCTGAAGCATGTAGGTGTCTAGAGACCTGCATTAGCTTTGCAAAAAATCATTCCATAAACCACCTCACAACACTTGTCTATGCGGGTTACACATCAGTTATGGAAAGGGATTGCGGTCTCACTTTAATGGGATCATGATTAATTTCCATACTAATGTGCTAATCTTTTGTAGTAGATCTTCTCCACACTCGCATCATTCATCATGCAGATAGAAGTACCATCTAAAGCTGGCCCTAGTGTACATGTGGTCAATTTTGGTGAACTACTGGCGGAACTGCATCCCATGACTCAACCACCGGAATTTCAAGGATTCCCAGGACCTATGCCGATTGATGACCCTCCCAGGGGATATATCGAGAAAGTCCATCGTAATTCCCATTGGTTCCAAGGTTTAGCAAGACCTTTGGCGGATGTAGATTTCATTTTTCATGCCAATTTGACTTTTGACAGTAGTAAGTGGGGCAAGTATCAATTCTTTTCCAGAGAATTCAAAGCGTTGCAAAATACAGAAAACTTAAACCATGTTTGGGCTAGAGCAGGTTTTACAGAATACTTCAGTGATCCACTGCCCAAACCGGATTTTTATAGATGTTACTACCTAGTGACCACTCTGACAGCCTCCGAGAACAAGGATTTATTGGGTACTTTTATTTTGCCATCCTTGGTGAATGATCCTCCTTTCAAGAAGTTCTATCTTTCAAAGGATTTGGTTCGGGTTGCAATAAAGATTCATGGAACTCACATGCCGACAGAGCAAGAAAGGTTGATTCTAGAGCCGATGAAGCATGGTGACGTTATCAAATGGGAAGACATCTCGGCCATCGCACCTGAGCTTTCTGAGCCGTTATGTATATGTATGCAACGCTTTGCTTTCTCGGCTCAGCATCGTTTCAGTATGCCTCACAAGTGTATTTGGTTTGGTTTGTATTTAGCATGTACAGGGCCCCAAACAGTAGATCTTGCAAGTTGGATAATTGATCAAATGTGCTTAGCGCAGCATAGATTGCAAAGGGAAAAAGTCATCCATGGATGTTGCACTCTCACACGAATTGTTTATATGTGTTTGGCATATGACTTGCCTATAGAGCGTGCAATGACAAGTGAAGAATTGAAAGCATTCAAAGGAACTGCCAAAAAATCTAGAAAAGCTAGCAAGGGACGAGCAAGAAGGCGCATGCGAGGATCTATCCCATGCCTACAAGTTCCAAAGTCCCCGTCACCTCAACCATCTCCAGAACAGTCACCCACAGAACCCCATGCACCTATACAACCCATTCGCATACGATTGTCACGATCGGTTATCACGGAAGGCACTACCAGTGCAGTTACCTCTCATGCAACCTAAGTTCACGAACCCACCACCACGGTAGCAGAAATTCCCACCTCCATTGGTGCGGAAGCGTTTACTTTTCCAATACCCAATCTAGAAGCAGAACCAATGAATACCACGTTCGATTTTGAAATGCGGATGCTTTTTCAAATGAATTTCAGTTTTTAGAAGGACAACTTTTCTCTCAAGAGTATGAACGTCCAAGTTACCCTACCACACCCCTTGACCAACTGCAAGGGCAAGTAGTCTCCAGCTCAGAAGAAGAAAGGACAGAGATTGATGATGAAGATGGAGACAATGAAGCCAGCCAGGCGAGTCATGAATCTCACGAGAATGTGCACATTGATGAATGGGAACAACACACTGATACTTAGGGTGACACAAGCACTTATGAAGATGAGACATTTGAAGCAGCTACCTACACATTGGCAATCAAGAAGCTATACCGCACCATGCAAGCCGTTTGGGTGCACAAAAAACTCTCAGAAGAAGAAAGCCAAGCGCTTGTAGAACAGGAACTGGCTACAGGAGGTTTTGAAGCCTAGCCTACATTCAGAGATTCAGAGAATTGGTTAAGTCAGAAGGCACTAATGAAGCATTACGATATTTGCAGAGAAAGCCATTACCACAGTTTCACCCATGCCAAGTTCGCTTACTATCAAAACTGAGTCAATATATTTGTGTATCAACGGATGCCGAGTCATCACAATAGGCTATGGAAGCATGCCTCATCCCGGAAGGATCTTTGGCAGAAGAAACGATCATCATCGACTCCCTGCCACACACCTCTACTGTACATACCACTACTATGGTCGAAGTACCCACCACCCCAACCGCTCCTCTTTCACCTCCCATCCCTCCACTCTCTCTTGTACACCCTGCCTCTCCTAGACCATCCACATCCTTCGATAGCACGGTAGCAGAAGCCTTCATTGCCTCAATTCCTCTCACCCTTTCCGCACCTACACAACGTAGCGTCCCTCCAAGGACTTCCACCTTTCTATCCAGTCCATTTCTCCATCCATCCATCCCTTCCTTCCCCACCCCTCCAAGACCCCTATTTCCATTTCCCCCTCCATTGACCTTCTTCCCCATCTCACCTCCCCGACCCATTGTATTTCCTCTTTCCCCTCTCCACCAACAGTACAAGAGACCCCATGTAAATTATTCGACAACCTTTGTAAATCTTGTATTCACACCCACTCACACACCCACTATCACTCCATTATTCATAGTCACCGCACTCGACACGACGTCCAATGACATGGACATATCACCACCCACTACACCACCACTCACCTCATCCATTTTACCACCACCTTTAGGCACTTCACATTTCTGCACAGTCACCACTGCATCCACTTTCCCATCCCTATTTCCCCTTTCCCTTGCATCAACATCCACACCCACAACATCTTCACTCATTATGCCATTAATATTATCACCCACAATCGACACTTCATTTCGTCAAATGTTTGTGTGTATGACACAAGTGAGAGATGAGTTTGCATCTCTAGGCACCAGTTACCACATGCTGCAGCAGACCATGAATGACTTGCTGTCGCAGCTAAATTCTTTATCAATAGAGAATGCCTCCCTTAACACGCGCTACCAAGAGCTACGCCAAGCCTACCACAAACTTGAACTAGAAAGTGAACAGAAGACAAAAGAGGCCATTACAAACATCGACGATTTGCTAAGAACTCAGACCATTCGCAATGCGATGCTCACTAGAAACATGGGACTACTAAGACGCCACCTCGTAGCAGCCAAAGAAGAGAATCAATGCTTACAAGAATAGAATAGAGAAAACCTCGAAGCTGCTTTAGATCAATCGGATGAACCCTTGAGTCCAAGCCGTTTCAAAGCGGTCCCCTCCGAATCCATGAAGATACTATTAGAAGATCATGTCCGACTACTAGAGGAGTATGACAGTATGAATGAGGAATATCAGAAGCTCAAAGAGGAGCACAAAATATTACAGTTACGAGCACCTATATAGCAGGCACCACCAGCTCCTGCGGCCACACCTAGTGAGATTATAGAGGAACTCAACGCTGTACGGGCCCAGGTATTGACTCTTCAAACACAGATCATAGCATACAAAGCACCCCCTAGGCCAGATTCCCCACCGGAACTACCAATGGATGAAGAAACAGTAACCATCCAGGTGGAGAACACGTTTGAAGAAGCATACAAACTCCAACCCATTCGAGGCGGATGAGTCACGGCTGAAGGCCAGACTACCTTTGAACTTCCTACTCCCGCATGGATGAAAATTGTAGAAGAACTTGGAAACCCCCACTCAGCACGTGTGGAAGCTCAGTTACACGCAATGGCCATGATAGAGGAACATATTTTACAATCCCCTTATTTCGCTCACTTGGCCCCTCCTAGGTATATATCTGGGCATGAGCTACAATATAAGCCATATTTTATGTTATGGCAGAATACCAATTGGCCATCGAAAAGGAAACTGGCAAGAAACCCTCTCATGCAACTCAGTTTGAGCTTGAAGACTTGCCACCGGAAGCACAGACAGGAGCAATCTTTCAACCAACTTGGCACCAGGATTTATTACAGGAATATCTTGAAATGATGAGCACATGGGTCAAGGCACCACTCTATTTGAAGTGTAACCATGTTGGGGACCAATGTCGCCGCTCCTGGAAGGCCTTTGCAATCAAAGTACAAAACAACAAGCAGTGCCAGGACTGGCTCAATTACCCATATTTCATGCCACCCCGCAGACCACCAACAATAGGATATATGATGGTAACTATTTGCCACTGGCTCCCCCGCTTATGACGAATGGACAATGTAGTTGCGCACATGACGGTCAAAATATTTGACATGATGCACATAGTATTCAAAGTCTTCCGTCGTGTCAAGGCACCACACGTGAACACCCCGGGATTCAAGCATGGCAATCAAGATTTAGCGTATGATATGAGTACGACACCATCGCTCTGGGTGTGTTATGCCTGGCATTGTCGCATCAAATATCCACCGGCATGCTATAAAATGACCGTTGAAGAAATGTTTACTATCAGTTTTTGGGAATACCATTCAAAGGTGTTCATAAGCAGGCCCACCCATCTACTCCAGCTATTTGCTTGTGAACAACTGGTGTACTCCATGCACTACAGACTCCCCCCACTAGAGGAACCTCAACCCATCAATTGGGAAAAACACGAAGCCCATCTTGTAAGAGGTATCCACATTTCAGAGCACACCCTCGCTCAGGACCTCCTACAAAATTATATCCGTCAGACCCTGCAACAAGGTTTTGTCGAGAATGACAGAAGCGAGAGGGAGGGGGGTGTTGGTAGTAGCCAGAGGCACAGACGTTGAGGAAGCATGTGAAGACAGAGCACAATGAAGTAGTGGGGAGCCAGTCAGATCATTTTTCAAAGAAATATGTTTTATATTACTTTTTCAAAACCCTCAACAATGATTTTCATCACTTTTGTACCATATGTAACATAAAAAAACCCCTTTCACTACAACATATCAGGGGCATACCGACGTTGCCCATACCAATCGTCACGCCTTGCCATCGATATGATCGTTGAAAATTCTTGAAAAACCACGGATGCAATACCGACGGTCATTTAATCATCGGTATGCAGGCGTCGGTATGAGTGCCAGTATAGGCATCGGTACTTTACTATAAATTACCGATGCTTATATTGACGCTTATACCGATGCTCATACCGATGCTTATACCGAGGCAACGTTTTAACCGGGCCCGAGAGAAAAAATTCGACATTTTCTTGCATTTTGAACGAAAGTTTGCTACTGTCGAGTTTGCACACACGAACTACATTCTGCACCTATTGTGTACGCACATCTCTTTCTTTCTCACTCTTTCTCTCTCTTTCTCTCTCTCTCTCTCTCTCTCTCTCTCCCTCTCTCTCTCTCTTTCTCTACATCTCTGTTTCTCTAGATCTGAAATTTTTGTAAGAATTGCACATACTGTAGCACCCTTTCTCTTTCTTTGTGTTTTCCCTTTTCTAATTTCTCTTCTCTTTTGTTTTGCAGGAGCTTTTTGGCATCAAATCTTTGGAATTCGATGAAGAGCAACATTAAGTGGACCTTGAGGACAACGCTCCAAACAATTACATCGATGTAAGTGATTGTTTTGTTTTCGATTGATATAGAGTGAGATAGAGAGAGAGATGAAAGAAAGAGAGAGATCTAGAGAAACATAAAGAGAGAGAGACATAGAGAGAGAGAGAAAGAAAGAGAGAGAGATGAAAGAGAAAGATAGAGAGAGAGTGAAAGAGAGAGAGAGATGAAATAGAAAGAGAATGAGATAGAGAGACAGATGCATACATACATACACACACATATGCATACACATACTCACATACATATTACATACACACATGCATATTACATACACACTCACATACATATTACATACACACATGCATATACATACACATACATATTACATACTCACATGCATACACACATATACATACATACATGCATATTACATACAAACATTCATATTACATACACACATGAATATTAGATACACACAAGCATATACATACACACACACATTCATTCTCATACTCACATACATACATACATACATGTATACACACATATACATACACACATGTACACACACACATGTACACACACACATGTATACATACACACATGCATATGCACACATACATACACACATATTTGCATGTACACACACATACATACATAAACACATGCATATTACATACACACTCACATATGTCTACACACACATATGTGCATACAAACATGCATATGCATACATACATACACACACACATAGGTGTTGAGAGCAGTCAGGGCACCCAAGGACTGACGAGACAAAGAAGCCAGCGGAGAGAGTCAGAACAAAGAGAAGGATTAAGTAGACAGAGCAGTCAACGTAGATCTGGCAGATAGGCCCTTCAATTTTTTCCAAATCAACATCTTTATAACAGTGATTCTCATCACTAACAATCATTGTAAATACCATTCCACCTTTTTGTAGCTCCATTTTGTGCACGCCAAGGAGTCCTCGAGCTTGAGGAGAATTAGAAGTACCTACCTATCAATTTTCATACTTTTTAGACTCCGTTTGAGCCCTCAAATAGGGCATAGAACCTAATTTTTAACTAGGCCGGACACTAGGTCTGGACATGGCTAAAAGCTAGTCAAAAACTATAAATAGAGCTAGAGAGCTCATTTTTGAGGTTAGCTTGTTGTAGAATTGAACTTGTAAGAGCAGTTTTGACTAATCTAAAAGAATTCCATTGTCTCTCTCTCTTTGTTCTTACTTTGTGTGCGCGTGTGTGTGTATGTGTGTGCATGTCAGTGTGCTTCGCACTCACACACTTGTGCCATCACTTGTTCGAGGTCTTCATACCATCCTCACATCTTCCTAGATTGACATTAAAGGAGGTGCTACTCATCACTGAGCTACACCAAATTTTGGCGCCGTTGCTGGGGATCAAGCTTTGAGGACGAGTGTGTGATGGTAAGACGTAGAGTTGTGATGTTGGCGTTGTAGGTAATTTCTTTGATTTTCCTTATTTTTCTCTTTCTTAGTTCACCATCATCACCACCATCATCATCCTCACCATATCGATGCTAGGCATTTGTCAAGTTGAAGACTACCTAAGTACTCAAGTCAAGTTGAAACATAGTTTCTTTGTGACCGATAACTTTAAAGGAAAAGAACTTAATGTGGAATGATCAACTTAAAGTGCGGAAATTAACTCAAGTATTCCTGACGGCATGATATCAGACAAGATCATAAACACAATAATCACCTAAAAAGAATCAAGTAACTGATACAAAAGAACTCAACAACGAGGTTGTACTTGGGTAAAAATTGGGATTGCTCAGTTAGGCATATGAACGTTAGATCAGGACGACACCTAGGGAGAGATAGATAGAGTCTTAGGTCTTCAGAGGCTAGTGTCAATCATACTGCTAGGTCTTGGGCCTAGCAATTGAGCCATCATTCTCACTACCCTAGCTCTGAAACTAGCGAGTCTGAGATGTCTCAAGGTATGGAGAGACCTACAGGAAGTTCAAGAGTGCCATATTTACATAGGGTAGAAGGCCCCTACAAGATGCAGCTGGAATACCTTAGGACCAACCGATTAGGTGCTAGCATCTATGAGGACGGCCTAGGAAGATCTGTGGTCCAAATTAAAAACCCAGACCAACCAATTGGAATTGAACATCCAGCTGTCAAGTTTGAAAATGGAGCATACCTAGACAAAGAAGGAACCATATACGTAGTCACCAACCACCCAGATAGGACAAATGAATTTGGTAATGTGATCCTAGAAACGGATAAAGGTGACCTAGAGCAAGGGAACGTGGGTGAAGAACCTAAAACCCCTGAGGCAAATCAATGCTTACTAGAATTAGCCAGAGTGGATTCCCCAGGACAATAAGAGCATATATCTGCTTCTAAATCGAGAAACCGATGAAGCCTTCTGGAGGTATAAGCCTAATCAACCAAATGAGGTAGGAATGATCACAATCTATGACTTCAAAGATCCCGATAGCCCAGGCAAAGTGACCTATCTAGATAATACTTCAGAGAGGATCTTTGTGGTCACAGAGCATGGTAGGCATGCCTACACTTGGAAGGGTGAATTTATTTTTCCCCTACCAAGATCTAATGTCTCTTTTGGCCACCAAGGGGATGGAACATCCCAAGCTCATGGAGCTCAAAGAGACAGGAATAGAGAAAGACCTGAGGTAAGTTTCGCTAACCCATTGGGAAGAGAAAGGATGAGAACAGAGACGAATAGAGAAGAAATTGAGAGACCAAGAGTCCCGAGGAACCTAAGAAATGCTGATGATTTTCCTTTGCCAAGGCCCAGGGAACACACCAGAACCTTGAGGCCAACCCAGCTGGTTAAGTCCATGAAGAACTACTTCGATGGCACTGGAGACACATACGATCATGTGGCTGAATTTAGACAAGTGTTGACAGGATGCGGGAAGAAACAAGTATGGACACACATGCAGATCTAGCACTGAGGCTACTCTTCATTTTTTTCAAAAACCCCAACATCATCCTAAAGTGATTCTCATCACTACAAACCCTTGTAAATATCATTTCACCTTTTTGTAGCTCCATTTTGTACAAGCCGAGGAGTCCTCGAGCTTGGGGAGCCTTAGATGTAGTTGCCTGCCAATTTTCATAATTTTTAGATCTCGTTTGGGCCCTCAAATAAGCCCCGGAACCTAATTTTTAACTAGGCCGGACACTAGGTCTGAACAGGGCCAAAGTCAGTCAAAAACTATAAATAGAGCTAGAGAGCTCATTTTTGGGCTAGCTTCTTGTAGTTTGAGCTTGTATGAGAACTTTCTTGCAATAGAAGTGATTCCATTGTCTTACTCTCTTTGTTCTTACTGTGTGTGCGTGTGTGTGTGTATGTGTGTGCATGCTTGTGTGCTTCTCACTCACGCACTTGTGCTTCCACTTGCTCGTGGTCTTCATACCATCCTCATGTCTTCCCGGATTGACATTAAAGGAGGTGCTACTCATCACTGAGCTACACCAAATTTTGGCGCCGTTGCCGGGGATCGAGCTTTGAGGACGAGCGTGTGATGGTAAGACGTAGAGAGGACGCGTTGGAATGGTAAGTAGTAGGTAAATTTCTGATTTTTCTCCATCTCCATCTTCATCTTCACCTCCTTCTCCATCTCCACCTCCACCTCCTTCCCCACTACATATCCCCTCTTCCCTTTCTTTCCCTCATTTGTTGTGTGCGAGTTTGAGAGAGAGCGATTGTGTGTGTTTGCATTTGTGTGTTTTTTGCATGTTTCTTGCAGGTACCAGCTCCATCACCATCTCCAGCAAGCTCAGCAGGTACAGAAACTGCTTACACAGTCCCCGAGGCGTTGAGCTCGAGCTATCGCGACACTCCGCGAAGCTCGACCTCTCACGATTCTGAGTGCACCACGGCATTGCGCAGGCCTAGAGCTCCTAGAAACCCTAGATAGAACAGGAAAATTCGCCATATCTCGAGCTATCGCGACACCCCGCGGGGTATCGCGACACCCCGCGAGCTATCGCGACACCCCAAGGTATCGCGACACTCCGAGCTATCGCGACACCCCAAGGTATCGCGACACTCCGAGCTATCGCGACACCCCAAGGTATCGCGACACTCCGAGCTATCGCGACACCCCAAGGTATCGCGACACTCCGAGCTATCGCGACACCCCAAGGTATCGCGACACTCCGAGCTATCGCGACACCCCAAGGTATCGCGACACTCCGAGCTATCGCGACACCCCGAGGTATCGCGACACTCCGAGCTATCGCGACACCCCAAGGTATCGCGACACTCCGAGCTATCGCGACACCCCAAGGTATCGCGACACTCCGAGCTATCGCGACACCCCAAGGTATCGCGACACTCCGAGCTATCGCGACACCCCAAGGTATCGCGACACTCCGAGCTATCGCGACACCCCGAGGTATCGCGACACTCCGAGCTATCGCGACACCCCGACCCGACCTATCGCGATACACGGCCATTAACGCATGAAAATTGAGAGATAATTTTTGAGTGGTTGAAGGGTAGTGAGCTTGGTGTTTGACATATTGGTAAAACTTAGAACTGTGGTAGGGGGCAAAAAGCATAGAAACCCGAGATAGGTGGGACTAAGTGATTCTCAGAGACAGGGGGTACAGTGAGCTACCCAAGGGGGTTAAAATTATTGAAGCTGGTCTTTCAAATACTTGTGGCAATAAAGCTATACTAACTGGTGAGTTTTTGCAGGAACTTTGTGGGCACTCAAGGCAATCAAAGCAAGCTAGCAAGGGTGAGTACCGGGCCTGGAAGAAGGCTTCCTGGGCTTGCATAGCTGTCGGGTCAACCAGCTGATTGAGGTTGGAAGATCTTATAACCCTCCTTTGTCAATTCCTAGCCTAGGCTAAGTACGACTTAGGTGTGGTAATTAACTAGGGCAACGTTAGGCACGAAGTAAGTCCAAGAGAATTAATCACCCAAGTGCAAGAAAATAAATAGGTCTTAAGTGCGAAAACACTAAGGGACAAAAAGGTAAACGGGAATCGATCACTCATCAAGTGCGGAAATTCATTTAAGTACTCCTGACGGCGCAATTTCAGACAAGACCATAAACATACTATTCAACTAAAAAGAACAAAGTAATTGGGGCAAAATCAACCTGCAACGAGAGTGTGCTTGGGTTCCAGGGGGTGAATAAATCAGGCATATGAACCTTAGATCAGGCAGACACTTAGGCCGAGACAGACAAAGCCTCAGATCTTCTGAAGCTAGTGTCAATCACACTGCCAGGTCTTGGGCCCAGCAGTTGAGTGATTACCCATACACTGCCAGATCAGAAACAAGTGATTCTGAGATGTCCTATCACATGGAGAGATCAGTAGGTAGTTCAGGGTTGGCATATCTAGAAAAACCAGAGGGGCCTTATAAGACTCAATTGGAATATATCAGGACGAATCGTCTAGGTGCTCGCATCTACGAAGACGGACTGAGAAGATCAGTGGTCCAGATTAAGAACCCCGACCAACCCCATGGAATAGACCACCCGGTAGTCAAGTTTGAGAATGGAGCATACCTAGATAAAGAGGGGACTATATATGTAGTCACCACTCTTCCCGATAGAACTGATGAGTTGGGAAATGTGATTGCGGAGGCCGACATAGGAGATATAGAGCAAGGGAACTTAGAGAGAGAGCCAAGAACTCCCCGCGGTAAGTCTGTCTTGACCAGAATCATGACTCCTGAGTGGATTCCACAAGATAATAAAAGCATAGATCTGCTTTTAAATCGGGAAACTGATGAGGCTTTTTGGAGATATAGAACTTCTCAACCTCAGGAGAGGAACACCCTCACAATCTACGAGTTTAAAGACCCTGATAGTCCAGGCCAAGTAACCTACCTAGACGCTGCATCAGAGAGAATCTTCGTGGTCACGGAGCAGGGCAAACATGCCTACACTTGGAAGGGTGAATTTGTCTTTCCCCAACCAAGGTCTAATGTATCCTTTGGTCATCAAGGAGCTGGGACCTCCCAAGCTCATGGCGCTCAAAGAGATAGAGGTAGAGACAAACCTGAGGTAAGTTTTGCCAACTCCTTGGGAAGAGAAAGAACGGGAACAGAAAGGAATAGAGTAGAAACTGAGAGACATAGAACCCCATGGAATCACCGGGACATTGATGAGTTTCCTTTGCCAAGGCCGAGAGAACACACTAGGACCCTACGACCAACCCAACTTGTGAAGTCCATGAAGAATTATTTCGATGGCACGGGAGATCCTTATGACCATGTGGCCGAATTTCGACAAGTGTTGAAAGCTGAACAAGTGGAGGACCTATTCACACAATATAATGCTTTCGGTCTAACCCTTAGGAACACTGCCCTTACGTGGTTCCAACCACTGAATGAGAGGCATTTCAGAAACATAGACCAACTCTTAGAGGCATTTATTGTCGAGTTTTCTAAGAGTGGAATCAGGCATAACACCTCCTCACTAATTCATAGTTTCAAACAAACACCTCAAGAGACGGTCAGACTAGCTGGAAGAAGATTTAGACAGTACCTGGAGAGATGCCCTATGCCAGAGTTACCCACACCAGCCAAACAAGTGGCCTTGTTCCTAGATGGATTGTTGAGCACTAAGCTCAGGTCATATGTGTACCTGAAGGACCCTAGAACGATAGAGGAATGTGTGCGCGTGTGCATAGACATTGAGGACAATCTAGGCGAAGAGTTAGAGCTATCAAAAATCTATAAGGATTCTGATAGCTCTAGTAAACAGACATCTGGTCAATCCACATCCATCGAGGAACTTGCAGAGAAGGTAGCCCAAAAACTAGGTGTCTCTAGTAAGCAAATTCCTAGATTTGCCCCAGTTAAGCGGTGTTACAATTGTGGCGGTGAACATATGGCAAGTGTGTGCCCCATTATGGCCCAACCTCAGGTGAATCCTAGTAGCCAGTACTGCACCATAGAGCGCAGGTATACCAATCACACGGCACAAGACTGCCCATATAACAAACAAACTGTTAGGCAAAATTATCCTCAGCCATATCCGCAACATGGTAGGTACCAGAATCAGTACCCATCACCACAATACAACAGACCACAACAAACTTATCAGCCACCTTATCAAGGGCAGCAGAGACCTCAACCAGTCCTAGTGCAGCAACCCCCTGCTCCAACCAATGTGATCCCAGTAAAATATGCCTCTACTGAAGAAAATCCGAATAGAGCCATAGTTCCAGTCACCCCATTGCTATCAGACAGTGATCCAAGTGACCATAGTTTTGACTCCACATATATTGATAGCCCACAGGCTTACTACATGCAGTCACCTGAGCATAACGAGTCATACTACTATGAGGACCCAAGTGAAAATAGTGGGGAACCGGAGTATTCTAATGTCATGTACACAAACCCCAACTCTAGACCTCAACCTAGGCAGGTACGACCCCCATTTCCTAGAGGGCCATGCTTCAGATGTCAGGGAGATCACCTTATACGTGATTGTCCACTGCCTGCCCCTACACAGCCTCAGCCAGTAACCATTCAGGGCTTTTGTCAAGACTGCGGGAAAGAGCATCTCCTACGAGATTGCCCAAAAAACCCCAATAACATGCCTAAGATCACTCCTATCAATGTTGTGGGATTAGTTGTAGACTCCATAGGAAGCGTGACTTCCACTGCACCTGTACAGGTGATCACAAGAGCCCAGGCACTTCAACAACACCAAGGTGTTGGTCCCGAACAGAGCCCCGAGGTGAGTGAAACAGAGAGCATAACCAAAAAGAGGACTAGAGCCTGGAAGGAGAGTCGTGAAAGGATGAAGAGGCAATGGGCAAAAAAGATAAACGAACTTGAAGAAAGCTTGAGAGAAACCAAGGCAAAAATCACAGAGATCACATCTCAACCGCACTCCCACACACTTCCACCACTACCTCCCCCATCACCCTCCATTCCTCCACTCTCTAATACACCCCACGTAACCCACCCACCACCCCGAGTAGGATCAGTATTAGCTGACCCCACTCCTAAAGGCTTGGACATGATGTTCAAGGCCTACCAGGCTCGACTTCAAGAAGGGCCAACAGCTGCAAACCTAGACAGGAGTTACCCTAGAGCCGACTTAGAGATTGAACGGATGAAGATGTGTATGAAAATGGTAGAACAAGCTCAAGCTATACTTGAGACTAGCCAAAAGTTCAGTCAGACGAACGCTGTCAAGCCGGATTTGCATTTCCAAGGCTTACTAGAAAGATTAGAGCAGTTGGTAAACAAATCACAAGTTTCTTTACCTCCACAGGCTCAACCAGTTGTTGAAAGAGGAAGCTCACCACGAATGGTAGCTTATGTTCCTAATTCTACGGATGCTGGAATACCTCCTTCAATACAACAGTACTCTCCAGAGTTCTTGCGGGAAATACAAGAAGAGAAATGGGCCAAAGAGAAGGGTGATTCCCCTCCTATTCCTGAGATTGATGATCTTCGTGATCAATTTCCCCAAGACATTCCCTCTATCTATGGGGATCAAGCAGAGCAACAAGAGGATGAGAGATTAGATTTTGAATCTAATTCTTTACAAGAGTTGCCTCATTTCACAGGCCCATGGGAATCTGAATCTCTCCAGATCAGAGCGCCCACTATATTGGTAAGAAATGAAGACTCAGTGATTCCCAAGAACACTGATGTCGTGAAAAACACTAAGGTTCAATGTCACCTCACTGTAGAGGAGCTGCTCAAGGCAAAACCGGAGCTCTGGAATCATGTGAAGGATCAGGTTCCAGAACTTGAATCCAATTTACCAAAAGTAGGCTCTAAGCAGAAAGTTCCCGAGATACCTCTCGACAAGATAGGAGACATGAGCGAAGGTGAAGAAGGTAACACTTATCTTCCGATCACCTATCAAGGTTACACAACCAAAGCAATTGTGGATTCGGGTGCGGGAGTTGCTATCGCAACTACCTCCTTGTGGAAACGATGGGGGAAACCCACCTTAAGACCAACGAGAATGAAACTTCAAATGGCAGATGGTCATTTTGAAAGACCTCTCGGATTGCTTGAAGGGATAACTCTAACCACTTGTGGTGTGGAGTTTGAACATACGTTTGCTATATGTGACTTTGAGAAGAATAATGTTTACGAGATGATCCTAGGAAGACCTTTCCTACGACAATTGCAAATAGTACAGGATTGGGGAACCAACTCCTTGTACTTACAGCACTTAGGGGTCACCACCAAGGTCAATCTGAAGGATCACACCTTCAGAGATGTACCACCCCTACAGTGGAATCCTATCCACAAAGCGAAAGAAGATTCTATCTCCGTGCATTCTGGAAGTTCACCTGAACCATCCTGGTTGCATGAAGATACTCACTTGTGGATGTGCAAGGTCGCGGAGGAAGAGGAAAAGCGCCGAAAAGCGAGAGAAGAAGGAGCTCCTCCAGGAGATAGACCAATAAAAGACCCAGCCTATACACCGATGATATTTCCAGATGAGGAATTTGAGCCTCATGGTTGGGCAGAAATCTTAGCTACCATGGACATTGCAGTCAATGAAGAACAATGGACACCTCATTGTGATGAGGAGGGCTATGACATTTCAGTGTTCATGTGTCAGCCCTTGTTGGAAGAGTGTGATCCTAGTGAGTCCATGGAAGAGGAAGAGAGTGACGATGATCTAGAATCCATTGTGATGGATACTTACTTTGACTCAGAGGAACACTACTTAGAAGACATAGGAGTGTTAACCCAAAAAGAAGAAGAACCCCTTGCGAGTATTAAAACGATAAATTCAAAGGAAGGAAGTGAAGGAAGTCAAAAGAAAAAGAAAAGGAAAGCAGTAAGACAAGAAGAGGAAGAATCATTGTTTGAAGTACCAGAAAATTTCAAGAAATATGAAGTGGAAGACCGGAAAATTTGGGTACGAATGCCTAAGAGAGAGGCCATTATAGGAGAAGCATATGACAATAAAGAAAAGACCAAAAAAATTGTAGTGACCATTGAAGGGAACGAAGAACGATGTACGTACATAGGAGATGACCTAAGTGCAGAAGAAGAAGCAGAGCTCGTAGCCCTATTAAGGGAATATAGGGATGTGTTCGCATGGCATTATAGAGACTTGAAAGGAGTAGATCCAGAGATCTGCTCTCATACGATTCCGATGACCGCTGATGCTAAGCCCACCAAACAAAAACCCTACACATATAATGACAATTATGCGGCCAAAATAAAAGAGGAGATTGACAGGCTGATTGAAGCCGGATTCATCTATGAGATTGAGCATACTGAATGGGTGTCCCCTATCGTAGTGGTGCCCAAGAAGAATGGGAAATTGCGAGTGTGCATTAACCTTAAAAAAGTTAATGCCGCTACGATCCGAGATAGTTATCCTCTTCCAATCACCGAACATCTTTTGGAGCGTGTTGCAGGCAAGGAAGTTTACAGCTTCCTTGATGGATTTTCAGGTTACAACCAAGTAGCCATTGCCCCCGAAGATCAGCACAAAACGGCCTTTGCCACAGAATGGGGAATCTTTGCATTTCGTGTGATGCCATTTGGGCTCACCAATGCACCTGCAACATTCCAAAGACTCATGTGTCATGTCTTCAAAGAGTTCTTGCGAAAGAGCTTAGAAGTATATGTGGATGATTTATGCGCTCATTCCCAAGAAAGGAGTTACCACATCCCTGAGCTTAGGCAAATCTTCAACAAGTGTAGAGATTATCGAGTGTGTCTGAATCCAGAGAAGTGTGTGTTTATCGTACGCCAAGGTAAGATCTTAGGTCACATTGTTTCGAAGAATGGAATATCAACAGACGAAGACAAGGTGAGAGCAATAGCAGAGTTGGCCAGACCAAGAAATGTGAAAGAGGTACAAGCCTTTATGGGCCATTGTGGATATTATCGTAGATTTATCCACATGTATGCCATCATAGCTAAACCTCTTTATGGGCTGTTAACGAATTTTGAATGGAATGAGGAATGCGAGACTTCCTTCAATGAGCTGAAGAGACGTTTGTGCACAGCACCAATATTGACTACTCCGGATTGGAGCAAACCCTTTCATGTCCATGTAGATGCCTCCAATCATGCAATAGGATGTGTGCTAGCACAACCCACAGGTGAAGGAAACCTAGATTTGCCGATAGCCTATGCTAGTAGGCAATTAAATGCAGCTGAACGAAATTACACCACAACGGAGAGAGAAGGCTTAGGCATGATATATGCTGTGAAGAAGTTTAGACACTACCTATTGGCCAACAAGTTCAAGTTTTTCACTGATCATCAAGCGTTACTATATTTGGTCAATAAACCTTGCAATACAGGCCGCTTAGTAAGATGGTTCCTCTTACTAATGGAATACGACTTTGAAGTGGTTGTCAGGAAAGGTAGAACCCATCTTAGGGCTGACCATCTTTCTCGCATCACTTCAGGAGAGCCACCGCAAGGAGTGTCTGATGAGTTGCCCGATGCTTATCTGTTCAATTTAGAAGTTGTACCTAAATGGGCAAATAAGTTGGTACCAGTCCTAACCTTCGGGCCTGCAAATAAAAATGTTAAGACAAGCAAAGAGGAAATAGTAAAATCGCTAAAGTATCAAATACTAGCCGGAAGCATGTACAAGCAAGATAACGAGGGCATATTAGCTTGTTGTGTCGAGGATGATGAACATGCTAGTTGGCTGCAACAAGCCCATGAGGGACCGCTAGGGAATCACTACTCTAAACAACGAACCTTGCAGAATCTAAAACGCTTAGGAGTGTATTGGCCTAGCATGGACAAAGAAGTACAAGAGTGGATCCAGAGCTGTCCAGAGTGCCAGGAGAGACCCCCAGTGGAGCATGCCACTCTTTATCACATGTCATTAATCCCAGATTGGAGTGCTCCACTGGTCGAGTTCATAAGATCGGGAACATTACCCAATCAGGCTAGTCTTGCAAGAAGACGAAGCATGGAGCAAGAGGCTCAAGACTATGCCTTAGTAGGGGATAACCTATACAGAAGAGGCAAGGATGGTTACCTAAGACTGTGCGTACATGAATCAGACTACCTGAAAGTCTTAGAAACGGCACACAGCGGTGTTGCAGGTGGACACTTTGGGCCTGACAGAGTAATTAAGACCATTCTATTCTCAGGACTGTGGTGGCCCACTCTTCATATGGATGCACATACTTATGTGAAGAGTTGCGACACATGCCAACGTGCCCAATATCCGACAAGAAAAGATGAAATGCCCTTGAGGCCAATGATGGGAGGACGTGCATTTTCAAAGTGGGGTATAGACTTTGTAGGTCCCATCAACCCCCCAGCTAGGAACTCCCATGCAGAGTATATTATTGTAGCCACAGATTACCTTACAAAGTGGGTGGAAGTAAAAGCCACGACAAAGAATGATGCTCAAACGACGGCTAAATTCTTATTCGAAAATGTGTTCACTAGATATGGGTTACCAATAGAGTTGGTTAGTGATAGAGGTACGCACTTCTTGAATGAGGTCATTGAAAATCTCCTTCAAGAATTCATGGTGGTACATAAGAAGTCTGCACCCTATCACCCGCAAGCTAACGGACAAGCCGAGAGCACGAATAAGATCCTGTGTAACGTATTGACGAAACTGGTCAATAATAAACGCTCTGATTGGGACAAACAACTTCACCATGCTGTGTGGGCATACCGAGTTGCTTACAAAACGGTACTCAATGCCACCCCATTTCAGATGGTCTTCGGACAAAATGCGGTGCTACCCTTAGATTTCCTAATTCCAGCTTTAAGAGTAGCACAAGAGCATGAGTGGAATGGACACGAGTTGTCCTCGAGGATCTTTGATCTAGAGTGCTTAGGTGAGACGAGGCTACGAGCAGCAGCAGGTATCTATGCTGCCAAGAAACGGCAAAAGGCATACTTTGATGCCCATGTGAAGGATAAGGGCTTGAAAGCAGGAGATCTAGTGTTAGTCTACACATTGAAACAACACGCAAGAAAGCTAGAGAAGAGAGGCTACGGACCTATGATCATTAATAGGATCTCCACGAGTGGAGCAGTACAACTAGCTACTTTAGAGGGGGATGTCCTCCCAAACTATATTAGCGGATGCAGAGTCAAGCTGTATCAGGAACCCCTCACGGAGGAGATGCTAAGCCGACTCAATATTGCTAAGCAACGTAAAGAGGAGGAAAAACGAATTCGAGAGGAAGCACAGGCAGAGGCCTTAGAACGTATCAAACGAATGAAGTTGAGAAGACAAGGAAGGGACCAGCCTATGACTAACACTGAAGAGTCTCCAGACTATCACATGGCCATGTGTAAGGTTTCAGGTGGACGCACCCATAAGATAGTAGACCGACGACCTTTTCTGACCCTAGAAATAGGACAAAAGGAAAGCACAGCAAGCGTGAGGGCTTTAATTGATTCAGGAGCATCCACAAGTGCAGTTCGGCTTTCTTACTGCCAGCAGCTGCAGTTGGAGGTAAAACCCATAGAAGCATATCTGATAGGATTAGGAGGGGTTGAAACCCCTTGTATGGGAGAGGTGGATCTTCCCCTCTACATACAAGAGGTCCGCATGCCAGTAAAAGTGCTAGTGTGTGAAGACGAGGATCTGACCGAACCGCTTATATTAGGCCAAGACTGGATCTATGATCACGCAGTCAACCTGAACCTAAGAAGTGGACTTCTTCAGGCTTGGGTAGGCCAAAGTCGTCTCACGATTGAATTAGAAAATCAAGCACTCAAACCAATAGAACAGGCAACAACTCCTGGTCCCTCCAGGAATCCATATGAAGATAACCACGATGTGCTTGTCCAAACTTCTATGGTGCAGAGGAATGTCAACCTTACTGAAGGTTTAGGAGCCAAGAAGGAGTTCCTAATTGATCCACAGAAGATTCTAAACGAACGGACCGAACATCACTCTAGACGAGGGAGACCGCTGATCAAGAGGAAGGAGCACCAACCTGCGCATCATGGAGCATCTCGTGGCGTGAAGCAGATCTGGATACGCAAGGATGGGAGACCTACAGCTCCAATTGCAGATGCTCAAGGAGACAAGAAACGAGCCTCACAATCAAGGATCAAAGCTAAGAAGCCCCCTAGGATCACCCCTAGGCACTCCATCTCTATTTGGGTCCCTAAGCGGTCAATGAAGGCCATCCCTAATGCTAGACAGATATGGGTGCCCAAGGCTAGCTTACAAGCCCAAATTACTTCAACTATAGACACAAGGATGAAGCAGCTCTCACAAGCACTCTTGGCCAACAACTCAGGAAGTGACAAGATACCTACACCTCTCACTGTCCACACTCCCAGCAACCCCAGGAATGTCTGGAAATGGGTACCCACAAGGTCCCAACCACATCACACACTCAGACCAAAGTCTTCACCTGTCCTTAGCTCTAAAAGCTACGACTCCTGTATCAAAGTGTGGAGAGTTAAACTGTGTACTAAACCCCCTGACCATCTTCTGTAAATCCGTCCACACTAACACAGAAGCATTTCGAGTCCATTGCATAACCAAAGTACGCATCTAGGATGACACTGACCTTTAATCACCACTCACACATATCATAAACACCTCACCACTAACTACTGACCTCCTGGATTGTCATGTTAGTATTGTGAAGGGAACACCATTACATCTTGTTTCCTATGCAACACTAATGTGCCTTTCGTCTTCCAGCAGATAAGCGACCTACTCTCATGGCAACCGCGGCAGGCACAAGCTCTCAGGCAGGATCTGGTGCCCCCATCAACTGGGATGCCATGCCAGTGGAAGCTCCACCAACGGCTAGACCTGAAGAATTCTTGAATGTGCGAAGAATCCCTATTCCAGATCCACCCAGTGGACTAACCGAAAGAGTAAAAGGGCACTCCCATTGGTTCAATGAAATGCCAGGGGATTTGGGGGACGCGGACCACATCTGGGAGTCCAAGATGGAGTGTGGAGGGGTTTGGTGGACCTTCCAATTCTTTTGAAGAGAATTTGAGGCCTTACAAAATGCAGCTCCCCTTCAAGAGATCTGGCGAAAGGCAGGACTGCAAACTTACTTCAGTGCAGCTCTACCAAAACCTGACTTCCTCAGGTGTTACTACTTGATTGCTACGATGAAACCTACCGGGGATAAAGATCATTCAGGCACATTCTGGGTGCCCTCCTTATCTAATCTGGAGGAGATGAGGAAGTTTGAACTAAATGTAACATTAATCAGGGAAGCCCTTCAAATGTATGGCACTCATGTGCCTTCAGATCGCGACCCCCTGGTACCAGAATCAATGAAAAGCAATAGAGTCAAGAAGCTCAAAGACATGTGCGCCCTCACCCCCAACATCGCCATACCCCTACGGATGTGCCTCCAGCACTTCGCATTTCCAGCTCAAGACCGTTTCACTCAGCCTCACAAGAAGATATGGTACGGACTGTACTTAGCAGAGACCGGCAGCTTACCCATTAAGATGCCAGTATGGATCTTAGATCAGGTATATGAGGCAGGCAAGCGGGGGGTGAGGAAGCCCACTCTACATGGTTGCTGTGCGTTGACTAGAATCATCTACAGATGTCTGGCGTATGATGTGCCAGTTGCTCGAGCCCTAAAGTATGCACATCTGGAGTTGTTTAAAGGGCGAAAGTCAGGGAGTCAGCCTGCAAAAAGAATGCGTGGATCCCTTTCACAAGTCCTGATCCCTCCAGCAACCACTACCGAAGTCTCCACTAGAGAGGAAACCCCGATGGCACCAATCACAATTCATCTCCAGGAGTCTCAACCAAGAGAGGTGGTACAGCCCACCCCCTCTGCCCCTCCGCTACCTACCGATGCAGAATTTGCAGCGATGGCCACTTTCACTGAAGATCCAAATTTTGATTTTGAAACATTTCTGCAGACGGCTCATCTATCAGACAGTGAAGATTGCCCTGACAATGTCGATCCGGGGACATCTACCCAAAGAGAACATGCACGAGGCGAGACAAGCAGCGTACAGGAGCTGGGAGTGACGCAACCCCCTCAAAGACTAAACACACAAACCCAGGAGCAGGCACCAAGGAATAACCCAGAGGAGAGTGAAGACGAAGCTCCTGCATATACGGCACAGCTCCAACGATTATACCAAACAATCCAGCAGGTACAAAGACGCCATAAAATGTCAGAAGAAGCAAATAGGGCCCTAGTAAACCAGATGTTACAGTCAGAGCATATCGACCCCCAGTTTGTAGAATCACTGAATCTATTGGCGGACACCTGTGGCATCAGTGAAGCATTGAGAACCATGGTCTGTCAAGAGAACCCTGCTTATGATCAAAGAAGAATTGATACACGGCCGCGACAAGGAAAGATGATTCAGATGGAAGTATCTACCGCGTTAGCTACGTCCACATCTGAAGATGTGCACATGATTAGCCCTAGGCACAATGATGAACCAGAGGAAATTACGCATGCCCCATCTCCCCCATCATCTCCTATCCCACCCTCAGAGCCTCTCTCCACGTGTCTGTCTACACAAACATTCTCCTCCTATAGTGAGACCATTGTACACACCCCCGTTTCCACTCTCCTCCCTTCACCCTCATCCATTTCTGTCACTCAGGCTTTTGAACCTCAATTAGGTCACCCTTTCTTCCCCCATGCCTTTGGACAACCATCTGTCACTAGTCAGACTCTTTCCTTCCCTTTACCCTCCACCCCTCCATTTCCTTCCCCCCAAACTCTACCTACCCCGTCCCTTGTAACTGCCTCGAGCACCACACTAACCACCCAACCCTCCTTCTGGACCTACCTTGTAAACATTCTTCAACAGGTCGAGGAACATAAGAAAAAGTCCCATCCCCAAATTCACTCCCCCACATTCACGGCCACCACTATCACACCACCCACCGTCCCGGTGTTCACATTTCACGAATCACACTCACTCATGTCCGATCCCATGGACATCTCACCATCCGCTGCATCACCCACCACCACTGTCCTCACAACACCATCACAGGTTATTACACTCACAGCACCACTTCCACACACGGTAGGCACAACATCCACTTTTCCCATTCCCACTTCCCAACCCCCTGCATCTTCCACCTCATTTAGTCTTGCACTCGACACGATGCTTGAAGCTGCCACTCAGCTTAAGCAAGAATACACATTATTGGAAGAAAATAACAAAGGGCTTTGCACCCTCTCAGCAACACTCCAAGAGCGTGTCACTGCTTTGGAGTTCATTCATACGGAGTCACAACGCAAGATCTCTGCCCTCGAACAGGCAAATGCGCAACTCAAGGCGAGACATATGGAAGAGAGCAAAGCCATGGAGGAACAGCTGCGCGATCAAATGGGCCGCAATGCACGGCTTCAACGAAACATGGCTTTGCTACGACGACATCTGGCGGCAGCGCAAGAAGAGAATAGACGGCTTCAACAACAAAACCAAGAGAACCTCGAGGCTGCCATGGAGAACACCCCGGGGGCTCCCATAGACCCGGTCAAATTTCAAGCGGTCCCCTCAGAGAGCATACAACAAATATTGGAAACGTATGCCAATCTATTAGAAGCACATGATCAGCTCGCCGACCAGCTAAAGGACGTACAGAGACCCCAAGAGTCTACACCACACCGACAGGAACATAAAGAAATGACAGACGCTGCTACTTCAACCGAACCTGAACATTCAATGCCCAATGACGTGCTGGAGTTACAGCAGCAGATCGCAGAATTAAAGCTGAAGTTGATGCAGTACGAACGACCCCCTTCCCCCCCAAAGCAATCGTCAGAAGAAGAAGCAGTTACCATCCCAGTGGAGGAAGCATTCGACGACAACTACGAGCCTCAACCACTCCCAGGTGGACGCGTAACAGAAGAAGGTCAAGATACCTATGAGGAACCCCCATCGGCATGGATGAAACAAGTAGAGGAGATGGGGAAAACTCATCAGGAGCGGATATCCACTCAGATGCTGGCAATGAAGGCCATTGAGGACACCATCCTTCACTCAGAATACTTCAGGCACCTCGCTCCTAGACGCCTGATCACTAGCTCAGAACTGCAATACAAGCCCTATTTTGTATTGTTGGCTGACTACAATGCAGAAATCAAACGAGTCACCAACAAGTGCCCAACATTTGCCACACAGTTCGAACCAGAAGACATACCAGAAGCGGCACGCAAGGGGGCCATATTCCAACCAACGTGGAGGCAAAAGTTACTCGAAACTTACCCAGAAATGCTTCGAACATGGGATCATGCCCCCATGCATTTGAAGTACAATCCGTGTTTTGGGCCAGTGCAAAGACGCAGATCATGGAAAGCTTTTGCCATCAAGGTTCAGAATAACGCAAACTGTAAAGAATGGCTCAATTACCCCGCTATCGCCCCCCCAACCGGTACTCCTACAGTGTCATACATGATTGCAACCATCAGACATTGGATACCACGCCTCCACCCGATGCCAGATGTCGCTGCCCAGATGATGCTCAAGATCCTCGACATGATGCAGGTCGTACTCAAAACTTTTCGCAATGTATGCCATATTCAACCTCCTATTCCAGGGTTTATCAATGGTAACTACGACCTGCTATATGATATGAGCACAACCCCGAGCATACGAGTAGCTTACGCATGGCATGCACGCATAAGATATCTCCCTGCCTGCTACAAGCAAACATTTGACGACATGTTCACCACGGGGTTTTGGGAAGCACATTCAGAGGTATTTGCACCACGGCCTACGCATCTACTCCATCTCTTTGCATGTGAGCAAACGATGCACTCCGAGCTTTACACGATGCCACAACCTGACATGCCTGGTACAGTGGATTGGGAGGCCTTGCAACGAGATCTAATCAGAGGGTTAAAAATCAAAGAACACGAAGTGGCAACCGACCTCCTGCAAAAATACATTGATCAAACGGCGGAAAAGAGGTCTGTCAGAGGCGACAGACCCTAGGGGGGGGAGAGTGTTGACAGGATGCGGGAAGAAACAAGTATGGACACACATGCAGATCTAGCACTGAGGCTACTCTTCATTTTTTTCAAAAACCCCAACATCATCCTAAAGTGATTCTCATCACTACAAACCCTTGTAAATATCATTTCACCTTTTTGTAGCTCCATTTTGTACAAGCCGAGGAGTCCTCGAGCTTGGGGAGCCTTAGATGTAGTTGCCTGCCAATTTTCATAATTTTTAGATCTCGTTTGGGCCCTCAAATAAGCCCCGGAACCTAATTTTTAACTAGGCCGGACACTAGGTCTGAACAGGGCCAAAGTCAGTCAAAAACTATAAATAGAGCTAGAGAGCTCATTTTTGGGCTAGCTTCTTGTAGTTTGAGCTTGTATGAGAACTTTCTTGCAATAGAAGTGATTCCATTGTCTTACTCTCTTTGTTCTTACTGTGTGTGCGTGTGTGTGTGTATGTGTGTGCATGCTTGTGTGCTTCTCACTCACGCACTTGTGCTTCCACTTGCTCGTGGTCTTCATACCATCCTCATGTCTTCCCGGATTGACATTAAAGGAGGTGCTACTCATCACTGAGCTACAACAAGTGTTGAGAGCTGAACAAGTTGAGGACCTATTCACGCAGTACAATGCCTTTGGTCTCACCCTTAGGAACACATCCCTTACATGGTTTCAACCATTAAATGAGAGACACTTTAGGAACATAGACCAACTTCTAGAGGCTTTCATTATTGAATTCTCTAAGAGTGGCATCAGACATAACACCTCCTCACTGATTCATAGCCTCAAGCAAACCCCCCAAGAGACAGTTAGACTTGCAAGAAGAAGGTTTAGGCAATACCTATAGGGATGTCCTATTTCTGAGTTACCACACCAGCCAAACAAGTGGCTTTATTCCTAGATGGACTGCTGAGTACAAAGTTGAGATCATATGTGTACTTGCAAGACCCTAGGACCATAGAAGATTGTGTACGCATGTGCATCGACATCGAGGATAACCTAGGGGAGGAATTAGAAATTTCCAAAATCTACAAAGACTCAGATAGTTCTACTAGCCTCTCTTCCTTGCAATCCACATCTATTAAGGAACTCGCTGAGAAAGTAGCTCAAAAACTAGGTGTCTCTAGCAAAGAAATCCCAAGATTTGCCCCAGTTAATCGGTACTATACTTGTGGAGGTGACCATATGGCAAATGTTTGTCCCATTATGGCTCAAACCCAAGTGAATCCTAGTAGCCAGTACTGCACCTTAGAAAGGAGATACACTAATCACACTGCATAAGATTGCCCATACAATAAGCAAGCGGTTAGGCAAACCTACCCTCAGCCCTATCCACAACAAGGAAGATACCAGAACCAATACCCACCACAACAATATGGCAGACCACAACAGCCCTATCAGCAAGCCTACCAAAATCAGCAAAGGCCTCAGCCTTTGTTAGCCCAACAACATCCAGCTCCAGCCAATGTGATCCTAGTAAAGTATGCAGTTGCAGAAGAGAACCTGAATAGAGCCATAGTGCCAGTAACACCATTGCTTTTAGAAAGTGACCCTAGTGACCATAGTTTTGATTCTACTCATATAGATAGCCCCCAAGCCTACTACTTGCAGTCACCTGAGCATAACGAGTCATATTACTCTGAAGAGCGAAGTGAACCTAGTTGGGAGCCAGAGTGTGCAAATGTCATGTACACAAACCCCAACTCTAGACCTCAACCTAAGCAGGTACGACCCCCATTTCCTAGAGGACCATGCTTCAGATGTTAGGGAGATCACCTCATTCGTGATTGCCCCATGCCTGTACCTACACAACCCCAGTCAGTAACGATCCATGGCTTTTTCCAAGATTGTGGAAAGGAGCATCTTTTACGAGATTGCCCAGAGAATCCCAATAATATGCCAAAAATCACTCCTATTAACGTTATTGGGTCGGTAGTAGATTCCACAGGAAGTGTCACTTCCACGGCCCGTGTGCAAGTGGTCACTAGAGCCCAAACTGCACAGCAAACCCAAGGATTAGGCCAAGAAAAGAGTTCTGAGGTTAGTGAAACGGAGAGCATGACGAAGAAGAGGACTAGAGCTATATCCGCAAAAGAATGAAAAGGCAATGGGCAAAGAAGATGAGTGAACTCGAAGAAAGCCTAAGAGAAACGAGAGCCAAGATAATTAAACTTACATCTCAACCTCCCTCTCACACTACCCCACCTCCTCCATTCCCATCTCCATCCGATCCACCACCTTCCAACCTGCCTCATACAATCCCACCACCCCCTAGAGTAGGATCAGTATTAGCAGATCCCACTCCCGAGGACCTTAACATGATGCTTAAGGCATATCAGGCCAGAATCCAAGAAGGGCCAAACATGATGGATCATGAAAAGTGTTATCCGAGTGCCGAACTAGAGCTTGAACGAACCAAAATTTGTGCTAAGATGGTGGAATTGGCTCAAACCATGTTTGAAGCCAGTCACCTCTTTAACTTCTCTAGTTCAGCTAAGACGCAGTTGCACTTTGATGGACTGCTAGAAAGATTGGAGAGGCTAATTGCACAATCAGAAAAGGAACCCGCCTCTCAAAATAAAGACAAGCCAAGTGAAAGGCTAAGCCTTCCCGCTCAGGAAGCTTATGTGCCCAACTCCACAGAGACAGACACATCTGCTTCTATGAATCGGTACTCACCCGAATTCCTACGAGAGATTCAAGAAGAGAAATGGCCTAAAGAAAGTGAAGTCCCTCCTCCCATTGAACTTGTGGATGACACGCATGATCAATTCCCACAAGATATTCCCTCCATTTATGGAGAGCAGGAGAGCACCTAATCTCAGGAAAGATTAGACTTTGAGTCTAACTCTTTACATGAATTACCCCACTTCACAGGCCCATGGGAAGCTAAGTCTACTTGTATGAGAACGCCCATGATCATGGTACGAAACAAAGACTCAATCATACCTAGGAATACGGAGGTAGTAAAGAATATTAAAGTGGAGTGCAATCTCACTTTAGAAGAGTTACTCAAGGTTAGGCCAGAACTATGGAAACATGTAGCCAAACAGGTACCAAAGATAGCTAAACCGCGTTCCCAGGTACGATATCATAGAACAGTGCCAGAAATACCCTTGGACAAGATAGCAGACATGAGTGAAGGAGAAGAAGGAAACACCTATCTTCCCATTACCCACCAGGGGTACACAACCAAGGCAATTCTGGACTCAGGCGCAGGAGTTGCAATTGCTACCACTTCCCTATGGAAGCATTGGGGCAAGCCAGCACTTAGGCCAACGAGAATGAAATTGTAGATGGCTGATGGTCACATAGAAAGACCCTTAGAACAGCGAGTCGTAACAAACGAGAACTATGTCGTAAAAAGAGAACACTCTCGTCAAAAATCAAGCAAATGGCAGCTTATGTTTGAGATTCCTTTATACCAGTATACATATATTACAAAAATGAGGTGAAAACATGTGATTTTTGACATTTTTGTCATTTTCTCATAAAAAAAGAGCTCAAAATGTAGTCAAAATTTCACTATATAAGGCATTGACATGTCCCAAAATGTATATGATAAAACATTGACATGTCCAAAATCTAAATGATAGGACATTGACATGTCTAAAATCTATATAAAGAATGTAGAATTGAATAGTTCTTATACAAAAATAACATTTTAGACATATTTTTAATGGGTGGATATCTGATTGTTAGTCAAAATTGCTACAAAACATGGTTTCATTAACCAAACTACTTCGAGGCATTTACAAAAGCACTAAAAATGTCTGAGAGCTTCAATGCATCTCACAACTTTGTCGATCTATGTCTACACCCTCATCATCTGATGCACTTGATTCAGTCTCATACTGTTGAGAGCTCTCTTCTTCTTCTTCTATATCCACAAGAGCTCTGTCTTCATCCACGTACATACCAAATTCTGCAGGATCATGCACAACTCTTCTTGTTTGCCTATGATTTCGTGTACCACATACATCTGGAAGCTTTTGTTTTATCATGTTGATGGTTGCTTTCCTCAAGTGACCTGTTTTTGTCAAGGAAAAATCATAAACAAGAATATCTACATCATCCATTTTAAGAGTGGATGTGCTTCGAATATTCTTTTTCTTTTTTGAACCTGTTCGTTTAGTATCACACACCATTTCTAAGTTATATTTACCTGTGAATGCATTACTACTTTTAGTGTAATACCAATCCACCATCAAAGCCTCTATTCTTCTCTGATCAATATCTTTAGTTATCTCTAAAACCTTTGCAATCCAAAATGGTCTGGTAGCCTCATCACCATCAGCAAGAACTGCAATAAGTGTTCCAACATTTATCTCTATTAAATTTCCTTGCCATCTTGCTTCTGCCTGTTTTGTCATCCTTGGGCCTACATAAATATTTCTTTCTGGTGGATGTATAAAACTTTGAAGTGCATCTGCATTACATGCTTGGGCCACATTCACGGATCTTTGTGTACAAAAATCCCATGTGAATGGAACATCAACTGGCCAGTGACCTGCAATTGTATACTGTATAATCTCTTCTTGATGATTGAAAAAGTCCTCCCACCAAGATACATCTTGATCTCCAGCATATTTTTTTGCACGCTCAATATGTCTCTTCTTTTCAATGAGTGCATGCATCCAGCTTTTACTTTGATCAACCACATTTCCACATCTTTCTGTATTGTTTTTATCTTCATATGGTGATTGTTCTGCACCATACACTGTCACAGTAGACAAATTAGGCACCTGCAATAAGAATCTGCATCCCTCTTTAGGTTCCCACCCAAGAGAAGATGAATACTGCTTTGCAAATAAAAGGGTTATTTCATCAACCCTCCTCATCAAGAATACATGGTTGAAACTAATATTGTGCAATGGAGCCAAAACCTTAGCACTGTTATCAAGGCCCATTGAGCAAAAGTGCTTAAAGTCATAAATCTGTGTGAGGTGTTGAACTTCTGGTTTTGGAGTATATGCTTCTGAAATCAACTTAGATAAAATCGGAAGAGTAAAAGCATTGTTACGTGCCAACTTCTTAGAGAAAGTACTGAACATTTGATCAATGTGATCATGAGTGTGGCCAACCAGAAGGAAATTTACCTTAACCTTCTGAAATACCTGTTTTTCAACAAGCATGCTTAAATATCCAAAGACTGTAGAATTTTTATTCTCTCTTGCAGTATTATCTAGTTGCAAATATAGACTTGGTGGCAAAAGACCCTTCCATGATTGCAAAACACGATGAATGACAGTAACTGTAAGGTTTGGATCATTATGCACATTCGGATATGTGAAGAAAACCTTGGACATTACAGTTCCATTGTATACCAAAGCACCAACCAAATGCATTTGCACAAGGACTTCATCTCCAATGTCCTTAGGGATGCGATAAAAATGTGGCAAACAAGTTTTTTTTTTTATCCATACCATCGATCAACAAACACATATAACGCTCCGGATTTCTGAGTGCTTTACTTCGATGATGAACTGCTTTCTTTCTCTCTAAAGCTTGACTCTCACGATGGTTGTTAAGAGTCTGCTTTCTAGGTTTTTATTTTTCTTAGCTCTAAAAATACAGATCCAATGAGGGTACAGCTCGATGCCTGGCATCGACTTTTAGGTGTAAGTCGATGCCAGGCATCGACTTGAGGCCTCAGGTCGATGCCTGGCATCGACTTGCACCTGAGAGTCGATGCCAGGCATCGACTTTGTGTGCAAGTCGATGCCAGGCATCGAGTTGCAGGTGCAAATCGATGCCAGGCATCGACTTGAGGCTTCAAGTCGATGCCTGGCATCGACTTGCACCTGCAAGTCGATGCCTGGCATCGACTTGCAGCCTCAAGTCGATGCAAGGCATCGACTTGCCTGGCATTGAAGTTTGCCTTAAAGTCGATGCCAGGCATCGACTTTAGGGTGCAAAGTCGATGCCAGGCATCGACTTTTGGGTGGAAGTCGATGCTAGGCATCGACTTTTAGGTTCAAGTCGATGCCAGGCATCGACTTTTAAGTGCAAGTCGATGCCCGGCATCGACTTGCACACAAAGTCGATGCCTGGCATCGACTTGCACTTAAAAGTCGATGCCTGGCATCGACTTGAACCTAAAAGTCGATGCCTGGCATCGACTTGGGCCTTTGAAAACCACATTTACGTATGAGCTGATTATTCCAAGCGCCTTCAGGGATGCGGAGTCCAAGAGTGAGAGGCCGTTCAAGAAACTGAAAGTCACCATGGGCTCTGGTGATCAGCAACGTGACAAAGGCATTGGTCACCAAGCGAAACCAAAGAAACTTATTGTATCCTTATCCTCTGAGAAGGCCAGCAACCCACTAGGAATATCCTCAGGTGGACAGAGTAGCATCAAAATTCCTGAGGATGTTATAACTATGAAGGATAGGTCGAGGGATGCTGAGGTTTTAAGGACAGATCGTCCACTACGGGACATGACAAATCTGGAGTGGTGCCTTCAGTATGTTGAAGAGAAGAATGCAGTCCTTCTTGTGTTCGCAGGGGCATATGGGAGAGGAAAGATCACGACAACACAAGGTTTTCAGTATGGCCTTGTGTACAAACTGGATTATGAAGATGAGGATTCTGACAACCTCCTTTTCTTGGTAGAGACATCGAAAGGTTTGAGAAATGTTATATGCAAGATGGATTTCTTGTGCCCAGAGTGCTGTGTTCCAGATCGTCTAGCTGAGATATGCAGGGACTCAGTCAATCTTATCAAGGACTTGATGCCATGGATCCAGGGCAACATCATGCCAACACAACAGAAGATGACAACCCCTGTAAAGGCAAGGGGTAAGTAGAGCGTGCAGAAGAAGCTTCAAAAGAAAAAGAAGAGAATTTCAGAAGAGGAGTCTTCTGACTCAAGCTCTAGCTCTGAGGATATAATTGTTGCACTTGGTGGAGAGCTTGCCTCGGGTGTTCTTAATACTGAGTAGAACAAGATGAGGGAGGATATAGCTAAAAGAAAAATTGTGAAGAAGGGGCAGTTGTTCCACCTGCCAACCAATATCATCCACAGGCCACCAATAGATCCAGTCACAGGGAGGAGGCCCCTTGAGATCAGGGAGCCACACAATTTGCATGTGCAGAATCTTAAGAAGAAAATGAGAATAAATCCTCATGCTATTGTTGTGCCATTCCTTGTCATGGTGGATCCGAATGAGTGCAGCTCTGTGGACGAGTTCAATGAGGGTTTATTTGAGGAGTATACTTATTATGTGATTGGAGGTTCACACTCTGCAGAGGCCCGTAGACAGCTAGTGAAGGAGCACCCTACCACTTTTTTCTTTAGGTATGCAGAGTGTAAGATATATGCTGGTCTTACAACTGAGGAAGCCAAACTTCTTGCTTGGGATCACAACAATGACAATGACTACAGGCAAAAAATGTCCTCCATAGAGAGAATTCGGTTCTTCCACCATGAATATGAAGATTGTCTTGTTAAGGAAGCTGGAAGAATACATCCCAATCTACGAAAGCAATGCCTTATTGAGGTTGGAATTGCACTGGATGAGAATAGAAAGTCTGATGCCTTGAGGAAATATGATCCATGGTTTCAACTGGCATTCAGATCAGGTGAGATCTGGGATCTACAGGATAAAATTTTCACAATGTGGGAGAACGAGGTCAAGGGCCAGAAGCAACGAAAGTCGAGGCCAGACCCACAGGTTGATCTGAAGGGAAAGGGAAGGAAAGCTGACCTCTCAATTGAAGAGGCTCCCGAGGACATGAAGCTGACACCATGGAGGGCCCTTCAAGGAATCAAGGATGATACATTGATCATATCAACTTTGTCAAGGGTAATCTACAAGGACTTAAGCCTGGAGGAGATGGTGACTGAGCTCAATAAGTATGTATGTTATTCTCAGGTCCTTTTTCCCTCCTCCCATGTTTCTGGTCTAACCTAGTCTCTTTTTAATTTCTGTGACTGTAGTCATAAAGTTTACATGAAGATTCAGGAGGTCATGATGAAGAGGTTGGGTTGCTTTTCTTGGACAGAGGTCCAAAGAGACTATCCAACCACATCATCCTACAAAGCTTTATCAGAATATTTCATCCTTTTCCATGATTGGGTAGGTTCTCTTTCTGAGGTTGTGCCTGGTTTGCCATTAGGTTAGATGCCTTGATTCACCAAACCAATTTAATGCCAGGCTTTTAGTACGAATTCAATGCCTGGCATCGACTTACGGCTAAAGTCGATGCCTGGCATCGACCTGCAGCCAAAAGTCGATGCCTGGCATCGACTTGGGGGCATAAGTCGATGCCCGGCATCGACCTGCAGCATAAGTCGATGCCTGGCATCGACCTCGTGGCATATGTCGATGCTAGGCATCGACTTATGTCCCAAAGTCGATGCCAGGCATCGACTTTCAGTAGAAAGTCGATGCCTGGCATCTAGCCCCACATGAAATCGATGCCATTCATTGCTTCCCTATGTTCTTCTTGCTGTATTAAAGAGCTCATTTAGTTGTCTTTCCACTTTTTTCTGCAGAAACCAAAGAAAAGTAAGTCTGCGGAGCTACTGGATGATTGCCCCCTGCATTCCTGGCTCACATTCAAAGAGCAAGGCATGAGAAATCTAGGCTGAAAGCCAAGGAGATGGATTTTGATGATGAACCTGATCTGGAATGTTTCTCCAATCCCCTAGACCCCCTTAGGCTTGTATATTACAATGTATTATGTAGTGATGTAAATAATATTTGTTCTGTTGTGCCTAGAAAACATTTCTCCCTTCTCATAGCGGACATACCCTATGGATTTAGGATGTTGGGATCAGTTAATGATGATGAACCCTTCAAACACCCTCAGATTCGGAAGATGGTCACTGATTTTGCAGAGTTGACTATGTCTCCTCTTTGGAGGATAGTAATTTTCCATAGCAGAGACCAGTCCTTCTCTGTTTCAACTGCTCTGAAGGCAAGATGTCATGCTGTGGAGTGCCTCACGTGGTAAGTAATCTTCTTTCTGTCTCCGTGGCTTTAATGATGCTCTCTGTGACTAATAGTTCTTGTTTGCAGGGTGAAGACAACGTAAATCACACTCCTTTGCATAGGTTTGTGAGCTCCACTGAATGCATTACAGTTGGCTATTATGATGAAGTAAGCAAAAGGAGAGTCAGGGAGCATTGCAATGAGAATGGGATCTCAAATGTGCTCATGTTCCTAGCCATTACCAAGAAACTTCTTCATGTAGCTGGGGACATGACATTGGTTAACCCCTATCAGAAGCCACAAAAACTCATAATGAGATTGCTTCAACTATTCTCCAATGATGATGACTGGGTCCTAGACCTTTTTTCGGGCACAGGTAATTTCAATTTTCACAATTTTCATTAGTCATGGTTGATTGACACCTCTAAGTGGTTTTCTGCTGTTTCAGGAATGACTCTGGCTTGCTCCTTAAAGATGTTCAGGCACTGCATAGCTGTGGAGAAGGATGATGCTCAAGTGAGCTTTATTAGAATGAGAATCAATGGGCTGAATGAATGCCCAGATGAAGACCAAGAGGTTGGAAGGAAGCACATTGCAGACACGGAGAGATTCCAACTGGCTTCAAGGGAGCCTGTTCCCCCACTTGCAGATGAACCGGGGGACATGTCTGACCTTGAAGAGCCAATCTTGGAGCAAGAGAGGCAGGATATGTGTTCTAATGTTCCAGAGGATCCCAATATCCTTGAGCCTGAGGAAAGCTATGATCAGCTTCTATTGTAGATTCATATTACTCTTGTACTTACACAAGAAATGTAAAAACATCATTTTAATATAAATATAATGTCGAGTTCTGCTTCCACTTTGTGTTCAACTTGATTTATCTTGAGCATTTCTCTGATCATGTGTGAATGTTTCTTAGTATAATTTTGTTGATTATTATCTTCTCTTGGGAATGCTTTTGTGAAATGTATTTCATATTCTGTGAATATGGCCATGCATTCAATGAGGATCTTAACCATACAAAGGGGATGATCTTAATTGCCTTGTTAAAATGTTCCGATTTTTGCAACACATGTACTCTAATTTTTGAGTAACTTTTAATCAGCTATAATCTCTGCTTGTTGAGGTTATGGATGTAAGGAAGGAGCTTCCCGAACTCTTACTTGTACCTTAAACACTAATCTATTGTCAAAGATCATGATGTGGGATTCTTGATCGGCTGAACAACTAGTTTTCATGGCAACAAGAATTTTATTATATCTATCTTGACTACTTGGGATATGAGATCAAGGTTCTAGTGACAATATTTACAAGCAAGAACAAGTGATGCTTTCTAGATATTGTAAAATGCTCACTTTATTGCTTGATATAATGGTCTTTAGGTAAAAAGGAAAAGAGAACATGTCTTTGTTCTCCTTTGTTGTGACTCAGTGTTTTAGGCTTGCTAGAAGGAATAACTCTCACTACATGCGGTGTTGAGTTTGAGTATACTTTTGCTATATGCGATGTTAGCAAGAATTAGGCCTATGAGATGATTTTGGGAAGACCACAGTTGCAAGTGGTACAGGATTGGGGAACCAATTCTTTGTATTTGCAACACCTAGGTGTTACAACCAAAGTCAATCTCAAGGATTACTCTCATAGAGACGTACCGCCCATCCAATGGAATCCCATCCATAGAGCCAAGGATGACACGGAGTCTGTGCACTCCATAGGATGAGGATCCTCATGGATGCATGAAGACACCCACTTATGGATGTGCAAAGTAGCAGTAGAAGAAGAGAAGAGAGAAAAAGCCAGAGAGATAGGTGCGAAGGAAACCCATAGATCAATTCAAGACCCAGCCTATGCACCTTTAGTATTTCCTGACGAAGAATTGGAGCCTCACGGCTGGGCACAAATTTTAGCAACAATGGATGTAGCCATCAATGAGGAACAATGGACACCCCACTGTGATGAGGATGGCTATGACATTTCAGTCTTCTCAATAGAACCAATCATGGGAGATGCAGTTTTAGAAGAATGCAAACCTAGCCCTGATGCATTTGAGGATGCAAGTGACTCCGATCTAGAGTCAATCATCATGGACCCACCCTTTGCATCAGATGAGGAATACTTCTACGAGGTAGAAGCTCACCCTCAGAGACAGCAGAAACTATGAACGAGGTGAGATTAACTACACAAGTGACCACCAAGAGTGAAGGCAAGAAGAGGAAGAAGAAAGAAGTCTCACCAGAAGAGGAAGAATCTTTGTTTGAGGTCCCTGAAAACTTTAAGAAATATGAAATAGACGATAGAAGAGTCATGATAAGAATGCCTAAATGTGAGGCGCAATCAGGAGAGGCCTATGATAACAAAGAAACCACCAAGAAAATAGTTGTAGCCATAGAAGAAGGAGAGGAGAGATGCACTTACATAGGACATAACCTGACAGAAGAAGAAGAGCAAGAGCTGATAGCTTTGCTAAGAGAGTACAGAGATGTATTCGCTTCGAGCTATAAGGATTTGAAAGGCGTTGACCCTGACATATGCTCACACACTATCCCCATGACCTCAGATGCCAAACCCTCTAAACAAAAGCCATACACATATAATGATAAAGTCTATGTGGATGACCTCTGTGCACATTCCAACATTAGACAGACACATATACCCAAACTCAGGCGAATCTTTGACAAATGAGAGAATATCAAGTCTGCCTAAACCTAGAAAAACACGTTTTTATGGTCAGGTAAGGTAAGATTCTAGGACACATAGTGTCAAAGAATGGCATATCTACAGACGAGGAAAAAGTTAGAGCTATTGAAGAGCTACCTAGGCCAAAGAATGTCAAGGAAGTACAAGCTTTCATGGGGCATTGTGGTTATTACCGGCGGTTTATACACATGTATGCCATCAAAGCAAAGCCTTTGTATGGACTTTTAACCAATTTCAAGTGGACTGACAAGTGTGAGAACTCCTTCAATGAGCTTAAATGACGATTATGTTGAGCACCAATCTTGACCACACCAGATTGGAATAAGCCCTTCCATGTGCATGTGGATGCATCCAATTATGCTATTGGATGTGTGCTAGCACAACCTACGGGCGAAGGTAATATGGATCTTTCAATTGCCTATGCTAGTAGACAATTGAATGTAGCTGAACGAAATTATACCACCACTGAACCAGAAGGATTAGGCATGGTGTATGCAGTTAAAAAGTTTAGACACTATTTGCTTGCAAATAAGTTTAAATTTTTTACTGATCATCAAGCCCTGTTATACTTGGTAAACAAGCCATGCAATATAGGAAGATTAGTAAGATGGTTCCTCTTACTGATGGAATATGACTTTGAGGTTGTGGTGAGGAAAGGGAAGACTCATTTGAGAGCATATCATCTCTCTAGGCTCACATCAAGAGAGGCTCCAGCAAGGAGTATCAGATGACCTTCCTGATGCTTACTTATTTAATTTGGAAGTCGTACCTCAGTGGGCTAAGACACTAGTGCCAGTATTGACATACGGGCCTAAACATCCAATAGTAAACACTCAAGATAGGGAGATAGTAAAAGACCAAAAATACCAAACCATGGCAGGAAGTATGTACAAGCATACAGATCAAGGGATCCTAGCTTGTTGTGTGGAAGAGGATGAGTATGCAAAATGGTTGCTATTAGCACATGTAGGTGCATTATAGCAACACTACTCAAGGCAACGAACCCTACAAACACTAAGGAGACTTGGAGTGCATTGGCTGACTATGGAAGTTGATGTCCATAAATTGTGCAAGGAATGCCCGATCTGCTGCACTAAACCACCAGTGGAGCATGCCACTCTTTATCAAGTGTCCATGGTGCCAGATTGGACTAACCCATTAGTAGCCTTCTTGAGGACGAAAACATTTCCTCAAGATATGACCCTCACGAGGCAGAGAAGTTTAGAACAAGAATCCCTAGACTACTCACTTATTGGTGATAATTTATACAAGGGTGGTAAAGATGGTTACCTAAGACTATGTGTCCATGAGAGTGAATATCTCAAGATCTTGGAAACTGCTCACCAAGGTGTAGCAGGAGGACATTTTGGACCAGACTGGGTGATTAAAGCAATCCTATTTGTAGGCTTCTGGTGGCCAACTCTTCACATGGATGCACATACCTATGTGAAGAGGTGTGATGTGTGTCAGCGAACTCAGTATCCTATACGTAAAGATGAGATGCCACTGAAACCTATGATGGGTGGACGAGAATTCTCTAAGTGGGGAATAGATTTTGTCGATCCTATTAATCCCCCAGCGAAGAGTTCACATGCTGAATATATCATCGTGGTCACAGACTATCTAACCAAGTGGGTGGAGGTAAAAGCCACTGTAGCTCAAGCGTAAGCACCACCTCCTTTACTTGTCAATCCGCAGAGACGTGAGGACCGGTATGAAGACCACGAGCAAGTGAAGGCACAAGTGCGTGAGTGAAAGCACACAAACATGCACACACATACACACACACGCGCACAAAGTAAGATCAAAGAGAGGAACAATGGAAGGATTTTGATTACAAAAGAAATCTATTACAAAATTGAAATCTACAAGAAGCTAACCGCAAAAATGAGCTCTCTAGCTCTTTTTATAGTTTTTTGACTAGTTTTGGCCCTGTCCAGACCTAGTGTCCGGCCTAGTTAAAAATTAGGTTCCAGGGCTTATTTGAGGGCTCAAACGAAGTCTAAAAATTATGAAAATTGGTACGATGGTACTTCTAATACTCCTCAAGCTCGAGGACTCCTCGGCTTGCACAAAATGGAGCTACAAAAATAGAAAATGGTATTTACAATGGTTTTAGTGATGGAAATCATTAGTTTTGTAGGGGATTCTTCTGAAGAGTTAACATGTACTTCATGGAGCTCCCTACTTGCTCCTTCTTCTTGTGTGTGTCCACCTTTCTGATGTGCTTTCATGCTTGTGCTTGACCTTGAGTTCCAACACTCCCCTCCCTCTCGAGTCTGTCGTCCCTGACAGACCCTTGTTGTAGTGGTTGTTCCATGTAGTGCTTTGAGAGGTAGTATCCATTCTGTGTGAACAAGAGCCCTCTATCTTCCAAATTTGGCAGCGTTGGTTGTCCGGTTCTTCATTTGTCACTGCAAGCCTTTGCAAGTCGTAGTCCCTTGGTATGTGCTTCTTTCGTGGATTCCGCATGAGTGCATCGTTGTGAGCTTTCAAAGATTGTGAGTTGCTCAAAAGAGGTTATCAAGATTGAGTGGAGCAACTACTGGCTTCGAATTGCTTCCTAGGTATTGATGTTGCCCCCAGGATGTCCGCTAGCTCTTCCAAAGATGATGTTGAGAGCAATCATGCCAACTACTCATAACCCATAATGAATGATGGGTAAGTGTGTTAGTGCATGGGTTGAAAAAAGTATGTGCCTTGTGCACGGCCTTGTAATGTAGCCCTATGCATGCTTACTTGGAAAATGCATTGGAAGAAGTATGGTGCAAAAATTTGGGGTCTTGAGCTAAGTGCTCAAGGGTATGCTGATGACAAGGTTTCCTACTCTATCATGGTTATAATGTGGCCCAAGTAGGAGATTCTTACCATAAGGAAGGTCAGTCGATGCGGTTCTCTTCGTGTTGTACATCTTTCATCATGATGGACCATTGGTTGGTTTATCATTGTCGATGAATGCCCTGGTTGATGGTCCACATAAGCATGACTCATTCATGTTCCATAAGCCAAACCTAGGAACGAGCTCTCTCTCGCTTTTCTTCTCTCACTTTTTTTTTCTTTTTTTTTTTTTTTTGAGAAAAAATATCACAAAACAAGAACACAAAAGTTAGTATCAATAGAAATATTTGACATATGTCAATGTGCTCTTGTGCTTGGGGTTCTCAAGTGTGTCTATGCACGGCCGTGTAATGTGGCCCTATATTAATGCATACTTTGGAAATGCATGACCTGAATGGTGCAAAAGACAGGGTTGTGCAAGGAGCACATGGTTATCCCTCGTCGAGGCTTGATGTCACTTGCAGTTGTTGATGCCATCTTTTCTGGAGGTATCCATTGTATCTCGAGATGACAACTGATCATTCCTCCTTATAGGGATCCATTTGAGAACGGTCTGTGACTGGGTAGTGATCACCTTTGGCCGCTTCATGTTTGAATGATTTCGTGAGGGTTTGATCCATCGTGGTTGGCTCTTTACTTTGGTGGATGCTACCGGTACTTTCGTCTTCCAAACCCATATCCTTGCAGAAGAGGTTCTTTGATCTTTGTTGGAGCTCTGAGCTTGATTCAGTCCTTTACCTCGCCTTGGTGTCTTTGTTGTGCAGATTGTTGCCTTGAAGTCCCCCCCTGGATTTTTTATGAGGTTAGGCTTGATTGCTTGTGATCCTTGGATTGGAAGTGGTCTTTCTTGAGGATAAGTCATGGTAGGCCTAGACCATAGATTTTGAAGTCTAGTGTGAGGGGGCTGATTTTGTGCAAGGGCTTTCTTTGGTACCCATATCATAGTGCGATTTGGTTGGGCTCTAAGTAATTTCTTGGCCACCCAAATTTGCTTGACATTACCAAGAAAATGTGATTTGTGTTTCTTGATGGAAGGGTCTTTTGGGCCTTCTATGTGAGTTTTTTGAGAAAACTCATCTTTACATGGGAAATGCAACAAGGGTTGATCTTCTATACATACATCAGGCTTATGCAAAGGATCAATGAGTTGTGTGGTTTGAGATTGATCTAGAGATTCATCAAGACATTTATCCTTATTACACATAGAATCCCTAGGTGTACAAATGGGTGACGGATTGTCATGATTCACCCTAGAGTCGACATCATTTTCCAGATCAGTGATACAAAGCATTGGTTGATCATCTCCTTCTTGATCATATGAGTGTAGATCATCCCTGCTTATGGTTTCATGAGGGGAATCCAAATTTATAGGAAGAGAGGGTCCTTCTACATCCCCCAAACACTTTGAGTCCTCCATTTCTCCATTCTCTAAGGTTTCCTGTGATTTACTCAAAGAAGGATTAGATTCAAAAACATGAGTAGAAAGAAAAATTTTTTCATGAAAAGCACACTCTTTGAAAAGATGATTTTGCCCCCAATTATCAAAAGGCGGATAGTCATTAGGATTTTCCATTGACAAATATGTAGAAGCACAGGTAATAGGTGTAGAAGACTCCTCAAATTCTTGATGATTTTGTGTAATGAACCTTTGGGTGCCAATGATCAAGTCTTCATCTATACAATCCATGACAAAGAATGTTTCTGAAAATTGCATATCATCCACCATAACAGGCAACACAACTTGACCCATGCATTCATAATGTTCATCATCCATGAGGATAGAAGAATGAGTTGCTGGTTGAATGCTTTCAAAAATAATGGTCAATAGGTCAATATGAATTAAATTCCACTCACAATGAGGATTGATATATGCACTCAACCTTCTATAGTCATATCCTATCCTAATATCCACAAAAGTATTATCATATTCTCTTGTTGCAAATAAGGATCCAACCCCCCTAGATATTTCCCCCGTTTCTTTGACTCCTTGCAATTTTTCTCTAGATGTTTCACCTTTATGTGAGATTATCTCCTGTATTTCATGTTTATCTCCCTCTTTTTTTCAATCTTAGCCCCTTTTCTTCTATCTTTTGCTTTTTTCTTTCCCATGACATAATTTTCTCCCCCTTGTTATTGCTCAAAAATCCTTGGGAGCCCCCATGGTTTCCTAGTCCCACTTGAGGGTCAACTTCAAATTATCCTATCTCAAAATCAACGCGTTATTCTTGAAAAAAACAGTTGAGGTCGTGTAGGATTTGAAACGAGCTTTCCAACGAGCTATAGAGCTCAAAAAATGGACTTTGGATGAAAAAGTTATGCCAATTCAGGCTCCTGGGGGTCAAAACAGGCAAACAGGACCTTTGGAGAAAATCGCGATTTTGTACCTTGAGAATCGTGTTCACAAAATCGTGTTTTCACAAAATCGTGTTTTGAAAATCGCGATTTTGAGTAGAAAATCGTGTTTTGAAAATCGCGATTTTGATCACAAAATCGTGGTTCTGAAAATCGCGATTTTGATCACAAAATCGTGTTTCTGAAAATCGCGTTTTTTGACATGAAAATCGCGATGTTGAGCACAAAATCGTGTTTATGAAAATCGCGATTTTGAGCAAAAAAATCGTGATTACACAGAATCGCCTTTTTTTCACAAAATCGTGTTTTTTTACTGAAAATCGTGATTTTTTGAGAATCACGATTTTGAGTAGGGAATCGTATTTTCTCAGAATCGTGTTTTTGGCATGAAAATCGCGATGTTGAGTACAAAATCATGTTTTTTGAAAATCGCGATTTTGAGCCCGCTGAAAATCGTATTTTCTCAGAATCGTGTTTTTGGCATGAAAATCGCGATGTTGAGTACAAAATCGTGTTTTTAGCAAATCGCGATTTTGAGCAAAAAATCGTGATTACACAGAATCGCCTTTTTTTCACAAAATCGTGTTTTTTACTGAAAATCGTGATTTTTTGAGAATCGCGATTTTGAACCCACTGAAAATCGTATTTTCTCAAAATCGTGTTTTTGACAAGAAAATCGCAATGTTGAGCACAAAATCGTGTTTTTTGAAAATCGCGATTTTGACTCAGAGAATCGTGATTCACAAAATCGTGTTTTTTGCTGAAAATCGTGATTTGTGAGAATCGCGATTTTGAGCCCGCTGAAAATCGTATTTTCTCAGAATCGTGTTTTTGGCATGAAAATCGCGATGTTGAGCACAAAATCGTGTTTTTTGAAAATCGCGATTTTGACTCAGAGAATCGTGATTCACAAAATCGTGTTTTTTTGCTGAAAATCGTGATTTGTGAGAATCGCGATTTTGAGCACAATCACAGAATCGTGATTCTGAGAATGACCACAGAATCGTGATTTTTTCAGCCAACTTTTAGGCGGGAAAACAGAAAATCGTGATTTTTCAAAAAATTTTGAATTTTCACAGAATCGCGATTTTCATCACAGAATCGTGTTTTTGGCGGGAAATTCAAATTTCTGAGCGTCGGCTATGGCGAGCTCCGTATGAGCAGAAAATCATGAAAAAAAACACAGCGCTTGCTCTCCCTTGCTTCTCCTAACTCCTTCCCACACAATAATGCATGAAAAATGGTATGAAGATGGTGAAAATGCACTAAAAAACAAGAATTTTCTATGAAGAAGAAGGTGGAAGAAGGTGGAGATGATGATGATGATGAAGAGGAAAAAACAGAAAATGAACTGAAATGATAGTTTTTTTACCTTCCAACGTCGCTAATCTACGATCTTACCATCACAACGCTCGTCCTCGAAGCTCTCTCCCCGGCAACGGCGCCAAAATTTGGTGTAGCTCAAGCGTAAGCACCACCTCCTTTACTTGTCAATCCGCGGAGACGTGAGGACCGGTATGAAGACCACGAGCAAGTGAAGGCACAAGTGCGTGAGTGAAAGCACACAAACATGCACACACATACACACACACGCGCACAAAGTAAGATCAAAGAGAGGAACAATGGAAGGATTTTGATTACAAAAGAAATCTATTACAAAATTGAAATCTACAAGAAGCTAACCGCAAAAATGAGCTCTCTAGCTCTTTTTATAGTTTTTTGACTAGTTTTGGCCCTGTCCAGACCTAGTGTCCGGCCTAGTTAAAAATTAGGTTCCAGGGCTTATTTGAGGGCTCAAACGAAGTCTTAAAATTATGAAAATTGGTACGATGGTACTTCTAATACTCCTCAAGCTCGAGGACTCCTCGGCTTGCACAAAATGGAGCTACAAAAATAGAAAATGGTATTTACAATGGTTTTAGTGATGGAAATCATTAGTTTTGTAGGGGATTCTTCTGAAGAGTTGACATGTACTTCATGGAGGTCCCTACTTGCTCCTTCTTCTTGTGTGTGTCCACCTTTTTGATGTGCTTTCATGCTTGTGCTTGACCTTGAGTTCCAACAGCCACCAAGAAGAACGATGCTCAAACGACAGCTAAGTTCTTATTTGAGAATGTGTTCACTAGATACGGGCTACCTATTTAGCTAGTAAGTGATAGAGGCACTCACTTCTTGAACGAAGTTATTGAAAATCTTCTCCAAGAATTCTTGGTAGTACATAAGAAGTCTGCCCCTTATCACCCATAAGCTAATGGGCAAGCCGAAAGCACAAATAAGATTCTATGCAATGTATTGACCAAACTAGTGAATAATAAACGCTCTGATTGGGACAAACAACTACACCATGCTGTTTGGGCATACAGAGTTGCCTATAAAACGGTACTCCAAGCCACACCCTTTCAGATGGTATTCGGCCAAAATGCAGTGCTACCATTGGACTTCTTGATACCTACATTGAAAGTAGCACAAGAGCATGAGTGGACAGGGCATGAGCTCTCCTCTAGAATCTTTGATCTTGAACGATTGGGTGAAACACAATTGAGAGCGACAGCAGGAATATACGCAGCCAAGAAGAGGCAAAAAGCATATTTCGATGCACATGTGAAGGACAAAGGCTTGAAAACAGGAGATCTAGTCTTAGTCTACACTTTAAAGAAACATGCACAAAAATTAGAGAAGAGAGGCTATGGACCTATGATCATTAATAAGATCTCAAATAGTGGAGCAGTTCAATTAGCTACTCTAGAAGGTGATGTTCTCCCTAGTTACATTAGCCGATGCAGAGTCAAGTTATATCAGGAACCCCTTATGGAGGAAATGTTAAATCGACTCAATACTGCAAAGAAACGTAAAGAAGAGGAAAAACGAATTCGAGAAGAGGCACAGACAGAAGCATTGGAACGCATCCGAAGAATGAAATTGAGAAGACAGGGTAGAGATCAACCTAGGACAGATGTGTATGCAGATCTAGTGTATCCTATGGCTATGTGTGAAGTTTCAGGTATTAGCTCTCGTAGAATAATTGACCGACGTCCTTTTGTAACTTTAGAAATAGGACAAGGAAAGACTGCAAGGACTGTAAGGGCCTTGATTGACTCAGGTGCCACCACTAGTGCTGTTAAATTTTCTTACTGTCAAAAGTTGAAATTAAATGTCAATCCTATAGAAGCATATCTCATAGGATTGGGAGGCGTGGAGACCCCTTGCATGGGCGAGGTGGAACTTCCCCTCTACATTCAAGATGTTTTACTAACAGTTAAAGTACTAGTGTGTCAAGATGAGGATCTCATTGAGCCTCTTGTCTTGGGTCAAGATTGGATTTATGATCATGCAGTCAACCTAAACCTAAGAAGTGGACTTCTTCAGGTATGGGTAAATTAGAGTCGAATTACAGTTGAGTTAGACAATGGAACACTCAAGGAACTAGGAAAGGCACACACTCCTGGTCCTTTCAGGAGTACACATGAAGATGACCATGTTATTCTTGTCCAAAACTATGTGATGCATAGGGATGATTGTCTCAACAAAGAAGTCAGGGATACGATGGAACTCCCTTCTTTTCCAAAGGCCATAGTGATACGGCAACCAAAGGAGGATCAAATGCAGAAGAAGCAAAGGACATATGCTCGAAGCCAGAAAAAAGTACAAAGCACGGTGTCTCAGCCACCAAGAAGAATGTGGGTGCGAAAAGGCGAGCATCCTATTGCGGTCAAGCCACAACCATTGGCTCAACTTCCTATTAGTGATCAACAACAAGACACTAATAAGAAGTCTTTCCAAATTTCTTCTACGAAAGCAAAGTCTATCTGGGTACCCAAGGAGTCGATGAAGGTTGACCCACAATCAAGGAAAATTTGGGTGCCTAAGGCTTGCTTGCGGGCTCAAATAGCCACACACAGACCACACCATACACAACATGGTTCACTCACATGAACAACTGAGTCCCACCCATATTCGACACACCCTAACACATATTTGTCCCGGAGCACGAGTAGAATCACTTGTAAATGGGTCCCTAAAAAGCCTCATTTACAAGCAGACATTCTTATGAAGCCCACTAGAGTCTACACAAAATCAACAAAGAAAGCCACCCACTATGTTTGGAAGCCCAAACTTTGTAATAAACCACGTGATCCCATGGTAAAGCCACCTCTGCTTATTAACTGTGTCCACACTGCACCGCACCATCCCAATTAGCACATAAGAACCCTACATCAGCTAACCACATTCCACACTCATAACCACATGAGCACGAACTAACTAACTAACTAACTAACTAACTAACTAACTAACTCTCAGTTCATCATGTTCATGTTGTAATGGGGACACAGTGTCGTTTTCTGTCCATTGCAATGTTAACATTCATTCATATTTTCTCACAGAACTGGCAGTGATTTCTTCAACATGGCTGAGGCTGCAGGAACAAGCTCTCAAGCAGGAACGAGCCAACAAGTGGTGGATTTAGAAAGTTCACCCATTATGCCGGAGACAAATGAAAGACCAGAAGAGTTGCAGGCCATCCAAATCATATCAGTAGCGGACCCTCCAGTGGCCATACCACGCCCGTAGGAAAAGCTTCCCACTGGTTTAGTGAAGTTGCAGGACCCTTGGGCGAGGGATCATACCTATGGGAGTCAGAGTTGGACTTCAATGGGAAGCAAGGTAAATACCATTTCTTTATAAGGGAATTCAAAAAGTTACAAAATGTAGAAGGTCTATGTCCGGTATGGGAGAAGGCAGGATTGGATGCATACTTCAGTGCCCGGCTCCCAAAGTCTAACTTCATGCGATGCTACTACCTCATCAATACCTTGACTCCAAGCAAGAACCCAAAAGGTGCAAGCTCATTTGTTCTCCCATCTCTGACAAAAGGAAATGAGCTCAAAAGGTTTAGGCTCTCAAACAACTTAGTGAGAGAGGCCCTAGATATGCGCGGAATGCATATTCCAACAGAGAAGGAGACCCTAGTGCCTGATTACATGAAGAATCGAAGCCTCACCAAGCTCAAGGACATGGTGGCCATGACGCCCAATATTGCAATACACCTTCGCATGTGTATGCAACACTTTGCTTTTCTTGCCCAAGATAGATTCACCATGCCACCCAAGAAGATACGGTTTAGTTTGTATCTGGTAGAGATGCAGAACCTCACCATCAACTTACCCCACTGGATAATTGATCAGATACACCTAGCCCACAAACGATGGCCGCGGAAGCATGTTTTATACGGATGTTGTGCTCTGACTAGAATCATTTATAGGTGTTTGGCTTATGACATTCCTATTCAACAGGCCCTGATGTGGAATCGAGTACAGCAGTTTAGAGGACGGACATCCATTGGACCCCCTTCCAAAAAGATGAGAGGAACTGTCCAAGTACCTTGCGCTCAACCACGTGGAGCCACCCTAACACCAGATGTTACCCCACCACCCCGAAGAGTTTGGCCGTTCACACTACGACTTTCGAGATGCAGCACCGATGGCCCAAATTTGAGATTTCCTCCCGTCCCAACCGATCTTGAATTTCCCAGTGGTGCACCCTTGGAAGAACTCACAAATGAAGACTTCGAACAATTGTTAAAAGACGTAGATCTTGAGGCAGAAGAGGAACAACAAGTGGAGAATGTTCAGCCGTAGGCAACAACCTCCCAAGTACCTGTTACCACAGTTGAAATGGATGAAGAGGACGACGAAGATGAAGAATATGAGGAAGATGAGGAGGAATATGACCACGGGCATCAAGATGAGCAATAAGAAGTGCCAGAACTTGTAGGTGCACCTGCATACACAACTCAACTATAGAGGTTGTATGATATGATCAAAGTAGTGCAAGAAAGGCATCAACTCTCCCTTGCATCGGGCCAAGCCTTGATGCAAGAAATGCTAGCAGATGACGGAGTGGATCAACATTTTATTAACACCCTCAAATTAGTGTCAGAATCGTTAGGAGTTCCGGAGACTGTCCACACAGCAGTCCGCCAGTCCGTGAGGTATGACAAACGCAAAGTCGACACATTACCACGAGCAGGTAAGACTATCAGAATACCCATCATAGAACCAGACGTAACCATCGAAACCACAGCTACCCCCACCACCACCATTGACCTCTCTACTGAAACTTTTGTTCACACATCACCCATCTCACCCGTGCACCCCCCATCCCCCCCTTCTCCACCACCACCACCACCTCCCACCATGGAAGAAACTACAGTAATCACATCTACCTTCGCTTACAACCCCACCTCATCCATATCCTTCTCATTTCGAGAGCCAACCTCACACGACACCCTCTTCTCTTCCATCACCAATCCCTTGTACACTTCACCCTTTTTGTCCTCCGAGCCCATAATTGGCCACCCCATAATTCCGAGTGTGGTTGGAACCCTCACACCCACGGAAGACATTCTTTGTTTCCCGGCGTATCCCCCATTACGCGTGCCCCCATCCCATGACCCATACTTTCCATCTGCTCCCTACACATCACTCAACCCAATCGCACCTCCTCAATACCCATCTTTCATGGAGCAGTCCATCCGCACTCCAGTGTCTCAGAGGCACAGTCCCCACATGTTCGCAACAACATCAGTCTACACAAACACCACACTCACTTCACCTACCATACCAACTTACATGGTAGCCCCTGCACACACCACTTTGTTCGACTCAATGGACATTTCTCCAACCACAGCAACTCTCCCCACAATTCCACCATCTCCCCCTCCCCTACCCCCCACCTCACCACTCACCACATCATTCGCAGGCACAACATTCACTACCTCCCTTCCCATTCCCACTCCCCCTGCATTCCAAACTTTCCCCCTTGCATCTCATAATGTAAATAGCACATTTAATACATTACTTCAGTGTGCACATCAAAAGAAACAAGAATATCATCAATTGGAAGAACGTACTGCTGCCCTACAGGCACAATCTCAGCACCTGCAGGCTAGAGTCCACAGTCTAGAAGTTGATTATCAAATGCTCCTAGCAGAACATACCACTTTATAGTAGGCTCACATAGAATTGGAATCAAAGATATCGATGGTGGATAATAAAGCAGTCAAGGAACTCAAAAGTGTGCTCCAAGCGCAAATGATATCCAATGCTACACTCAGACGCAATCTTGGGCTATTAAGGAAGCATATGGTAGCAACATTAGAAGAGAACAAGCGGCTTCAGCAACAAAACTAAGACAATTTTGAAGCAGCTATGGAAGGAACCGCAGGTGCAACCATTAGCCCTACGAAGTATAGAGCAGTCCCATCAGAAGACATCCGCATCTTACTCGAGGAGCATGCAAATTTTTTGGAGTCATACGAAAAGTTAGAGGCTGAATGTGCTGACTTAAAGAAGCAGATAGCCAGTGCCCCCACAACTCAACAGGAGCCAGTAATCTTGCAACACTCTACAGAAGAATTAGAGACCCTCCGGAAGCAGTTGGCAGAACTCCAAGCATGTCTCTTACCATATGAAAGATCACCCTCCCCCGCTGAAGAACCAGAACCTGATACAGCAGTGGAAATCACCATCAATGATAGCTATGAAGAACCATACGAGCCGATGCCAACACTGGGCGGTCGAGTTACAGAAGAAGGATAGGACACTTTAGAAATTGGAGTCCCAGATTGGGTCAAAAGGATTGAGAAAGTGGGACAAACACATGATGATCGTGTTGCCATGCAAATTCAATCCCTCACAAACTTGGAAGAAACTGTGCTTCGATCTTCTTACTTTCAGCATCTATCCCACCAACGGTTAATCACAACTTCCGAGCCACAATACATGCCTTACTATGTCTTGCTACATGATTATAATGCAGAAATTAAAAGGCATAGAGGGAAGGAGCCCACATTTACCACTCAATTTGAGCTAGAGGACTTATCGAAAGACGCATGTGCTGGCTCGATCTTCCAACCTAATTGGCGTCACGGTTACTAAATGATTACCCTAAGATGATGAGCACCTGGGCAACCATGCCACTGTATATCAAGTATAATCCATGCTATTGCCCAATGGTCCGTCGCAGATCATGGCAAGCATTTGCAATCAAGGTACGCAACAAT